>CM038723.1:1192621-1205121 GCA_021613375.1 Megaleporinus macrocephalus
TACCTGTGATTTACTTCACTCCCTCGGTGCCGGTAGCTACTGTTCTGGTCCCCAAAGCTCCGGGCCAGCTCTGCCGGGGACGCCTCTACTTCAGGCAGTTCATTTTTTATCTTTTACTGGTGGAGGCCAGGAGTTTGCATGTTCTTCCCGTGTTTGAGTGGGTTCCTCCGGGTACTCCGGTTTCCTCCCACAGTCCAAACACATACATGTTAGGATCCTCACTCTAAACTGCCCGTAGGTGAGCGTGTGTGTGTGTGTCCATGGTGTACCCCGCCTTCACCCGATGACGCTGGGATTGGCTCCAGCCCCCCATGACCCCGACTAGCGGGATTAAGAGGCAGATAATAGATGGATGGATTGATGGATTGATGGATGGATGGTGGAGGCCAACAAAACTATAAAAACGCTATATGAAGGGGAAACTCACGCAAATGGGCATCGGCAGGGACACATAGGACGCCAGCATGCCCCCAGGCACGCCCTTCCACCACCAGCAGCCCCCCCGCCATGATTCAAAGCACTGTAGTAGTCACAAGTAAGTGACGTCATCTGAGCTCCATTGGAAAATCAGTGGCTGCCCCTAACCATGTGACCTACCTGACCTAAGCATCATCATGTTTTTGTGCTGTTTTTGTATAATTGCGGGTCAGTGTGGACGCTTTCTGGTTTGATCTGGATTGTGTCCACCGTCACAGCTTTCTGGAACTGAGTTTGTATAAGAACACAATAAAAACCTGTACTGTTCTTCGCAGGAGCTCCTCTCTTACAGCCAGACTGATGCTAACCTGGAAGGAGACCTGGGCAACACACCTCTAATCCTGGCCGCTTCAGTGGACAACCACGAGGCTCTGTGTATACTGGTAAACACTTACAGACTTCTGTAGGCCACCTACTGGTACCTGTATTAGAAACCTCCACCTTATACTTCTAACTCATTAGAAAGTTGCTGGAGAGCTCATCAACTTCTGCTCTGTCCATCATTGGCCAGCTCTGACCACAGCACCACTGTTGACCAGATATTACTTTGACTGCATTCCCAATCTAGAACGATGTCTATACTTCCTGTCCTGTCTGAGAGGCTTCAGGTTCTGTTTTCAGTCTCCATCACACCTGATTCTTCTCATGAAGGCTGGATAATGAGCTGATGAGCTGAATCAGGTGCTCTGAAGATGAAGCTCTCCAGCAGAGGAAATGAAGGACACTCAGGTTTGATGAAATCAGCAGGGCATTGAATCTCGCTCTCACCTGCTCTCCAGCACAGGAATGGAGCAAAACTGTGCCGGCAGAACAAGCTGGGTCACTTTCCCATCCACGCCGCTGCCTTCGCTGGAGCTAAGAAGTCCATGGAGGTCGTCCTTAAAAGAGGTCAGAGTCCATTACACATTGGGTCGGTTCTCGATCTTTTGAACTATATGTGGTGTTTGTGTAGAGTAAGAGTCTCCTCCTAGTTCTTCACTCCTTTGACAGTCCATCCACAGTCAGAAGGGCTGTCCAGCCTTCTAGCTGCAGGACTCCAGGTCCCAGAGTTCTCAGAGTTCTCCACCCCTCCTCAATCAGTCACCAGCACCACATGTTAAGGGTCCGAATTTGCAAATGACATTTAAACAACATTTAGTCCTTTGTTTGGAGAGCACACGCCTCCCATGATCCTCTTAGTGTAGCTATAGGAGCCACACCTCACAAGCTTCTAGATTCCAGTGCCAGCCAATAGCAGATCACTACATTATTCATATGGTAGTAAAATTAAAAACTCTGGAGTGACTGTCTAGGGTTGCCATACCGACCACAAAGTGTTGTGTAGATAGTTGTCCAGGATAATGGTTTGTTGGTAACACATTCTCTAAAGTGAGGAAACTCCACTGACCATCTTTGGGCTGAGTAGAATTGATGAAGATCTGTTGATCACCCTTATCTTTGGGATGGGCTTAAGAAAATACCTTTAGGAACATGTTTAAAATGTGTCGGAGCGATGAAGATCCACTGACCACCATTTTAATAAGAAGAAGTGATGAAGATTCACAGAATATGTTCAGGAGTTGGAGTGAGGTCGCACTATTAATCACCTTTAGGAGTTGTGGGAGTTCCACGAAAGCTCTCTGGTCGTTAGAGACTTATTTAGTGTAAGTGTAGCATCAGAGACTTGAAATGCACAGCCTGAAATAAATTCAGTCAGAGGCTGTGTTCCAGAATTGTTGACCAATCAGAGACTGTGATCCTGACTTGTCGACCAATCAAAGGCTGTGTTCCTGATTTGTTCACCAATCAGAGGCTGTGTTTCAGACTTGTCTCCCATCAGAGCCTGTGTTCCAGACTTGTCGACTAATCAGAAGCTGTGTTCCTGACTCATTAACCAATCACATGCTGTGTTCCTGACTTGTTGTATTTCTGACTAGTAAACCAATCAGAGGTTGTGTTTCTGACGAGTAAACCAATTGGAGGTTGTGTTTCTGACTAGTAAACCAATCAGAGGTTGTATTTCTGACGAGTAAACCAATCAGAGGTTGTTTTTCTGACTAGTAAACCAATCAGAGGTTGTATTTCTGACTAGTAAACCAATCAGAGGTTGTATGTCTGACTAGTAAACCAATCAGAGGTTGTGTTTCTGACTAGTAAACCAATTGGAGGTTGTGTTTCTGACTAGTAAACCAATCAGAGGTTGTATTTCTGACTAGTAAACCAATCAGAGGTTGTATTTCTGACGAGTAAACCAATCAGAGGTTGTATGTCTGACTAGTAAACCAATCAGAGGTTGTGTTTCTGACTAGTAAACCAATTGGAGGTTATGTTTCTGACTAGTAAACCAATTGGAGGTTGTGTTTCTGACTAGTAAACCAATCAGAGGTTGTATGTCTGACTAGTAAACCAATTGGAGGTTGTGTTTTTGACTAGTAAACCAATTAGAGGTTGTATGTCTGACTAGTAAACCAATTAGAGGTTGTGTTTCTGACTAGTAAACCAATCAGAGGTTGTGTTTCTGACTAGTAAACCAATCAGAGGTTGTGTTTCTGACTAGTAAACCAATCAGAGGTTGTATGTCTGACTAGTAAACCAATTGGAGGTTGTGTTTCTGACTAGTAAACCAATTAGAGGTTGTGTTTCTGACTAGTAAACCAATCAGAGGTTGTGTTTCTGCCTTTCTGGCGAGTTAGAGGCTGATCAGAAATGTTGGTGTGAACACTTAGGATCAGCTGGAGTGATACAGGAGTGATTAGAGAACTGCAGTGAGGACAGTTGGAATCTTCTGAGATTAGTTGGAGTCCACCACACACCTCTGGGACGAGCATACCTCTGAATACTTCTGGACTATATCTCTATGTTGTCTCACTCACAGGAGAGGAGACAGGCATGTCCATCGAAGACCACATCAACTACGTGGACAAGTCCATCAGCAGCCCTCTTCACCTGGCGGTGCGTGGAGGAAACCTCGAGGTCATTCAGCTCTGCATCGCTCACGGAGCCAAAATTGACCAGCAGCAGGTATTCAGGCTGCAGCCGAACTGAGCAGTGGTGGATCTGCAGCATCGTAATATAATATCTGAGCTTATTATGGGGTGTATTCTGCTTCTTCTGCTTCCACAGTGTGATAAATCCACTGCGCTCCATTTCGCCTGCACTCAAGGCGCCACGGAAGCGGTTAAGGTCATGCTCCTGGCTTACGACAGAGTGTGTGACATCATCAACATCACTGACGGAGCCTGCCAAACACCACTTCATAAGTATTTACGCAGGGTCTCGCGTCCTGTATCAATTAGCCTTATCTCCCACTTAAAGAAAATAAACAATAAAACAATAAACAACAACAAACGCTGACCACCTCACTGCAGCTCTCTCTCTGCAGGGCCACTATCTTCGACCACTACGAACTGGCCGAGTATCTGATCTCACAGGTGATCACTTCTGATTAACGACGTGCGGTGGATCTCACTGTCCACTGTATCAGCTCCACTGACCATACAGGACCTCCACTCACTGTCCACTGTATCAGCTCCACTGACCATACAGGACCTCCACTCACTGTCCACTGTATCAGCTCCACTGACCATACAGGACCTCCACTCACTGTCCACTGTATCAGCTCCACTGACCCATACAGGACCTCCACTCACTGTCCACTGTATCAGCTCCACTGACCATACAGGACCTCCACTCACTGTCCACTGTATCAGCTCCACTGACCATACAGGACCTCCACTCACTGTCCACTGTATCAGCTCCACTGACCATACAGGACCTCCACTCACTGTCCACTGTATCAGCTCCACTGACCATACAGGACATCCACTCACTGTCCACTGTATCAGCTCCACTGACCATACAGGACCTCCACTCACTGTCCACTGTATCAGCTCCCACTGACCATACAGGACCTTCACTCACTGTCCACTGTATCAGCTCCACTGACCATACAGGACCTCCACTCACTGTCCACTGTATCAGCTCCACTGACCATACAGGACCTCCACTCACTGTCCACTGTATCAGCTCCACTGACCATACAGGACCTCCACTCACTGTCCACTGTATCAGCTCCACTGACCATACAGGACCTACACTCACTGTCCACTGTATCAGCTCCACTGACCATACAGCACCTCCACTCACTGTCCACTGTATCAGCTCCACTGACCAGTTCATCTGATTCTCTATATACTTTATTACTCTGTTCTTTAATGATCAGGACCCCCACAGGACCACCACAGAGCAGATACTATTAGGGAGGTGGGTCATTCTCAGCACTGCAGTGACACTGGCGTGGTGGTGGTGTGTTAGTTAGTGTGTGTTGTGCTGGTGTGAGTGGATCAGACACAACAGTGCTACTGCTGCGGGAGTGTTTAAACACCTCAGTGTCACTGCTGGACTGAGAATCGTCCACCAACCAAAACTATCCGGACAGCAGTGTCCTGTGGGCGGCGTCCTGTGTCCACTGATGAAGAACTAGAGGAACACAAACTGTGCAGCAGCAGATGAGCTACTGTCTCTGACTCTACATCTACAAGGAGTGCTGAGTGCTGAGTGCTGTGTGCTGAGTGCTGAGTGTTGAGTGTTGAGTGCTGTGTGCTGAGTGTTGAGTGCTGAGTGCTGAGTGCTGTGTGCTGAGTGTTGAGTGTTGAGTGCTGTGTGCTGAGTGTTGAGTGCTGAGTGCTGTGTGCTGAGTGCTGAGTGTTGAGTGCTGTGTGCTGAGTGTTGAGTGTTGAGTGCTGAGTGCTGAGTGCTGAGTGTTGAGTGCTGTGTGCTGAGTGTTGAGTGCTGAGTGCTGTGTGCTGAGTGTTGAGTGTTGAGTGCTGTGTGCTGAGTGTTGAGTGTTGAGTGCTGTGTGCTGAGTGTTGAGTGCTGTGTGCTGAGTGTTGAGTGTTGAGTGCTGTGTGCTGAGTGTTGAGTGCTGAGTGCTGAGTGTTGAGTGTTGAGTGCTGTGTGCTGAGTGTTGAGTACTGTGTGCTGAGTGCTGTGTGCTGAGTGCTGTGTGCTGAGTGCTGAGTGCTGAGTGTTGAGTGCTGTGTGCTGAGTGTTGAGTGTTGAGTGCTGTGTGCTGAGTGTTGAGTGCTGAGTGCTGAGTACTGAGTGTTGAGTGCTGAGTGCTGAGTGTTGAGTGTTGAGTGCTGTGTGCTGAGTGTTGAGTACTGTGTGCTGAGTGCTGTGTGCTGAGTGCTGTGTGCTGAGTGCTGAGTGCTGAGTGCTGAGTGTTGAGTGCTGTGTGTTGAGTCCTGTGTGCTGAGTGCTGAGTGTTGAGTGCTGAGTGCTGAGTCCTGAGTGCTGAGTGCTGAGTCCTGAGTGCTGAGTGTTGAGTGCTGTACTGTAATACCCACTGATCATCCTCACCTGTTCACCTGGCTTGTTTCAGGGTGCGGACATTGACTTCGTGGACTGTAAAGGCCACTCCCCTCTGCTGCTGGCTACCAGCTGTGGAGCCTGGAGAACCGTTAACCTGCTCCTGTCACACGGTAATCCTGCAAAAACCCACCTTTAACTCAGAAACCCACCTTTAACTCAGAGACCCACCTTTAACTCAGAAACCCACCTTTAACTCAGAAACCCCACCTTTAACTCAGAAACCCACCTTTAACTCAGAGACCCACCTTTAACTCAGAAACCCACCTTTAACTCAGAAACCCACCTTTAACTCAGAGACCCACCTTTAACTCAGAGACCCCACCTTTAACTCAGAGACCCACCTTTAACTCAGAGACCCATCTTTAACTCAGAGACCCACCTTTAACTCAGAGACCCATCTTTAACTCAGAGACCCACCTTTAACTCAGAGACCCACCTTTAACTCAGAGACCCACCTTTAACTCAGAGACCCACCTTTAACTCAGAGACCCATCTTTAACTCAGAGACCCACCTTTAACTCAGAAACCCACCTTTAACTCAGAGACCCACCTTTAACTCAGAAACCCACCTTTAACTCAGAGACCCCACCTTTAACTCAGAGACCCACCTTTAACTCAGAGACCCACCTTTAACTCAGAGACCCATCTTTAACTCAGAGACCCACCTTTAACTCAGAGACCCACCTTTAACTCAGAGACCCACCTTTAACTCAGAGACCCACCTTTAACTCAGAGACCCATCTTTAACTCAGAGACCCACCTTTAACTCAGAAACCCACCTTTAACTCAGAGACCCACCTTTAACTCAGAAACCCCACCTTTAACTCAGAGACCCATCTTTAACTCAGAGACCCACCTTTAACTCAGAGACCCACCTTTAACTCAGAGACCCATCTTTAACTCAGAGACCCACCTTTAACTCAGAGACCCACCTTTAACTCAGAGACCCACCTTTAACTCAGAGACCCATCTTTAACTCAGAGACCCACCTTTAACTCAGAAACCCATCTTTAACTCAGAAACCCACCTTTAACTCAGAGACCCACCTTTAACTCAGAAACCCACCTTTAACTCAGAGACCCACCTTTAACTCAGAAACCCACCTTTAACTCAGAGACCCACCTTTAACTCAGAGACCCATCTTTAACTCAGAGACCCCACCTTTAACTCAAAGACCCACCTTTAACTCAGAGACCCACCTTTAACTCAGAAACCCACCTTTAACTCAGAGACCCACCTTTAACTCAGAAACCCACCTTTAACTCAGAGACCCACCTTTAACTCAGAGACCCCACCTTTAACTCAGAGACCCACCTCTTAACTCAGAGACCCACCTTTAACTCAGAGACCCATCTTTTAACTCAGAGACCCACCTTTAACTCAGAGACCCATCTTTAACTCAGAGACCCACCTTTAACTCAGAGACCCACCTTTAACTCAGAAACCCCACCTTTAACTCAGAAACCCACCTTTAACTCAGAGACCCACCTTTAACTCAGAGACCCATCTTTAACTCAGAGACCCATCTTTAACTCAGAGACCCATCTTTAACTCAGAGACCCACCTTTAACTCAGAGACCCACCTTTAACTCAGAGACCCCACCTTTAACTCAGAGACCCACCTTTAACTCAGAGACCCACCTTTAACTCAGAAACCCACCTTTAACTCAGAGACCCATCTTTAACTCAGAGACCCACCTTTAACTCAGAAACCCACCTTTAACTCAGAGACCCATCTTTAACTCAGAGACCCACCTTTAACTCAGAGACCCACCTTTAACTCAGAGACCCACCTTTAACTCAGAGACCCATCTTTAACTCAGAGACCCACCTTTAACTCAGAAACCCACCTTTAACTCAGAGACCCACCTTTAACTCAGAAACCCCACCTTTAACTCAGAGACCCCACCTTTAACTCAGAGACCCACCTTTAACTCAGAGACCCATCTTTAACTCAGAGACCCACCTTTAACTCAGAAACCCACCTTTAACTCAGAGACCCACCTTTAACTCAGAGACCCCACCTTTAACTCAGAGACCCATCTTTAACTCAGAGACCCACCTTTAACTCAGAAACCCCACCTTTAACTCAGAGACCCACCTTTAACTCAGAGACCCCACCTTTAACTCAGAAACCCACCTTTACTCAGAGACCCATCTTTAACTCAGAAACCCACCTTTAACTCAGAGACCCATCCTTTAACTCAGAGACCCATCCTTTAACTCAGAAACCCACCTTTAACTCAGAGACCCCATCTTTAACTCAGAGACCCATCTTTAACTCAGAGACCCACCTTTAACTCAGAGACCCACCTTTAACTCAGAGACCCACCTTTAACTCAGAGACCCATCTTTAACTCAGAGACCCACCTTTAACTCAGAGACCCATCTTTAACTCAGAGACCCACCTTTAACTCAGAGACCCATCTTTAACTCAGAACCCCACCTTTACTCAGAAACCCACCTTTAACTCAGAGACCCATCTTTAACTCAGAGACCCACCTTTAACTCAGAGACCCATCTTTAACTCAGAGACCCACCTTTAACTCAGAAACCCACCTTTAACTCAGAAACCCACCTTTAACTCAGAGACCCATCTTTAACTCAGAGACCCACCTTTAACTCAGAGACCCATCTTTAACTCAGAGACCCACCTTTAACTCAGAGACCCACCTTTAACTCAGAAACCCACCTTTAACTCAGAAACCCACCTTTAACTCAGAGACCCATCTTTAACTCAGAGACCCATCTTTAACTCAGAGACCCATCTTTAACTCAGAGACCCACCTTTAACTCAGAGACCCACCTTTAACTCAGAGACCCACCTTTAACTCAGAGACCCACCTTTAACTCAGAGACCCACCTTTAACTCAGAAACCCCACCTTTAACTCAGAGACCCATCTTTAACTCAGAAACCCACCTTTAACTCAGAGACCCACCTTTAACTCAGAGACCCACCTTTAACTCAGAAACCCACCTTTAACTCAGAGACCCATCTTTAACTCAGAGACCCACCTTTAACTCAGAGACCCATCTTTAACTCAGAGACCCACCTTTAACTCAGAGACCCATCTTTAACTCAGAGACCCACCTTTAACTCAGAGACCCATCTTTAACTCAGAGACCCATCTTTAACTCAGAGACCCACCTTTAACTCAGAGACCCACCTTTAACTCAGAGACCCACCTTTAACTCAGAGACCCATCTTTAACTCAGAGACCCACCTTTAACTCAGAAACCCACCTTTAACTCAGAAACCCACCTTTAACTCAGAGACCCACCTTTAACTCAGAGACCCACCTTTAACTCAGAGACCCACCTTTAACTCAGAGACCCACCTTTAACTCAGAGACCCCACCTTTAACTCAGAGACCCATCTTTAACTCAGAGACCCATCTTTAACTCAGAGACCCACCTTTAACTCAGAGACCCATCTTTAACTCAGAGACCCATCTTTAACTCAGAGACCCCACCTTTAACTCAAAGACCCACCTTTAACTCAGAGACCCACCTTTAACTCAGAGACCCATCTTTAACTCAGAGACCCACCTTTAACTCAGAAACCCACCTTTAACTCAGAGACCCACCTTTAACTCAGAGACCCACCTTAACTCAGAAACCCACCCTTTTAACTCAGAAACCCTCCCTTTAACTCAGAGACCCACCTTTCTAACTCAGAGACACACCTTTAACTCAGAGACCCATTCATTAACTCAGAGACCCACCTTTATCTCAGAGACCCACCCCACCTCTTAACTCAGGGAAACCCACCATTTAACTCAGAGACCCACCTTTAACTCAGAAACCCACCTTTAACTCAGAGACCCATCTTTAACTCAGAGACCCACCTTTAACTCAGAGACCCCACCTTTAACTCAGAGACCCACCTTTAACTCAGAGACCCATCTTTAACTCTCTGAGCTCTCTGTAGACCCTCTGAGAGTGACAGGATTCTGAGAGTGATTCTGAGAGTGATTCTGAGAGTGACAGGGTTCTGAGAGTGATTCTGAGAGTGACAGGATTCTGAGAGTGATTCTGAGAGTGATTTTGAGAGTGACAGGGTTCTGAGAGTGATTCTGAGAGTGGCAGGGGTCTGAGAGTGATTCTGAGTGACAGGGGTCTGAGAGTGATTCTGAGAGTGATTCGGAGAGTGACAGGGTTCTGAGAGTGATTCTGAGAGTGATTCTGAGAGTGACAGGGTTCTGAGAGTAATTCTGAGAGTGACAGGGGTCTGAGAGTGATTCTGAGAGTGATTCTGAGAGTGACAGGGTTCTGAGAGTGATTCTGAGAGTGATTCTGAGAGTGATTCTGAGAGTGACAGGGTTCTGAGAGTGATTCTGAGAGTGATTCTGAGAGTGGTTCTGAGAGTGATTCTGAGAGTGATTCTGAGAGTGATTCTGAGAGTGGTTCTGAGAGTGGTTCTGAGAGTGATGCTCATGGTTTGTGGTTTTGTTTGCAGGAGCTGATTTGAAAGTTAAAGATAAATCTGGCTGTAACTTCCTGCACCTGGCCATCCTGCAGCCCAGAGGTTTGAAGAATCTGCCCACGGAGGTGCTGCAGGTGACCGTCTCTCTGACCTGTTACTACAAAAACATTCACTTTTATTTATTAAATAATAACAGATGCAGATTTTGGAGTATTTAATGAATGTTCTTCTACTTTTACTGCAAACGGTAAAATAATATGGTTTTACTGCCACCTAGTGGTCACACGAGGCAACATCACAACTCCAAGAGGCTTTAACTCGAATAAAACTCCAGCAACACCAGCCTATATATATATATATATATGAAGTGCAAATGATAAATAATCTAGTAACTGTGTTACTGGTTCTCAGTGTAATGTACTGCAAGTTGTTAGAAATTGAAATATATAATTATTATATTATAATAATAATCTCAGCACTAAATCTTTCTGCATATTCTGCTTTACAGTTTCTGTGAACTGAAGACGACACAGACAGTGAGTTTCTGTTTGTGTGGTTTCTCCTCAGCATGAGAGCATAAGAGAGCTGCTTAATGATGAGGACTCGGAGGGCTGCACTCCTCTCCACTACGCCTGCAGGCTTGGAATACCGGACTCGGTGAAGAACATGCTTGGACTGGAGGTTTCGCTGGACCAGAAGTCCAAGCAGAAGAAATCTGCCCTCCACTTCGCGGCTGAGTGAGTGTAACGAGGTGCTGAATGAAGGTGTAACAGTTTAGTCTGAACTGTTTACCTCCACACGACCAGCTCCACATACCCCAGTGTTTTTACCCCAGTCTTACTGAAATACCCACATACCCCAGTGTTTTTACCCCAGTCTTACTGAAATACCCACATACCCCAGTGTTTTTACCCCAGTCTTACTGAAATACCCACATACCCCAGTGTTTTTACCCCAGTCCTTACTGAAATACCCACATACCCCAGTGTTTTTAACCCCAGTCCTTACTGAAATACCCACATACCCCAGTCTTACTGAAATACCCACATACCCCAGTGTTTTTACCCCAGTCTTACTGAAATACCCACATACCCCAGTGTTTTTACCCCAGTCTTATTGAAATACCCACATACCCCAGTCTTACTGAAATACCCACACACCCCAGTGTTTTTACCCCAGTCTTACTGAAATACCCACATACCCCAGTGTTTTTACCCCAGTCTTACTAATATACCCACATACCCCAGTGTTTTTACCCCAGTCTTATTGAAATACCCACATACCCCAGTCTTACTGAAATACCCACATACCCCAGTCTTACTGAAATACCCACATACCCCAGTCTTACTGAAATACCCACATACCCCAGTCTTACTGAAATACCCACATACCCCAGTGTTTTTACCCCAGTCTTACTGAAATACCCACATACCCCAGTGTTTTTACCCCAGTCTTACTGAAATACCCACATACCCCAGTGTTTTTACCCCAGTCTTACTGAAATACCCACATACCCCAGTCTTACTGAAATACCCACATACCCCAGTGTTTTTACCCCAGTCTTACTGAAATACCCACATACCCCAGTGTTTTTACCCCAGTCTTATTGAAATACCCACATAACCCCAGTCTTACTGAAATACCCACACACCCCAGTGTTTTTACCCCAGTCTTACTGAAATACCCACATACCCCAGTGTTTTTACCCCAGTCTTACTAATATACCCACATACCCCAGTGTTTTTACCCCAGTCTTATTGAAATACCCACATACCCCAGTCTTACTGAAATACCCACATACCCCAGTCTTACTGAAATACCCACATACCCCAGTCTTACTGAAATACCCACATACCCCAGTCTTACTGAAATACCCACATACCCCAGTGTTTTTACCCCAGTCTTACTGAAATACCCACATACCCCAGTGTTTTTACCCAGTCTTATTGAAATACCCACATACCCCAGTCTTACTGAAATACCCACATACCCCAGTGTTTTTTACCCCAGTCTTACTGAAATACCCACATACCCCAGTGTTTTTACCCCAGTCTTATTGAAATACCCACATACCCCAGTCTTACTGAAATACCCACATACCCCAGTCTTACTGAAATACCCACATACCCCAGTGTTTTTACCCCAGTGTTACTGAAATACCCATATACCCCAGTGTTTTTACCCCAGTCTTACTGAAATACCCACATACCCCAGTCTTACTGAAATACCCACATACCCCAGTGT
>CM038723.1:1207621-1217621 GCA_021613375.1 Megaleporinus macrocephalus
TTTCAGAACTGTTACTGAATTTCAGTGGTTTATAAAGTTACCAGTGCTGTTTACATGTCCTGTGTTGTGAATCTCGTGTGCAGTGATTATAAAGGATGGTCGTGTTTACACCACGCTGCTGCTGAGGGTTACACCCAGACCATGGAGACTCTCCTCATCTCCAACATCAAACTGCTGGACAAAGCCGACGGAGACGGGGTACAGCCTCTCTTCCATTTCAGTTTAGGACCACCGGCATGTATATACCAACAGTACTACAGTCAGAGACGAGTCTCCATTTATCACACCTACAGTGAAAACAGCCTCTGAGTACGAGTTCAGAGAAGAAATATACGGAAAATTGTGCAGAAACATTAATAACTACACACCAGACAGCAGCTAGACGGACTGGGAGACTCAGTGAGGTCCTGGTAGGAGGTCACAGGTATCTAGAGTCATGCTGACTGCAGTGCATCCCACAGCTGCTGGAGGGAGCGTGGAGGAGGATCCATAGATCCATAGAAGATCCCACACATGCTCAATTGGGTTCAAGTCTGGGGAATTAGGGGTCCAGGGAAGTACTTGGAGGTCTTGGTCAGCTCTTCCAACTAGTGTGGGACATTTCTAGTTGTGTGATGTGTAGCATTGTCCTGCTGGAAGATCCCATCCACCCCAGAAAAGACCATCAGCATGTATGGTGTACATGATCTGCAAGGATGTATTCAGAGCCAAATCAGTTGAGAGGGTCTTCCACATGTCTAAGTGGGTCCAGAGAATGTCACCAAAACATCTCCAGACCAGAACACTGATACCTACACCCTGCCGCTGCCATGCAAACTAAGAAGTGGTCATAATAATGTGACTCAGTTGTGAAATTATAACCTGTTCATACATTTGCTTGACTGTGAAATAGGACCACCCACGTACAGGCTTCAACAAGCTGTTCCCCTTTCTACATCAAGTGGGGACTCATTAGAATAACACGCCCCTTTCTAAGTAGCTCCACCCACAGCTTCAGAGCTCCCTTCAGAAAACAGCGTTAGCATTATGTGGAAGCTCAGTGCTAATCCCAGGAACTGCCCCCAGTGGAGTTTTACCCCC
This sequence comes from Megaleporinus macrocephalus, assembly GCA_021613375.1. Classification (NCBI taxonomy): domain Eukaryota; kingdom Metazoa; phylum Chordata; class Actinopteri; order Characiformes; family Anostomidae; genus Megaleporinus; species Megaleporinus macrocephalus. The sequence continues at coordinate 1,208,702 of CM038723.1, forward strand.
ATAAACAGAGTGTTCCCGTTATCTCGAGCAGCTGGGCATGTAAAGTTCTCCGGGTCAGAACCAGCTAGGACCGCAGGAAGTTCAGTCCAGTTCAGGAGGTTTTGAGACACGTGAGCCCCGCCTCCTGTTTCAGGCTGGTTTTAACGTGTCCAGCTTTGATCAAAGCTATGACACGCCAGTGACTCCTCGCAGCACCTGAGAGGAGGTGTTCAGCTGGTTTATAGTATAGGCTTTGTTTTGTTGTGTCCAAACTCTTGACTGACATCATCATATCCTGGCCGGTTACCGTAACCCTACGACTCATTTGTGTAACAGTGAGTGTAATGTATGTCCTGCTGCTGAGTCTGATGGTGGGCGTGTCCTCGCAGAACACGGCGCTCCACCTCGCCGCCCGGGCGGGTCACGTGGCGGCCGTGCGCCTGCTGCTCTGCAGGGGGGCTCAGATCAGCCTGAATAAGGGGGAAGCCTCCTTCCTGCACGAGGCTGTCCAGAACGGGAGGAAAGAGGTGACCAGTGCTGTGATTGACAGCGACAGGTCAGTGTTAATGGAGCTGATTAATACTAATTAATATTAGTAATACGAGTATTGAGTGAAATATGTATAATATTATTGATATTTTTAGTTTTATATCATGGTGTAGTTTATTGATTTATTATTATATAATAAAAGTAATTTAATGTTTAAGTAATGATGTATTATTCTGGATGTTCCTTCACTAATAATAAGAATCATATTTAACAACTGAAGTTAATCTAAAATATCTATTTAATCTAAAAATATTTTTATTGGGCAAAACAGTAAAAACTGAAATAACACTACCTTCACCTACCTGTGTACAGGTAAACTGTAACACTACCTTCACCTACCTGTGTACAGGTAAACTGTAACACTACCTTCACCTACCTGTGTACAGGTAAACTGTAACACTATCTTCACCTACCTGTGTACAGGTAAACTGTAACACTACCTTCACCTACCTGTGTACAGGTAAACTGTAACACTACCTTCACCTACCTGTGTACAGGTAAACTGTAATACTACCTTCACCTACCTGTGTACAGGTAAACTGTAATACTACCTTCACCTACCTGTGTACAGGTAAACTGTAACACAACCGTTCACCTACCTGTGTACAGATAAACTGTAATACTACCTCACCTACCTGTGTACAGGTAAACTGTAACACTACCTTCACCTACCTGTGTACAGGTAAACTGTAATACTACCTTCACCTACCTGTTGTACAGGTAAACTGTAACACACCCTACCTTCACCTACCCTGTGTAGAGGGTAAACTGTAACACTACCTTCACATACCTGTGTACAGGTAAACTGTAGCACTACCTTCACCTACCTGTGTACAGGTAAACTCTAACACTACCTTCACCTACCTGTGTACAGGTAAACTGTAACACTACCTTCACCTACCTGTGTACAGGGTAAAACTGTAACACTACCTTCACCTACCTGTGTTACAGGTAAACTGTAATACTACCTTCACCTACTTGTGTACAGGTAAACTGTAACACTACCTTCACCTACCTGTGTACAGGTAAACTGTAATACTACCTTCACCTACCTGTGTACAGGTAAACTGTAACACTACCTTCACCTACCTGTGTACAGATAAACTGTAATACTACCTTCACCTACTTGTGTAAAGATAAACTGTTACACTACCTTCACCTACCTGTGTACAGATAAACTGTAACACTACATTTACCTACCTGTGTACAGGTAAACTGTAACACTACCTTCACCTACCTGTGTAGAGGTAAACTGTAATACTACCTTCACATACCTGTGTACAGGTAAACTGTAGCACTACCTTCACCTACCTGTGTACAGGTAAACTCTAACACTACCTTCACCTACCTGTGTACAGGTAAACTGTAACACTACCTTCACCTACCTGTGTACAGGTAAACTGTAACACTACCTTCACCTACCTGTGTACAGGTAAACTGTAACACTACCTTCACCTACCTGTGTACAGGTAAACTGTAACACTACCTTCACCTACCTGTGTACAGGTGAATTAAAGCTGCTCATAATCATGACTGTACCTTTACTTTGTAAACTCACCTGTGTTTGCTCCTGCAGGTGTGAGGAGGCCATCACCACCTTCAAACTGAACTCGGCTAAGCGCTGTATCGTCATGGACATGATAGAGTTTCTCCCAGAGTCTTTCAAGGTGAGTCATTATCCTGTTTACACACAGTCACTGACCACAACCCACCACTGACCACTGACTGACCACTGGAACCTCTTCCTTTCCTCAGCATCTTCTAGACACCTGCATCAAAGAGTCTGATGAAGATGTGAACTCCTGCAGCTACTATGTAGGTTTTGTTTCATGGTATTAAATTCCAGTTCTAAAATCTGATTGAGTCATGTTAACAGTTTTATGATTTTGATATTCAGTTGTTTTATTTATTTATATTTATTTTTTATTTCTTTTTACCATTGTTTTATTTAGATTTTTTATTAACATATTATTATTATTATTTTTTATTTTATTTATTTTTATTTTACTATTACTATTTTATGTTTTACTACTATATTTATGTCTATTTTAACTTTTGTCTTAATCCTGATTTTAGTTTCTTTTTTTGTTTTATCTTATTTAATTCTGTCTCTGTTCTTATTATTTCTTTTACATTTGAAGTACTCATGAGTTCAGTTTATTTTTCTCTAGCAGTTTGGTCAAGGTTTTGTGGTCTTTGATACATTTATAGCCTCTTGAGACAGAAATCTATGAGCTGCAGCTGTAATGAGACCCGACTAGTGATCAATCAAACATTACTGTTCATGCTAATGCACTGAAAAGTGATGAACACGGATTTGAATCCCAAACTAAGCAAGAAACAAACACAGCCTCGGGCTACAGTCACAATACAGCCTCAGATCCCATCCAATAAACTTCCCGTCTGCGAACCTGGGGTTTAAACTTGCTGACGTTTCTCAGGGACAGCTGTCTAAGAAATTGATTATACTATATCATATTTTTGTCAGTGTTTTATAAAAGCATTGAGCCACTACATGCCGTGCTACAGCAACTCCACTGTCCAGAACCGTGTCCATAAATCACCGTGACACTCGGCATACGGGGGCTTATTGCTGTGATACGTGTTTGTCTGTATTAGTTTGACTCTTGCGAAAAATGAATGTGACCTTAATTACCGAAAACTTTTGTTTACACCTAAAACTTTGCTTTGTTTAATGGCCAGGTGGAGTATAACTTCCAGTGGCTTCAGCAGCCGGAGCAGTACGCTAAGAAGAAAGAGAACTGTGAGAAGGACGACTACTACAAACCACTGGCTGCACTCAATGTTAGTATATATTAAATGAGCAGCCCAGCCTGAACAGTGTTTAGTATGTTGTTTGTCATATTATGTTATATTTAGTAGAATAACGCTGCAGCGTTTATGATGTTGTAACATGTTCTCAGACACATCATACAGCCTGCTACAGATATCCTGACTACCAGCATAGTCACTGATGTAGCTAATATATATATAAACATCAATCAGCCAACATTAAACCATTTCTTTGTATCTACACTCACTGTCCAGTTCCATCAGTTCCCCTGACCATATATGATTTGTAGTAATGTATAGTTCTGCACTTACAGACTGTAGTCAGTTGTAGTTTAAAACAGAACCAAAATGAACAAAATTATTAACAGAATGTAAAGCAGTAACAGTTCTGACTGTCTGATGAAGACGTCTACGTATCCTGTTGCGGATAAGTTCACTGAAGATAGTGAGTGATTGTAATACCACTTTGTACCTGAAGAGGTGATAGTGAGTCACTGTAGTACCACTTTGTACCTGAAGAGGTGATAGTGAGTCACTGTAGTACCACTTTTTCCCTTATGAGGCAATAGTGAGTGACTGTAGTACCACTTTGAACCTGAAGAGGTGATAGTGAGTCAATGTAGTACCACTTTGTACCTGAAGAGGTGATAGTGAGTGACTGTAGTACCACTTTGAACCTGAAGAGGTGATAGTGAGTCACTGTAGTACCACTTTGTACCTGAAGAGGTGATAGTGAGTCACTGTAGTACCACTTTGTACCTGAAGAGGTGATAGTGAGGTCACTGTAGTACCACTTTGTACCTGAAGAGGTGATCGTGAGTCACTGTAGTACCACTTTGTACCTGAAGAGGTGTATAGTGAGTCTGTATTGTGGAGCTGAATCAGTCCAGTATGTGAGGATGAGGAAGTAGTGCTGTGTATTCTGATCTCTGGTCAGTGGTGGTGAAGGTGCTGCTCCCGGTTAGATCATTTAAGAACAGGCAGCCAATGAGAGAACAGTAAACACAGGGATGCTGAAGCTCTTGGTGAGCGAGCAGCGCTGGTAAGAAACCACGTTCAGCAGTAACAGCAGAAGAAGAGAAACAAACAGAAGCAGAACAAGAGAGAACATTGGAGCTGTTTCTGTTACTGGAGACAATCTTAAATCCAGAATGCCTGAATCTGGAGATCACCGACCTCTGTAGGTGGAAAGTAGTCAAGTTTACAGCAGGTGCAGGAGTTACTGAGTTCATTCTGGCCAGAGTGCCACCTTCTAAGAAGATGTCTTCAGTATTAATAAATTAATCATGTCTATCCTCGTTTATAGGCGATGGTGGAATTTAATCGGGTTGAGCTGCTGACCCATCCCGTCTGCAAGAAGTACTTGGAAATGAAATGGTGAGTCTAAAAATCAAAGTATGATTCGTAAAATTTAATTTCTATCCTTTAGCCGACCAACCAAGACCACATGTGGTGTCATGGAGCTCTGGAGCTCTGCCTTCTAGACTCCGTCTTCTTCAGAGACATCCACGATTAGTCCAATATGATCAGCAACACGGAAAAGTAATCAATGTAGGTGCTAGACTGACCTGCCTGCAGTCCAGAACTGTCCCACACTGAGATCATGGGTCTTGTAATATCAAAATACGACAACAAACATCTTAGCATAAACATAAAGACCTGAATCTACTCTTCAGATCAAACACTGCCAGAAAACAAAAGCCAGTGCTGATACCTCAAAGAGATGAACGCAGTACAGGACATTTCAATATGTTTAGTGCTTCACACAGAGATGATGTTTGGGCAGCCAGTTGAAGTTTGTTCTACCATCTGGGTTCCAAAGAGACAGAAGGGTCTTGACGTGTCGGGTCCAGCCGAGCTGCACTTCTTGGCTTTGTAGACATCAGGACTTTAGATCTGCTGCAGCTACAGGAAGCCAGTGAAGACAGGGCAGCCGTGGAGTGACGTGAGTGAACTTGAGAAGATTGAAGACATTCTGAATCAGCTGAAGGTCCTGATGGTCCACAGTGGGAGACAACTTGCAGTAGTCCAGCTTCGACATGACAAGAGACTGGATAAGCACCTGGGTGATCTCCTGAGAGAGAGATGGTCAGATCTGCTGGATGTTGTAGAGGAGTTAGGTTCACAGTGTGGGCTGAGAACGATGACCAGCAACTTTCTCACATCATCTGACAGAACAACTACTGAGTTCTCTAATTAGATGGTAAGATCCTGGTGAGTTCCAGGGATGAATAGCAGCTCATCCATGAAGAAATATCAGAAGACCAGAAGGTGGGAAGGATGGAACAGTGTCATCAGTATAGCAGGCATGAGAAGATGTTGGACCATGAAGAGAATGAGTGTAGGGTCAAAAGAAAAGAGGACCCAGCACTGAGCCTGTGGGACACTGATATGGACCCTCTCTCCTGATGTTACCTGATGAGACCACCTCTCCAGGTAGAAAGGTGTGTTTGGAATGTGTGTAGTTTGTAGACCTGAAACTCAAACAATGCTCTAAAATGTCTCGGCTGCTGAACAGGAACGCGTATGGTGTGAAAGCCCATCTGCTCAATATGACCGTGTACGCGCTGGGGGTCTTCCCTCTGACCTACCTGATCATTAACCTGCGCCCGAAGCTGACCACGGAGAGGAACGTGACAACGGTCAGCATGGTCACCACATCTCTTGACAAGGTACTTTCTATCATCTGTTCACTTACAGCCACAAAGTGTTCAGTACACATAAAATTATAATGATGCTAATTTTAATAATTAAGCTGATTCTGAAACATCTGAGGCATGCTGGTGTAGTGGTTAGTATAGTGGTGTAGTGGTTAGTATGGTGGTGTAGTGGTTAGTACGGTGGTGTAGTGGTTAGTACGGTGGTGTAGTGGTTAGTATGGTGGTGTAGTGGTTAGTATGCTGGTGTAGTGGTTAGTATGGTGGTGTAGTGGTCAGTATGCTGGTGTAGTGGTTAGTATAGTGGTGTAGTGGTTAGTACGGTGGTGTAGTGGTTAGTATGGTGGTGTAGTGGTTAGTATAGTGGTGTAGTGGTTGTTATGGTGGTGTAGTGGTTGTTATGGTGGTGTAGTGGTTAGTATGGTGGTGTAGTGGTTGTTATGGTGGTGTAGTGGTTAGTATGGTGGTGTAGTGGTTAGTATGGTGGTGTAGTGGTTAGTACGGTGGTGTAGTGGTTGTTATGGTGGTGTAGTGGTTGTTATGGTGGTGTAGTGGTTAGTATGGTGGTGTAGTGGTTAGTACGGTGGTGTAGTGGTTGTTATGGTGGTGTAGTGGTTGTTATGGTGGTGTAGTGGTTGTTATGGTGGTGTAGTGTGCTATCAGGCTAAAGCTATTGTCTGCCTTCTTCTTCACAGCAATGCTACTTCATCACCTCCTGCATGTTCCTGGTTCTTGCTATGAATATGTACGCGGTGGGTAAAGAGGTGGTGCAGATGTTCCAGCAGGTGGGTTCCTGTAGATCCTTTTGCTTCATCCGTATGTTTGTTCATCAGTCAAGCTGCTCATTAGCCACGCCCAGTTCTCACACCGCTCTGACCAGCTTTAATACCTCCTCTGCTGTGTTTTGATTGGCAGCGTCTGAAGTATCTGCGGGACGTGTCCAATCTGATGGACTGGGCTGCTGCGATTTGCTCGCTCCTCTTCGTCCTCCCTCTGCTGCTGGACGTGAAGAGCTCATGGCACTGGCAGGCGGGAGCTCTGGCCGCTCTCATCTCCTGGTTCAACCTCCTGCTGTACCTGCAGCGGTCAGTCAGTTTCAGCTTTACTATCAGATCTTGTTTGAGTGCAGTCCTGGTTCTAGGTAACAAGTGTAGGTGAGGGAGCTTTTAGAAGCAGAAGTTTGAACATCTGTTTCTTATCATCACTGATGCGAGTCTAGAGAGTTTCTCTAGAACAAAGGCTTTGTTTCATAGAACCCATTTAATAACAGTTGGTTCCTCGCAGGTTTGAAAGGTTTGGGATATACGTTGTGATGTTCCGGGAGATCTGCAGGACGTTGCTGAGCATCATCGTGCTGTTCGTCTACCTGATCCTGGCGTTCGCCTTGGCCTTCTACGCTCTCATGATCAAACAGGTGGGTTTGCGCTGCTGAAGAACTCCACAGGGCTGAAGCGTCTTCTGATCCCGTGGCTTTCATCTGCGTCGCATCTTCTATTCCAGAGGCACTTCGGGAGGATGTTCCTGTCGCTGATGCAGACCTTCGTCATGATGGTGGGAGAGATCAGCTACCAGGATAACTTCCTGAAGCCCTTCATGGCCGCTCAGCTTCCCTTCCCCGTGCTGACGTACGGAATCTTCGTCTTCTTTGTTCTGCTTGTGCCGATTCTGCTCATGAACCTTCTGGTGAGCCACAGCTTCATCCCTGCTGGTGTTTTCAGTATGTGTGATATAACTTTTTAACATCTGTAAAACAAAATATATCAGATCCTGAGCTTGAGCCCTGGTTCAGGTGTTTCCTCTACCCACTGCACAAGGAGCCCATCAGGAATTAGATCTCCTCGTCCTTGTGCAAGGGGGCGCTAGAGCACAGCCCTAACATTAACACTACTCTCACTGTATCAGCTCCACTGACCATACAGGACCTCCACTCACTGTCCACTGTATCAGCTCCACTGACCATACAGGACCTCCACTCACTGTCCACTGTATCAGCTCCACTGACCATACAGGACCTCCACTCACTGTCCACTGTATCAGCTCCACTGACCAAACAGGACCTACACTCACTGTCCACTGTATCAGCTCCACTGACCATACAGGACCTACACTCACTGTCCACTGTATCAGCTCCACTGACCATACAGGACCTACACTCACTGTCCAGATACTATTAGGGAGGTGGGTCATTCTCAGCACTGCAGTGCCACTGATGTGGTGGTGGTGTGTTAGTTAGTGTGTGTTGTGCTGGTGTGAGGGGATCAGACACAAAACACAGACATAAACATCTCATTGTCACTGCTGGACTGAGAATCGTCCACCAACCAAAAGTATCCGGACAGCAGTGTCCTGTGGGCGGCGTCCTGTGTCCACTGATGAAGAACTAGAGGAACACAAACTGTGCAGCAGCAGATGAGCTACTGTCTCTGACTTTACATCTACAAGGTGGACCAGCAAGTAGTAGGAGTGTCTAATAGAGTGGACAGTGAGTGGACACAGAGTTTAAAACACTCCAGCAGCAGCACTGCTGTGTCTGATCCACTCACACCAGCACCACGTCAGTGTCACTGCAGTGCTGAGAATGAGCCCACCTCCCTAATAGTATCTGCTCTGTGGTGGTCCTGTGGGGGTCCTGATCATTAAAGAACAGAGTAATAAAGTATACAGAGAATCAGATGAACTACAGTCTGTAAGTGGAGCTGATACAGTGGACAGTGAGTGTAGGTCCTGTATGGTCAGTGGAGCTGATACAGTGGACAGTGAGTGGAGTCCCTGTATGGTCAGTGGAGCTGATACAGTGGACAGTGAGTGGAGGTCCTGTATGGTCAGTGGAGCTGATACAGTGGACAGTGAGTGGAGCTCCTGTATGGTCAGTGGAGCTGATACAGTGGACAGTGAGTGTAGGTCCTGTATGGTCAGTGGAGCTGATACAGTGGACAGTGAGT
>CM038723.1:1225121-1227621 GCA_021613375.1 Megaleporinus macrocephalus
ATGGTGATGTATGGAGATGGATGGAGATGGTGATGTATGGAGATGGTGATGTATGAAGATGGTGATGTATGGAGATGGTGATGTATGAAGATGGTGATGTATGGAGATGGCGATGTATGGAGATGGCGATGTATGGAGATGGTGATGTATGGAGATGGCGATGTATGTAGATGGCGATGTATGAAGATGGCGATGTATGGAGATGGTGATGTATGGAGATGGTGATGTATGGAGATGGTGATGTATGAAGATGGTGATGTATGGAGATGGTGATGTATGGAGATGGTGATGTATGGAGATGGATGGAGATGGTGATGTATGGAGATGGTGATGTATGAAGATGGTGATGTATGGAGATGGTGATGTATGAAGATGGTGATGTATGGAGATGGCGATGTATGGAGATGGCGATGTATGGAGATGGTGATGTATGGAGATGGCGATGTATGGAGATGGTGATGTATGGAGATGGCGATGTATGGAGATGGTGATGTATGGAGATGGCGATGTATGGAGATGGTGATGTATGGAGATGGTGATGTATGGAGATGGTGATGTATGGAGATGGCGATGTATGGAGATGGTGATGTATGGAGATGGTGATAAGGTGGAAGATTTTCCGGGTCGTGTAGAATTCCCGTCACAGCTCGTGAGAGAATTCCGTGTGGTTTCAGGCTGAAGGAGATTTCTGAGTGTATGGAGAAACAGCACAACCTGCTGAAGCTGATTGTGCAGAAGATGGAGATCAGCTCCGAGGCTGAAGACCATGACGGACCGCCGGTCTTCCAGGAGTTCAAACAGAAGCTCCTGTCCAGGAGTAAGTGGGGGCCGCTACTCAGGGCAGTCACGGCTAGGAAGAAATAAACTTCTCACCTCTGAAGGAGTTGCTGCCCCAACGTTCTTCTCCATTCACACTGAGTTTATCCTCCATTTACATTACTCTAGAACTTTCTCCCCCATTCACTGTTATTAGAGGTCTTCAGTGATCTAGACTATACTAGAACGTTCACCTCATTCACGCTGTTCTAGACCATCTACCCAAGAATTTATCCTCCATTTACTTTGTTCTGGAACTGTTATTCAAGGTCCTCAGTGATCTGTAGTACTCTAGAAAGTTCTCCTCATTCACATTGTTCTAGAATATCCTACACCAGAATCTATCCTCCTAGAATTTTCTCTCACAGTTACTGTTATTAAAGGTCTAGAATGTTCCCCCATTCAAGATGCTCTACAACTTCACACTGTTTTAGAATGTCCTTCTCAATTCATACTAATCTAGAATTTCTCCAAACATCTAGAGGTTATCACCATTTACCATTCTAGAACTTTCACCCGCATTCACACAGCTTTAGAACGTTCTCCACACTCTAGTATGTCCTCATTTCATACTGTTCCAGAATGTTCTGTATCGAAAATGTTTTCCACCATCTAGTATGGTCTCATGTCAGTGTTCTAGAAGGTTCTCCAATGTTTTATGTACTCATTTCATACTGCTCTAGAACATTCTGTATATGCAAAGTTTTCCACCATCTAGAATGTTTTTCATTTCAGTGTTCTAGAATGTTCTCCATAGTTATATTCTCATTTCATACTATTCTTCATTGTTCTGTATCTAAAATGTTTTCCACCATCTAGTATGTACTCATTTCATACTGTTCTAGAATGTTCTGTATGTAGAATGTTTTCAGCCATCTAGTAAGGTCTCATGTCAGTGTTCTAGAATGTTCTCCACTGTGTTATGTTCTCATTTCATACTGTTCCTCATTGTTCTGTATCTAAAATGTTTTCCACCATCTAGTATGCTCACATTTCATACTGCTCTAGAATGTTCCCCACCGTATCATGTTCTCACTTCATACTGTTCTAGAATGTTCTGTATGTAAAATGTTTACCACCATCTGGTATGGTCTCAATGCTTACTGTTCTAGAACGTTATGCATCTAGAATGTTCTCCACCATCTAGAATGTTCTCAGTTCATACTGTTCTAGAATAATTCTAAATGTTCTCCGCTATCTAGTACGATCTCACAGTGTTTTGATGAAGTGATAACTACAGAGAAATCACATGTAACACTTAAACGTGCAGCTGGTGAGTACCGTCACGCTCGTCTCGAGTACAGTTAACCGAGTATCAGTATCTCCTGCTGGAGTTCTTCTGTCAGTGTCTAGTACTTTCTGGTTCCTCTGTGGGACCAATTAGAGCAGCATGTTAACACAGGCAGCGTGAGAGGTTCTAGAGCTTCGTATGTAGAGAATCAGTTCACGCAGCAGCACATATAATAAAGAACAGTCTGAAATCAGCTTGTTGTTGTTGTTGTTGTTGTTGTTGATGACATGCTCTTATCTGGATCAGCTCATATTACAGGTACACGGCCTTCCGTTAAACTCTCGGCTCAGGTTTTATTCCGGAACTCTCTGAGTCTGTCTGTATCAAACAGGGTTTTATAAATGAACCCCTGGTTCCTGTCACTCCCTACACAACAGTGGTGCTTCTGGAAAG
>CM038723.1:1232621-1277115 GCA_021613375.1 Megaleporinus macrocephalus
AAGCAAACATGCAGCGACGAGGACAGAGCGATGATTGGGTTAAAATCAGATCAGATCAGATCAGATCAGATCAGTCCCCCAGAAAGCAAGACTACACACAGACCCCGAAGCTGCCGCATCCTCAAAAAAAGGATGAAACTCATATTTATTGGTTTGAAATTTGCTTACAAAGTACACAAAATTCATTTATATTCATATCACTTACATTATTGACCTCGACTCCTATCAGCTCGTTTAATAATAACATTAAGACCAAACAAATTTGGCTGGCATACACGTACCCATGAGAAATAAACACACTAGTCTCAAAAGAAGGGAATTGCATATCAGTACAATCGATCTATCGCTCTACTAACATTTACAAAGAGAGAACGTCAGACAGTCAGACACGGTTATTGACAGGTCTTCAAAAGAAAGCCAGGGTTACAAATCCAACACTCTGAACTCAGATGGAAAAGCAAAGTCATGCTCGGTTAAACGCACAATGCGCTTTATTCTTCTGGAGCACAAAAGCACTACTGAGCAGGCGATGAGCGCTCGCCGCCGCCGCCGCGAGGAAACGAAAGAACTGAGCCAAAACAAAAACAAAGAAAAAACAACTTCGCACACTATGGTCCCCAACGGAGGTAAACAGAAACGCACCCGCCCCAAATACTGACGGCCTGGATCATAAATAGATTAACCAAAAGTTCAGAGACGACGAGAACCGGGATCTAAAAACGCTAAGAAGAAGAAGAAGAAAAAAAATACATCTGAGTAATAAGTCCTAACTTCGCTTTGGGCTCAACTCTGGGAGGAGCCGGATCCAACATCTTACTTGTGTTCCAGTCGGAGGAGCTGTTCCTTACCATTAATGGTTAATGACGTTAACTGTCCGTCTTCCTCCACCTCTACCCGCTCCTGCCCGTTCTCCATGATTCTGGAGGGGTTAAAGAAACAAGCTGATTAGTAAACATTACATAGGAACACACAACCAAATTTCAAACTTCCAGCACAACTGGGTTCTTTTGATCCAGAGTGGTTCGAGAAAACATCTAGTTAAGGCTATGCTAGATCATCTCCTTCTTTAACAATGATGTTGATGGGAACCAGGAGTGCTGGTGTGAGTGGATCAGACACAGCAGAATCGTCCATTAAAACTATCCAGACAACAGTGTCCTGTAGGCGGCGTCCTGTGGACTAGAGGAACACAAGCTGTGTGTCTCTGATTTTACATCTATAAGACAGACCACTAAGGTAGGAGTGTCTAATAAGAGCGGACAGTGAGTCTGATCCACTCACACTAGCACAGCACACATTAGTGTTATTAGTGAAGCCAGTCACATGTGGAGATCGTACCTCTTTGTAGTGATTTTCCTGCCATTGACGTATTTGGTTGAAGTGGACACGGAGCGGAAGTTTCCCATTCCGCTGCCCCCTCCGCCGAAGGAGGTGGAGGAGAAGGAGGTGAACCCCCCTCCACCCAAGTGCCCCATGTGTCCCATGTGATCCAGATGTCCTGCATGCCCCACGTGTCCCACATGCCCCACATGCCCCATATGTCCCATATGTCCCATGTGACTAAAGGTGCCAAAACCTGAAACACAAACATAAACAACACAAACATAAACAACATAAACAACACACACAAACAACACAAACATAAACAACACAAACATAAACAACAGCGTTAGATCAGAAACACTTGCAGTGCCAGCACCATGGAGGCTCAAGGACCGAACCCAACAGAGGAAACACAAGGTCCTGTACAAACCAGGTACTGCCATCCAACTCCCATCCAACTCCCATCCAACTCCCATCCAACTCCCATCCAACTCCCATCCAACTCCCATCCAACTGCCATCCAACCCCCATCCAACTCCCATCCAACTCCCATCCAACTCCCATCCAACCGCCATCCAACCGCCATCCAACTCCCATCCAACTCCCATCCAACCGCCATCCAACTCCCATCCAACTCCCATCCAACTCCCATCCAACTCCCATCCAACTCCCATCCAACTCCCATCCAACTCCCATTCAACCGCCATCCAACTCCCATTCAACCGCCATCCAACTCTCATCCAACCGCCATCCAACCGCCATCCAACCGCCATCCAACCGCCATCCAACCGCCATCCAACCGCCATCCAACTCCCATCCAACCGCCATCCAACTCCCATCCAACTCCCGTCCAACTCCCATCCAACCGCCATCCAACTCTCATCCAACCGCCATTCAACCGCCATCCAACTCCCATTCAACCGCCATCCAACTCTCATCCAACCGCCATCCAACTCCCATCCAACTCCCATCCAACTCCCATCCAACCGCCATCCAACCGCCATCCAACTCCCATCCAACTCCCATCCAACTCCCATTCAACCGCCATCCAACTCCCATTCAACCGCCATCCAACTCTCATCCAACCGCCATCCAACTCCCATCCAACCGCCATCCAACTCCCATCCAACTCCCATCCAACCGCCATTCAACTGCCATCCAACTGCCATCCAACCGCCATCCATAGCCAAGTTCAACTCTTCTAACTGAGGACCAAACGCAGGTAAATTCTGACCTGTGTTGAAACCTGGAAACCCCCCTCCGAAGGACGGGAAGCCCCCGAATCCCCCGAAAAACGAACCGCCCGTTCTGCTCCTGCTCATGCCGCGCTGGTGCCGCCGCCCGCCGAAGAACAAATCATCACCAAACAGGTCGCCCCCTGCAGGTAGAGCAAAGACCAACAGCTCAACCCAAAGTACTACCACAAATAGAGAAACGTTTTTGTTTGGACAGCGATGACATCATTTCACTGCATAATTAATATGTAATGTAATGTAATACTACACACTGGATCAGAACCAGAACCGGCTGGTACTCAGAACCAACAGCTCACCAAAGAAATCAGCAAACGGATCCTGACCCCCGAAGAACTCTCTGAAGACGTCTTCTGGGTTGCGGAATGTAAAGCCTTCGAAGGGGTCGCCGTTGTGATAATGTCCCCCTCCTTTAAAGCAGAGAGTAACAGAGAGAGAACAAGCCAGGCTTACAGTTCCTCACCTTACTTTCAGTACAGAGCTGTCTCGTCTCAGATCAAACAATACAGAAAATCTATTCAAATCAAATCCTTCACATCCATTTACAGATACTGAGACTGATACCTCCTCCGTTTCCTGTCAGGCCTTCTTTACCGTACCGGTCGTAAACACTACGCTTGTTCGCTGGAAAGCAGAAAAACACAACATCACAAAAAAAGTTACTGATTTTTATTTATTTAATATCAACATTTAACCTACAGAGGAACACAAAGTTACAACAGCCACCACATTAAACACCATGTACAGTGTTCTGTTCCTGGAGCTCAACATGGTGTTCAATGTGGTTGTTGTTGTAACTTTGTGTTGATAATGTTTGAACCTCATGAGATATTACAAATCTGATTACATCAATCAATTTCTGATCAGTTCTGGTCTTCTTTGATCTGCTACACGACCACCTTCCCACTGAAAAACTTGGCCTTGAACCAATATGGTGGCTTTCAAGATGCCAGCCATGTTCAGGAAATAGTCTAAAAGATAGACCCCCCCTCACCCCTAACTGTTTACCAAAATGTTCCATTAGCTGTTATAATAATAATAATTATTATAATTATAATAACTTTAGGAACAATGTGCACAGTTGATATTATATATTTTATTGTAATATTATGTTTTAACTGTGCTGAAAAACGCATTTGTTTTTGTTCTGTTTGAGCATCAGCTAGAAAATTCACTAATTATCGGTGCTGTTTTTACACCAATATCACTAAAAACCTTATTTTAGACCAATATCAGCCAACTGATTTCTTAGTTGGGCCATATTTTGGACATGCTTAAACATTTTCATACTAATTTGGGCCAAAAATAAAACATTTCTGGCCAAATTTACTATGTAGAAAATGTCTTCCAATAATCTTTATTTATATCTTTATCTCTATAAAATTAGATAATACAATCAGGTTAGAATTAAACAGCACAGCGTTTGAGATTCCAGACACACAGTATTTTACTAAAGAAATAGAATTTGATTAAATTGTGTGAAGCAACCAATAAAACTATTTTAATGCTAAGACCAATAAAACTAACAGCTTAATTTAAATATATTAAATTATACATACATTAAGACTCTCCTACTACACTGACACAGTTGACTGTTTTTTTAGTCAATAAAGCCAAAAACCAGAGATTTAAAACAACATCACAACTTGCCATCTGAGAGGACTTCATACGCCTCGGAGATTTCTTTGAACTTCTTCTCGGCCTCCTCCTTATTGTCTGGGTTCTTATCAGGATGCCACTTCAGCGCTAGCTTTCTGTACCTGCAGCACCAACATACGGACGTGTTATACAGGTCAGAGCTCAGCACCTCACAGCTTAGAAACAGAATGAAACTAAAACCAAAAAAGAGTGATGGACCACATGGAGAACATCACAGACCAGAACATTTCACTGTTTTTCATTTCCTGAAACCTGACAGGCAGCAAAAAGACCACTTACAAAGTCTGTAAACAACCGTCTTCTGATCAGCGTCAGTCTCTTCAGATCAGAGCAGCTCCACATGACCGTCAGTCTCTTCAGATCAGACCAGCTCCACATGACCGTCAGTCTCTTCAGATCAGAGCAGCTCCACATGACCGTCAGTCTCTTCAGATCAGACCAGCTCCACATGACCGTCAGTCTCTTCAGATCAGACCAGCTCCACATGACCGTCAGTCTCTTCAGATCAGACCAGCTCCACATGACCGTCAGTCTCTTCAGATCAGAGCAGCTCCACATGACCGTCAGTCTCTTCAGATCAGACCAGCTCCACATGACCGTCAGTCTCTTCAGATCAGACCAGCTCCACATGACCGTCAGTCTCTTCAGATCAGACCAGCTCCACATGACCGTCAGTCTCTTCAGATCAGACCAGCTCCACATGACCATCAGTCTCTTCAGATCAGAGCAGCTCCACATGACCGTCAGTCTCTTCAGATCAGACCAGCTCCACATGACCGTCAGTCTCTTCAGATCAGACCAGCTCCACATGACCGTCAGTCTCTTCAGATCAGACCAGCTCCACATGACCGTCAGTCTCTTCAGATCAGACCAGCTCCACATGACCGTCAGTCTCTTCAGATCAGACCAGCTCCACATGACCGTCAGTCTCTTCAGATCAGACCAGCTCCACATGACCCTCGTCTAGGAGTTAATCTAAGGAGGTGGACTCGCAGGTGGGCTGGGTTCGGGAAGTCTGAGTTTCTTCTCCTGGTGCAGTGTGTTCTCACTTTCAGCTTTAGGTGTGTTGTTTAGGCAGCTATGCTAGCTTTAGCCTATGCTAGCACACAGTATGGACACTCTCAGTGTGCACTCTCAGCAGCCCGTACTGAAGTACGTAGTAGTGAACGTGTAACTCGATACTCGATACCGTCAGCTCGATACTCGATACCGTCAGCTCGATACTCGATACCGTCAGCTCGATAACGATACCGTCAGCTCGATACTCGATACCGTCAGCTCGATACTCGATACCGTCAGCTCGATAACGATACAGTCAGCTCGATAACGATACAGTCAGCTCGATACTCGATACCGTCAGCTCGATACTCGATACCGTCAGCTCGATAACGATACCGTCAGCTCGATACTCGATACCGTCAGCTCGATACTCGATACCGTCAGCTCGATAACGATACAGTCAGCTCGATAACGATACAGGCAGCTCGATACTCGATACCGTCAGCTCGATACTCGATACCGTCAGCTCGACAACGATACCGTCAGCTCGATAACGATACCGTCAGCTCGATACTCGATACCGTCAGCTCGATAACGATACAGTCAGCTCGATAACGATACAGTCAGCTCGATACTCGATACCGTCAGCTCGATACTCGATACCGTCAGCTCGATAACGATACCGTCAGCTCGATACTCGATACCGTCAGCTCGATAACGATACCGTCAGCTCGATACCGTCAGCTCGATACTCGATACCGTCAGCTCGATAACGATACCGTCAGCTCGATACTCGATACCGTCAGCTCGATAACGATACAGTCAGCTCGATAACGATACAGTCAGCTCGATACTCGATACCGTCAGCTCGATAACGATACCGTCAGCTCGATACTCGATACCGTCAGCTCGATAACGATACCGTCAGCTCGATAACGATACCGTCAGCTCGATACTCGATACCGTCAGCTCGATACTCGATACCGTCAGCTCGATACTCGATACCGTCAGCTCAATAACGATACCGTCAGCTCGATACTCGATACCGTCAGCTCGATAACGATACCGTCAGCTCGATACCGTCAGCTCGATACTCGATACCGTCAGCTCGATAACGATACCGTCAGCTCGATACTCGATACCGTCAGCTCGATAACGATACCGTCAGCTCGATACTCGATACCGTCAGCTCGATAACGATACAGTCAGCTCGATACTCGATACCGTCAGCTCGATACTCGATACCGTCAGCTCGATAACGATACCGTCAGCTCGATACTCGATACCGTCAGCTCGATAACAATACCGTCAGCTCGATACTCGATACCGTCAGCTCGATAACGATACAGTCAGCTCGATACTCGATACCGTCAGCTCGATACTCGATACCGTCAGCTCGATAACGATACCGTCAGCTCGATACTCGATACCGTCAGCTCGATACTCGATACCGTCAGCTCGATACTCGATACCGTCAGCTCGATAACGATACAGTCAGCTCGATAACGATACTGTCAGCTCGATACTCGATACCGTCAGCTCGATAACGATACCGTCAGCTCGATACTCGATACCGTCAGCTCGATACTCGATACCGTCAGCTCGATAACGATACCGTCAGCTCGATACTCGATACAGTCAGCTCGATAACGATACAGTCAGCTCGATAACGATACTGTCAGCTCGATACTCGATACCGTCAGCTCGATACTCGATACCGTCAGCTCGATAACGATACCGTCAGCTCGATACTCGATACTGTTAGCTCGATACTCGATACCGTCAGCTCGATAACGATACAGTCAGCTCGATACTCGATACCGTCAGCTCGATACTCGATACCGTCAGCTCGATAACGATACCGTCAGCTCGATACTCGATACCGTCAGCTCGATACTCGATACCGTCAGCTCGATAACGATACCGTCAGCTCGATACTCGATACCGTCAGCTCGATAACGATACAGTCAGCTCGATACTCGATACCGTCAGTCGATACTCGATACCGTCAGCTCGATAACGATACCGTCAGCTCGATCCTCGATACCGTCAGCTCGATAACAATACCGTCAGCTCGATACTCGATACCGTCAGCTCGATAACGATACAGTCAGCTCGATACTCGATACCGTCAGCTCGATACTCGATACCGTCAGCTCGATAACGATACAGTCAGCTCGATAACGATACAGTCAGCTCGATAACGATACAGTCAGCTCGATACTCGATACCGTCAGCTCGATAACGATACCGTCAGCTCGATACTCGATACCGTCAGCTCGATAACGATACAGTCAGCTCGATAACGATACTGTCAGCTCGATACTCGATACCGTCAGCTCGATACTCGATACCGTCAGCTCGATAACGATACCGTCAGCTCGATACTCGATACCGTTAGCTCGATACTCGATACCGTCAGCTCGATAACGATACCGTCAGCTCGATAACGATACCGTCAGCTCGATAACGATACCGTCAGCTCGATAACGATACCGTCAGCTCGATAACGATACCGTCAGCTCGATACTCGATACGTTAGAGCTCGATACTCGATACCGTCAGCTCGATAACGATACCGTCAGCTCGATAACGATACCGTCAGCTCGATACTCGATACCGTCAGCTCGATAACGATACCGTCAGCTCGATACTCGATACCGTCAGCTCGATACTCGATACCGTCAGCTCGATAACGATACCGTCAGCTCGATACTCGATACCGTTAGCTCGATACTCGATACCGTCAGCTCGATAACGATACTGTCAGCTCGATAACGATACCGTCAGCTCGATAACGATACCGTCAGCTCGATACTGATACCGTCAGCTCGATAACGATACCGTCAGCTCGATACTGATACCGTCAGCTCGATACTCGATACCGTCAGCTCGATAACGATACCGTCAGCTCGATAACGATACCGTCAGCTCGATACTCGATACCGTCAGCTCGATAACGATACCGTCAGCTCGATACTCGATACCGTCAGCTCGATAACGATACCGTCAGCTCGATACTCGATACCGTCAGCTCGATAACGATACCGTCAGCTCGATAACGATACCGTCAGCTCGATACTCGATACCGTCAGCTCGATAACGATACCGTCAGCTCGATAACGATACCGTCAGCTCGATAACGATACAGTCAGCTCGATACTCGATACCGTCAGCTCGATACTCGATACCGTCAGCTCGATAACGATACCGTCAGCTCGATAACGATACAGTCAGCTCGATAACGATACAGTCAGCTCAATACTCGATACCGTCAGCTCGATAACGATACCGTCAGCTCGATAACGATACCGTCAGCTCGATAACGATACAGTCAGCTCGATAACGATACCGTCAGCTCGATACTCAATACCGTCAGCTCGATAACGATACAGTCAGCTCAATACTCGATACCGTCAGCTCGATAACGATACCGTCAGCTCAATAACGATACCGCCAGCTCGATACTCGATACCGTCAGCTCGATAACGATACAGTCAGCTCGATAACGATACCGTCAGCTCGATAACGATACCGTCAGCTCGATAACGATACCGTCAGCTCGATACTCGATACCGTCAGCTCGATACTCGATACCGTCAGCTCGATAACGATACCGTCAGCTCGATACTCGATACCGTCAGCTCGATAACGATACAGTCAGCTCAATACTCGATACCGTCAGCTCGATACTCGATACCGTCAGCTCGATACTCGATACCGTCAGCTCGATAACGATACCGTCAGCTCGATACTCGATACCGTCAGCTCGATACTCGATACCGTCAGCTCGATACCGTCAGTTCGATAACGATACCGTCAGCTCGATACTCGATACCGTCAGCTCGATAACGATACCGTCAGCTCGATAACGATACCGTCAGCTCGAAAACGATACCGTCAGCTCGATACTCGATACCGTCAGCTCGATACTCGATACCGTCAGCTCGATAACGATACCGTCAGCTCGATACTCGATACCGTCAGCTCGATACTCGATACCGTCAGCTCGATAACGATACAGTCAGCTCGATAACGATACCGTCAGCTCGATACTCGATACCGTCAGCTCGATACTCGATACCGTCAGCTCGATAACGATACAGTCAGCTCGATAACGATACCGTCAGCTCGATAACGATACCGTCAGCTCGATACTCGATACCGTCAGCTCGATAACGATACCGCCAGCTCGATACTCGATACCGTCAGCTCGATACTCGATACCGTCAGCTCGATACTCGATACCGTCAGCTCGATAACGATACCGTCAGCTCGATACTCGATACCGTCAGCTCAATACTCGATACCGTCAGCTCGATACTCGATACCGTCAGCTCGATACTCGATACCGTCAGCTCGATAACGATACCGTCAGCTCGATAACGATACCGTCAGCTCGATAACGATACAGTCAGCTCAATACTCGATACCGTCAGCTCGATACTCGATACCGTCAGCTCGATACTCGATACCGTCAGCTCGATACTCGATACCGTCAGCTCGATAACGATACCGTCAGCTCGATACTCGATACCGTCAGCTCGATACTCGATACCGTCAGCTCGATACTCGATACCGTCAGCTCGATAACGATACCGTCAGCTCGATACTCGATACCGTCAGCTCGATAACGATACTGTCAGCTCGATAACGATACCGTCAGCTCGATACTCGATACCGTCAGCTCAATACTCGATACCGTCAGCTCGATACTCGATACCGTCAGCTCGATACTCGATACCGTCAGCTCGATAACGATACCGTCAGCTCGATAACGATACCGTCAGCTCGATAACGATACAGTCAGCTCAATACTCGATACCGTCAGCTCGATACTCGATACCGTCAGCTCGATACTCGATACCGTCAGCTCGATACTCGATACCGTCAGCTCGATAACGATACCGTCAGCTCGATACTCGATACCGTCAGCTCGATACTCGATACCGTCAGCTCGATACTCGATACCGTCAGCTCGATAACGATACCGTCAGCTCGATACTCGATACCGTCAGCTCGATAACGATACTGTCAGCTCGATAACGATACCGTCAGCTCGATAACGATACAGTCAGCTCGATACTCGATACCGTCAGCTCGATACTCGATACCGTCAGCTCGGTACTCGATACCGTCAGCTCAATACTCGATACCGTCAGCTCGATACTCGATACCGTCAGCTCGATAACGATACAGTCAGCTTGATACTCGATACCGTCAGCTCGATACTCGATACCGTCAGCTCGATAACGATACCGTCAGCTCGATAACGACACCGTCAGCTCGATACTCGATACCGTCAGCTCGATACTCGATACTCGATACCGTCAGCTCGATACTCGATACCGTCAGCTCGATACTCGATACTCGATACCGTCAGCTCGCACAATCGTTAACACTGCCAGATTTTAGCGTAGATGATTTATATCGCACCCCTACTGCACGGTATATACAGTTTACAGTTATTTTACTGGATTAGATTCTAATCCCTGATAAAAACTGTTGCTGTCCAAATAAAAACATGCATCTCCATTTTTCTGTATCATTTATACACGCCTACAGCTGCCGTTTACACTGTGTGAAAGTTTCATGGTTAATGGACCAATAGAAATGCTCCAAAAGAGCTGGTGAATAATTCTGGTTCCATAGACTTACATTGAAAGTAAAGACAGTTTTTGTTCTGTCCTGAAAAGTTCTGTAAAGTTCTGTAAAGTTCTGTAAAGTTCTGTTACTTGTTTTTCATTGGACAGTGCTGAACTGGTCATGAACAGAGTTCAGTAGTAAATCAGACACTTACGCTTTCTTGATGTCTTCTGGAGACGCATTCTTCTGCACTCCTAACACCTGGTAATACTCCAGCATGGCTTCACGCAGAACCCCCTCAGATCCACCGGTGACAACCTACAGCAGTCACATCAGAACAGAACATCAGACGATACACAACATCAGACGATACACAACATCAGACGATACACAACATTCATCATCCACACAAACAACACAGCACGTTTATAACGAGGCCTGGAGAGAGAGCGAGATCACTGCAGCTACACAAACACAAGACCAACGACTGAATCAGTTCATTAATAATCAGATAATTAAACACATAACTATAATTATAAAGTCTGATTTCCAGATACATTTCAGAACATCTGTTA
Organism: Megaleporinus macrocephalus; assembly: GCA_021613375.1. Classification (NCBI taxonomy): domain Eukaryota; kingdom Metazoa; phylum Chordata; class Actinopteri; order Characiformes; family Anostomidae; genus Megaleporinus; species Megaleporinus macrocephalus. Next base: position 1,244,017 of record CM038723.1, read on the forward strand.
TATTAACTTATACTAAGTACAGCTTCAAATCCACAAAACACCAACCAGCAACCAGAACATTTACACACAACCACAACACCAACCAGCAACCAGAACATTTACACACAACCACAACACCAACCAGAACATTTACACACAACCACAACACCAACCAGCAACCAGAACATTTACACACAACCACAACACCAACCAGCAACCAGAACATTTACACACCACCACAACACCAACCAGCAACCAGAACATTTACACACAACCACAACACCAACCAGCAACCAGAACATTTACACACAACCACAACACCAACCAACAACCAGAACATTTACACACAACCACAACACCAACCAGAACATTTACACACAACCACAACACCAACCAGAACATTTACACACAACCACAACACCAACCAGCAACCAGAACATTTACACACAACCACAACACCAACCAACAACCAGAACATTTACACACAACCACAACACCAACCAGAACATTTACACACAACCACAACACCAACCAGAACATTTACACACAACCACAACACCAACCAGCAACCAGAACATTTACACACAACCACAACACCAACCAGAACATTTACACACAACCACAACGACAACCAGCAACCAGAACATTTACACACAACCACAACACCAACCAGCAACCAGAACATTTACACAGAACCACAACACAACCAGCACCCAGAACATTTACACACAACCACAACACCAACCAGAACATTTACACACAATCATAACACCAACCAGCAACCAGAACATTTACACACAACCACAACACCAACCAGCAACCAGAACATTTACACACAACCACAACACCAACCAGCAACCAGAACATTTACACACAACCACAACACCAACCAGAACATTTACACACAACCACAACAACAAACTGCAACCACAACATTTACACACAACCACAACACCAACCAGAACATTTACACACAACCACAACACCAACCAGCAACCAGAACATTTACACACAACCACAACACCAACCAGCAACCAGAACATTTACACACAACCACAACACCAACCAGCAACCAGAACATTTACACACAACCACAACACCAACCAGAACATTTACACACAACCACAACACCAACCAGAACATTTACACACAACCACAACACCAACCAGAACATTTACACACAACCACAACACCAACCAGAACATTTACACACAACCACAACACCAACCAACAACCAGAACATTTACACACAACCACAACAACAACCAGCAACCAGAACATTTACACACAACCACAACACCAACCAGCAACCAGAACATTTAAACACAACCACAGCACCAACCAGAACATTTACACACAACCACAGCACCAACCAGAACATTTACACACAACCACAACACCAACCAGAACATTTACACACAACCACAACACCAACCAGCAACCAGAACATTTACACACAACCACAACACCAACCAGCAACCAGAACATTTAAACACAGCCACAACACCAACCAGCAACCAGAACATTTACACACAACCACAACACCAACCAGAACATTTACACACAACCACAACACCAACCAACAACCAGAACATTTACACACAACCACAACACCAACAAGCAACCAGAACATTTACACACAACCACAACACCAACCAGCAACCAGAACATTTACACACAACCACAACACCAACCAGAACATTTACACACAACCACAACACCAACCAGCAACCAGAACATTTACACACAACCACAACACCAACCAGAACATTTACACACAACCACAACACCAACCAGCAACCAGAACATTTACACACAACCACAACACCAACCAGCAACCAGAACATTTACACACAACCACAACACCAACCAGCAACCAGAACATTTACACACAACCACAACACCAACCAGCAACCAGAACATTTACACACAACCACAACACCAACCAGCAACCAGAACATTTACACACAACCACAACACCAACCAGCAACCAGAACATTTACACACAACCACAACACCAACCAGCAACCAGAACATTTACACACAACCACAACACCAACCAGCAACCAGAACATTTACACACAACCACAACACCAACCAGAACATTTACACACAACCACAACAATAACCAGAACATTTACACACAACCACAACACCAACCAGAACATTTACACACAACCACAACACCAACCAGCAACCAGAACATTTACACACAACCACAACACCAACCAGAACATTTACACACAACCACAACACCAACCAACAACCAGAACATTTACACACAACCACAACACCAACCAGCAACCAGAACATTTACACACAACCACAACACCAACCAGCAACCAGAACATTTACACACAACCACAACACCAACCAGCAACCAGAACATTTACACACAACCACAACACCAACCAGCAACCAGAACATTTACACACAACCACAACACCAACCAGAACATTTACACACAACCACAACAATAACCAGAACATTTACACACAACCACAACAACAACCAGAACATTTACACACAACCACAACACCAACCAGAACATTTACACACAACCACAACACCAACCAGCAACCAGAACATTTACACACAACCACAACAACCACCAACAACCAGAACATTTACACACAACGACAACACCAACCAGCAACCAGAACATTTACACACAACCACAACACCAACCAGCAACCAGAACATTTACACACAACCACAACACCAACCAGCAACCAGAACATTTACACACAACCACAACACCAACCAGCAACCAGAACATTTACACACAACGACAACACCAACCAGCAACCAGAACATTTACACACAACCACAACACCAACCAGCAACCAGAGCATTTACACACAACCACCACACCAACCAGAACATTTACACACAACCACAACACCAACCAGCAACCAGAGCGGTGGTGGAGAAATCCAGTTATTCACGAGATCAACAACAAAGAGAAAACAGTGTTTTATTCTAGAACCAGATCAAAGAGAGAAAATGGGTTTCCAAAAGAATATATAACAAATACATACTAAATAAATAATCATTCTCTGAGACACACAGCATTAAATAAATAAATAAATAAATAAATAAATAAATAAATAAATAGTAACATTCAACAAACATCCAAATCACTCATTGCTTTTTGATCAGGCCTGACTGATAAGAGGTTCTCATCAATACCAGTGCATCAGTGGTCACCAACCCTGCTCCTGTATATCTACTATCCTGCAGAGTCCAGTTCCAACGCTCATCTGACACACCTGCTCCAGGTAATTAAAAGAGGGAGGAGCATCACGCTAGTCTGTGTCCAGACTGCAGGCAAATGAACTGCTTCTCCTTTGAGACGACTGTCCAATCGTTCTTATTTGCATGTAATCAGATCAGATTTGTGCGTCCAGACATCATCAACCTAACGGCCGCCGTGGTTACCGAGTAGGGGTCAGTAACTACGGAGCTACACTGGAGAGTAGATGCAAGAACCTGTGGCTCGGTTCTTACATCCTGGCGACACTGGATTGGACTGTCGTTTGTCTCGTTGTGAGGGACACAAAAGAAGCTTTGAAATCCAATCAAAGCAGCCCGAGCGTCCAGTCTGAGACACATCTGTACAAACCCGACTCCATCTGAGCTTTTTGCTGTTCAGACTATAAACGTTAAACTGGATACGCCAAAAATCAGACATGGACTGACAAAACTGTCCAGGACAGCAGATCTCCAGGACCACCGCAATCCACCCACACCCACCACTGATACAGCTAATAAATAGGGCAGATGGTTACGACTCCTGATTGGCTGAGCTACTTTCTAAGCTGTGAGATACTGCATTACCTCACAGCAGCTGAAGAACTGACGAGTACAGTTTCACCTTCAGGCAAATAATAATCTTCCCAGCACATAAAACTCAATTACCCAGAAAACCTGACGTTCCTGATCTCACACACACTCACTCGCACACTCACACACACACACTCACACACTAATTTACATACGTACATGTACATAACACACATATTTAAATGATACAGGCAACTGATTTAAATTATTCATTAGGAGTGGGCGTTGGCCCGGTACGTTTGAAGCAGGTGGCAGGCATGTTCACTGGGAGCGGGTGCTGGGCCAATTTACTGGGAGCGGGTGCTGGGCTGGTTCGATTGGTGTGAGTGTGGGGCTGGTTCACTGGGAGCGGGCGAGACGGTTCACTGGAAGTGGGCGTTGGGCCGGTTCGCTGGGAGCGGGTGTTGGCCCGGTATGTTTGGAGCCGGCGCCAGGCTTGTTCGTTTGGTGTGAGTGTGGGGCTGATTCACTGGGAGTAGGCGCTGGGCTGGTTCACTGGGAGTGGGTGTTGGGCTGGTTTGATTGGTGCGAGTGTGGGGCTGGTTTGACTGGTGTGAATGTGGGGCTGATTCACTGGGAGTAGGCGCTGGGCTGGTTCACTGGGAGTAGGCGCTGGGCTGGTTCACTGGGAGTGGGTGTTGGGCTGGTTTGATTGGTGCGAGTGTGGGGCTGATTCACTGGGAGCGGGTGTCGGGCCGGTTCACTGGGAGTAGGCGCTGGGCTGGTTTGATTGGTGTGAGTGTGGGGCTGGTTTGATTGGTGTGAGTGTGGGGCTGGTTTGATTGGTGTGAGTGTGGGGCTGGTTTGATTGGTGTGAGTGTGGGGCTGGTTTGATTGGTGTGAGTGTGGGGCTGGTTTGATTGGTGTGAGTGTGGGGCTGGTTTGATTGATGTGAGTGTGGGGCTGGTTCACTGGGAGTGGGTGTCGGGCTGGTTCCTTTGGTGTGAGTACGAGGCCAGTCCACTGGGAGCGGGTCGTAGGCCGGTTTGCTGGGAGAGGGTTTTGGCCCGGTATGTTTGGAGCAGGTGCCAGGCGGGTTCGGTTGGTGAGCGTGGGGTATATTTGTTTGGAAGTAGGAGATATTTTATTATGGTCTGAATTTGATGAGTTTTGTTCTGTGGAAATAAAATCTTTCTTTTAAATTTTTCCAGTCAATTTAAGATCTGATCTTGAAGAGAAATCAATTTTGATGTGCTTTCATATCGATCCGGTCCTGGTCAGCGTTTTTACCCCGCTGTCCTGCACAGTTCAGTGGATTTCCTGCTTTAACAGACTGTCTGCGACTCTGAGGGGCTTGTTAATGAGCTGATGAGTTGAATCCGGGACGCCTCCAAGACCAGGGCTGAGGAACACTGTCTCAGAGTCAACAAAGGTGGTCTTGACTACAGCACTGTTACCGTAACAACACAGTCGTTACAGAGAGACAGAGATCAGAAAACATCTTTGGTGTAAAACAGAATTTGGTCCAACTATTAACCAGCACAACATCAGTTCTGAGGACCTTTACAGGTTCAGTGGTATCTACGAGGTGACGAGGTGGTAAACTAGCCACCTCTATAAAAAACATACAACTGAAAATGTTTACACATCAAACAAGTCTGGAGGTCTAAACAGTCACCAACACAGAACCGATTAGGCCAAACATCAGAAGTGAAACACAAACGCCATCACACTGTCATTTAGCAGTGACCTCTGAGACTTAGGAGCCATCGTTGCACCACATAGCGCCCCTGTTAGACACAGAACCGAAACTGCAGTTCTTTTCTTTTACGCCCATTCAGGTGTTTCCAACAGCGCCTACTGACATCATCACTGTGTATACGGAATGAAGGCGTGTTTAGAGGAGAACCCTGGTACTGAGCTCCACATGGTCTGTTACTCTCTGCTAAACAAGCTGATTCTGTAGAGAGTTCTGTCAGCACCTGATCACCTGATCACCTGGTCACCTGGATACCAGAGCACTCAAACATGAAACCAAAACTTAAAACTAGAGATTACACATGTCTTCAGCTCCACTACACAAACTGCCTGATGGAGAAATGGAGACACCATCAATATCCAAACCACTGACCCAGATCCAGCCTGGACACTCCCAACAAAACCCTACAGTACCCTCCATAATCACTAGTCACAAGACCTGATCCCCCCAGAGCCATCCCACCAACCAGAAACACCACACACACACACACACACACACACACAGCTCTCAACAACAAACAAGCCTTGATTTTATACATATATTTTATTTCTTTTGCTCTCTTTTTGTTGTATTTCAATCTTTTTTTTCTTTTAATTTTTTAAATTATTTTTGTCCTTTCTGATTCTGCTATCTACTACTCTCTATTTACTGCTATTATTATTATTTTCTTTAACAAAAATAAATAATAAAGTCCTTCAAAGGGGGGGGGGGGTGGTTGGTGGAAGAAAATAAAAAATAAAAAATAAAACTAGAACTCATGTATGTCTTCAGCTCCACAACACAAACTGCCTCATATATGGAGTTAAATCAGCGTCACCAGAACTGAAAAAGAGCTTTTGTAACTTATTGAGTTACAAAAAATTCAGGTCGTGAAAATTCATGTTGTGAAATTCAGGACATTTCAGGGAAACATCCGGCGTACTCTGGGAGAACAAACAAGTGCAGATGTAATCAAACTGTAATCAAACACCTCGGAGCACGAAAAGACGCGGAGTGAAAAAGATAAAGATAAAGAATGATTTAGCATTTACACACGTACAATTTTCACTCCTGAACGCAAATGTGACGTTTTGCCACTGCTGTAGCTCACAAACAAACAAACAAACAGCTTCCTAAAATCTCTGATATGACACCATTAAGTGGTGGTGCAAAGTTTGGAAAAAGTACAATCACCACATTTACAGCAGCGTCAGCTGCTTCTGAGCTCCGGAGAACATTCAGCTCGTCACGTATAGAAACGACTGGGAGAAACGGAAAGATCAGGAACTAAGAGGAAACGTAGGGATTACGAGGCTGTTTGTTTGTTTGTGAGCTACAGCAGCAGTGAAAAGCGGAATATCCAAGCTGTCCACAATGCTTGTTGTGAAACCAGGTGCCCTCAGCCAATAGTATTCAGCCTAGTAGTGGAAGAAAGTATTGAAATATGGAATATGGGGATTTTATGTTCAGTGATACTGTATCGATTCTCAAAAACACAGTATCCATACACAGATTCCTGGCAGACAGTGAATTAGAGTGTGTTGTGTTCAAATCTCTGACCACTAGATGTCAGTGTTGTAATTATTTTCAGCTCCACTCCAACATTAACAAGCAGCACAAGGACGCAGTGCTACTGTAAACACTGGCAAGAGGAAGCACAGAAATGGCCGGCGTGTGGTCAGCAGCACCGAGACTGGGAACACATGGACTGAACAGACTTTTTACTGATTACATTTGTCCCACTGTATTGGCTGGTCTCACTGTCACAGTCAGAGACTGCCTCAGCCAGAGACTGCCTCAGCCAGAGACTGCCTCAGCCAGAGACTGCCTCAGCCAGAGACTGCCTCAGCCAGAGACTGCCTCAGCCAGTGCAGTTTCTAAACAGAGACTCTCTCAGTTCTACTTTGAATGTATCTTAATAAACTCTAAACACTGTGTGTCCAGAGGAGGACGGGTCTCCGCTTGTGAGTCTCGGTTCCTCCCAAGGTTCCTTCCTCCAGACTGAGGGAGTTTTTCTTGCCACCGGCTGGCTCGCTCACTGGAGGATACATGCTGGAACTTCATGTTTTCATGTTTCAAACTCCTGTAAAGCTGCTTTGTGACAACATCGCTGTAAAAAGCGCTACACAAATAAACTTGACCTCCTAATAATCTATAATAATCAAACGTGTCAGGCCTTCAGTTCAGCTCCTGAAGCCCTAACTTAATCAACTGAATCTACTTACATACCGTGAAAAAACAAAAACTAATATAAACAACATAAAAGCTACTGTTTGGTAACATAGTTGGCTATTTCACTATTTTTGTTCCCACAGAGCTTAATTATATTCTTATTTCTTTAGTTCCCACAGGACTTACATACATAATTTATTTTATCCTCCACTTACTTTCAAGAAAATAAGTGAAATAAACTTTAATGTTCTTTCTATTTAAGATCACAGTCAATAACTAGGCTTGTTATCTTGTTGTGTCAGTGTTTCTGACTCCATTAGTTGTTTTTAGTTAAAACATTAACTCTTTTCTTTTGTAATTAAACTGTAATACATTATTTACTGACTCTATTTAGGCTAGATCTGAGGTGGAGATGGGCCAGTCACTGCTTCTGGAGCTGATAAGAGAGTCAGTCAGCAGGACCCGTTTACAGCTGATAGCGATCGAGGGCGGGGAAGACCTATTTACACCAAACGTCAACACACTAGGTTTTCTTTTAAGCACTGTGAAACTAAACAACTCACAAACCGGGTTCTACAGAGGAGAGGAGGCCACGAGGAGTTTAGCTCCTCTTACAGGCGCTGAAGCTGGATGAGCGGCTCGGTAGCAGGTCCAAAGAGTGCTCAAAAAGTCATTGATATCCAAAATTTTTCAAAAACCGCCCCCCTGTCAGACAGTTTTGATTGGAGGTCTCGGGAGAGTTACTCAAGATCCTCAACCTCAGCATCCCACTTTCTCCCACCATAGCTCTGCTTGGCAACCTTTCTTCTCTATCAACTCCAAAACATCTGCAACGTTCATCCTCATCTCTACAACAGTGGCTAAAAAATTATATTACTCAACTGGAAAGAACAAAATTATCAATAAAGCACTCGTACAATCTGCTAACTGAATATTCAATTTTGAAAAAATTACATTTAAATCACAAAAGATAACATTAATTATTACCACAATATGTGGTCTCCATTTTTGCAATTCATCCAGAGCTGATCCCTCCATTCGTTACTTGTTTATCTATTTATTAATTTACTTTTCTCTCCTATTAATATGACACCCCCTGTTCGTGGTTCTGTTTTGTCGTATGTGTGTTTAATTGTCTGTTCTTTAACAGCTCCTTTCCTCTACACTGTTTTGTATTCAGGACCCAGTTTTTAGCGCAAATTTTTTTAAAAAAGGTCTGAAATGTGTAGTCAAAGGACTGCATCTCCATCTACTGTTTGAGGGAGGAACTGCAGGATTCAGAGAGCCAGGGGTCTCGCGCAGGGCTGCAACATCCTTGACTGTACCAAATAGAGCTCTTATGTCACTTATCAGCTCTCAGGCGCAACAAATAGAGGCTGAACTGTAGCTGATATGTACCTAGACAGCACTGGCTGCTGTGTCCAGACAAAACCAGCTGCTAGATCAAAGATCCCCCTATTTAAAAACTAGCAATACACTACAATCAATATAATCTGTGCTGCAAAATTAGGTGTGAGACAATTTTCTCATCAGATGAGAAAGGCTCATCAGCCTTTGGGCAGCAACCAGAATCTTTTTTTAATCTAAATAAATTTTTCATATAGCTTTAAAACCCATTCCTGAGCACAGAACCTGCTATATCTTCATCCAACAGGTAAATGATTTAGTCCTAACGCATTCCGCTTTCTTTTGGTTGCACTGACCTACATCTATTTTCTCCTGAGCGTGGGCTTCGTACAGGTGTCATACAGGAGACCCAGCGCGGCAGATAAAAATAATTCGTAAGGTTGTGAAAACACAGGAAGAGTAAAGTAGAGGGTCCTCAAATTAAACACACTGCCGACCCGGTCGGCGGTGCTGAGACCTCAGAGCAAATAAGTGGACAGTGTGAGAAGAGTGAGAAGAGAAACGCTGACCCGGCCACACATCTATCTTCAGCTGCAGAAGAGAAACTACAAAGCGAGTAAAGTCCTTTCATTTTCCAGAGAACAAAAAGCCACCTTCACCTTGATCTGCACAGAATACCTCTCAGACAGCTCATACCTTCCCGCAGAGCTGGTACGGGCTCTGCTGAGGAATCCGATTTCTGCTCAGAAGCCATACAAAGGCCGAAAACAACCACATACCGGGCATTATAGTCTATATTGTTTAGGGTTGGGCGGTAGCTGCTCATTACATTCCTTGAAATCGTCTCCAAACACAACATACACGGCCTGGATAATAATAATAATAATAATAATAATAATAATAATAATAATAATATTTTGGAGGCTTGGCTGAGGATAATTACTGCTGTGACCAGGAACACAATTTAGTCCTCAAAGAAAACCTACTACAGTCAGACTTTCAGATTTAACCACCACCATCATCATCATCATCATCATCATCATTCATGCAAACATACATGTAGGTTCACTGTAGGGTTTGATGGTAAACCGAATTTATGTAGATGTGTGTGTTATAGCCATGGTGACCCCTGGTTTCCATCACCACCACTGTAAACACCATAACCATTGTGAAGACCACCATCACCACCACTGTGAACAACACCGCCCCCACCACCGCCACTGTAAACCACCACCACCACCACCACCACCGCCACTGTAAACCACCACCGCCACTGTGAACCACCATCACCACCACTGCGAACCACCATCACCACCACCACCACTGTGAACCACCATCACCACCACCACTGTGAACCACCATCACCACCACCACTGTGAACCACATCACCACCACCACTGTGAACCACCATCACCACCACCACTGTGAACCACCATCACCACCACCGCGAACCACCATCACCACCACCACCACTGTGAACCACAATCACCACCACCACCACTGTGAACCACATCACCACCACCACTGTGAACCACCATCACCACCACTGTGAACCACCATCACCACCACCACCACTGTGAACCACCATCACCACCACCACTGTGAACCACATCACCACCACCACTGTAAACCACCATCACCACCACCACCACTGTGAACCACATCACCACCACCACCATCGTAAACATCATCACCACCACTACCACTGTAAACACCTTCACCACCACTGTCAAGAACATCTGAACCATTTCACACTCTGAATCTTTCTGTATACATCCTAAACACTCTATACAGAAATTTAGAAAAAGTGGTGGACTTCCCCTTTACGTGTTGTTTCCTTATTAGCATGACGGACTGAGCAGTCAGATTGGATATAAAGTAAAGGCAGATATTTTTTAGATATATTATCATTATTCTCATTATTATTATTATTATTATTATTATTATTATTATTACTATTATCATTATTATTATTATTATTACTACTACTATTATTAGTATCACTGTTGTTATTATGGGATGTTTAGTCTGGCAGCTGACCCACATTTGGGTGCATAGCGGTGGAAACAGAGTCGCTTTACTGTCAACACGGAATCCATTCAAAGAAAAAATGATTTACCACAAAACACACGGCTTCAAATCCGCCCTGCAGCAGGACTGACCTCCTAATTACCTTCACATGTGATTAAATGTCATTATTCAGCACTTACTGAGCGAAACCCTGAAGAAAGCCGCGGCTGCAGTTAGCTTCTCATCCGAACTCCCCGCTCCACCTTAAACAGTCATACAGTACCTGCTGCAGTTCGGAGAAGAAGCTAACCTCGGCTGTAAACAAACACATATTCAAATGTTTATCCTGATTATCCTCACAGGTGAGTATAAACCACCTGTCCGCCTCCAGAGCTGCTGGTTTTACTCCCGCTGGAGGAGAAGAGCTCCTCATTAGCCTGTTAGCTGCTCATATTGTTCCTGCTCCGCGTTAGCCTGTTAGCTAGCTCTCCTCCTCAGCCGCGCAGCACACTTTCCGGATAAACAGCCCTCAGTCCTGAGTATCTGTGTCCAGCCTCTTCAAGGAGACTCACCTGTGTGTCTGTCTGCGGCAGGTGCGACTCTCTCCGGCGGCGATTCACTCAATTTATCCTTTAAATCGGGTTTGTTTTTCCGACGTACCTGCTAACACTGCGAAAGCCCCTCTAGAGTAGCTCTGCGCATGCGCGGTGCGGGGCTTGTGGCGCAACATCCTGTAAACGCTCCGGCTGCGTCACACCCCACATACTTCACATATATAATTATCACACATGAGGTTATTAATTTTAATTACATTACTTTGGTCTTCTGTGTAAGTATACATGGACTGAATAAACAGTTCTCGTGTCTGGGTTTTGCATTAGTTGATGTGGTACGACATCATTCACACAAAATATATTTTAGGAAAAAAAATATATATAATATATATATATATATAATGTAATTATCACATATATGTTTTTATTAAAATGTATTTTGTAATATATTTTGTTATATTTGTATATATTTATATACTGTTATATATTTTAATGAAATTATTTTAGTCTTTTAATATTTATATTTAATTATAAGTAGTTCTAACAAAAAATAAATATATTTATAATTGTTACATATATGTTTTTATTAAAATATCCAAAAATAAATTAAATATATATTTTTAATAATGTATTTTGTGATGTAATTTGTTTTGTAATCTACTCTGCATTAGCTAATGTGGTACAAATGTTCACACAAAATATATTTTATCATAAATTATATACAATTATTACATACATGTTTTTATTAAAATGGGCAAAAATAAATGTATATATTATTACAAATATATTAGTAAAACATACTCCTGTACATTGTTATGTTGTAATAATGTCCCTATTTTGTATTTTATTCTATATTTTAAATATATATATAGTTCTAATGAAAAATATCTATATAATTGAGTATATATGGACTGAATTAAAGGTACTGGTGTCTATGTTGTATTGTCTACCCTGCATTAGTTGATGTGGTACGACAGATAATAAATGATAAAGACTTTTACATACAATTATTTTCCCCGTATGTTTTTAAGTAAGTGGATTTCAGGTTATAGTTACATGTGATATGAGATTATGCTTGTGCAACACAGATAGAGTGCTCACCCCAACCTGTCTCTGTGCTGATATATGTAAATGAGCTCTGTTCTGATTGGCTGATTTGTGCTGAAACACTCCTGAGACACTCCGTATGGAGGGGCTAAATATGTGGATTTGTATAAGTACATATGTGACATCACAAAAACAGTGAGTCACCTGTATGTATCATGCATTTAAAGAGAAATGGCTCCACCTGCTGGGCCAGCATGTCCCCACACCTCTGACTCACAGCCTCAATAGGAGGCGTTTAATTGGCTGAACTGTGTTACAGCATCTGTACAAACATAGAGAGAACTTTAATTACCGCTCCATATTAATATTATATATATTCAGACATATATACCATGTTAATATTAAATATAATATTATACACATGTTTTCTTTATAGATCTGAAAATAATAAACAGAAGGAATTTGTTCTCAGTAGGCATTAAATGCAGTTTCTGCCAGAGTGGTGTACTACACTACACTACACTACACTACACTACACTACATTACACTACATTACACTACATTACACTACACTACACTACATTACACTACACTACACTACACTACATTACACTACACTACACTACACTACACTACACTACATTACACTACACTACACTACATTACACTACACTACACTACACTACATTACACTACACTACACTACACTACACTACATTACACTACACTACACTACACTACACTACACTACACTACACGACATTACACTACACTACGCTACACTACACTACATTACACTGCACTACACTACACTACATTACACTACACTACACTACACTACACTACACTACATTACACTACACTACACTACACTACACTACATTACACTACATTACACTACACTACATTACACTACACTACATTACACTACACTACACTACACTACACTACACTACACTACACTACATTACACTACATTACACTACACTACATTACACTACACTACATTACACTACACTACACTACACTACATTACACTACACTACACTACACTACATTACACTACACTACACTACATTACACTACACTACATTACACTACACTACACTACATTACACTACATTACACTACATTACACTACACTACATTACACTACACTACACTACACTACACTGCACTACATTACACTGCACTACATTACACTACACTACACTACACTACATTACACTACACTACACTACACTACACTACATTACACTACACTACACTACATTACACTACACTACACCACACTACACTACATTACACTACACTACACTACACTACACTACATTACACTACATTACACTACACTACACTACATTACACTACACTACACTACATTACACTACACTACACTACACTACATTACACTACACTACACTACACTACACTACACTACACTGCACTACATTACACTGCACTACACTACACTACATTACACTACACTACACTACATTACACTACACTACACTACACTACATTACACTACACTACACTACACTATACTACACTACACTACATTACACTACACTACATTACACTACACTACACTACATTACACTACACTACACTACACTACACTGCACTACATTACACTACACTACACTACATTACACTACACTACACTACATTACACTGCACTACATTACACTACACTACACTACATTACACTACATTACACTACATTACACTACACTACACTACATTACACTACACTACACTACACTACACTGCACTACATTACACTACACTACATTACACTACACTACACTACACTACACTAAATTACACTACATTACACTACACTACACTACACTACATTACACTACACTACACTACATTACACTACACTACACTACACTACACTGCACTACATTACACCACACTACACTACACTGCACTACACTACACTACACTACACTGCACTACACTACACTACATTACACTACACTACACTACACTACATTACACTGCACTACACTACACTACACTACATTACACTACACTACACTACATTACACTACACTACATTACACTGCACTACACTACACTACCTACACTACATTACACTACACTACACTACATTACACTGCACTACACTACACTACACTACACTACACTACACAACACTACACTACATTGCACTTCACTACACTACACTACACTACATTACACTACACTACACTACATTACACTACATTACACTACACTACACTACACTACATTACACTACACTACACTACATTACACTACACTACATTACACTACACAACACTACATTACATTGCACTTCACTACACTACACTACATTACACTACACTACATTACACTACACTACATTACACTACATTACACTACACTACACTACACTACATTACACTACACTACACTACACTACACTACATTACACTACACTACATTACACTACATTACACTACACTACACTACACTACATTACACTGCACTACACTACACTACACTACACTTCATTACACTGCACTACACTACACTACAATACACTACATTACACTACACAACACTACATTACATTGCACTTCACTACACTACACTACACTACACTACATTACATTACACTACACTACACTACATTACACTACACTACACTACATTACACTACACTACACTACACTACATTACATTACACTACACTACATTACACTACACTACACTACACTACATTACACTACACTACACTACATTACACTACATTACACTACACTACACTACATTACACTACACAACACTACATTACATTGCACTTTACTACACTACACTACACTACACTACATTACACTACACTACACTACACTACACTACATTACACTACACTACATTACACTACACTACACTACATTACACTACATTACACTACACTACACTACACTACATTACACTACACTACACTACACTACATTACACTACACTACACTACACTACACTACACTACATTACACTACACTACACTACACTACACTACATTACACTACATTACACTACACTACATTACACTACACTACATTACACTACACTACACTACATTACACTACACTACATTACACTACATTACACTACACTACATTACACTACACTACACTACACTACACTACACTACACTACATTACACTACATTACACTACATTACACTACACTACATTACACTACACTACACTACACTACACTGCACTACATTACACTGCACTACATTACACTACACTACACTACACTACACTACACTACATTACACTACACTACACTACACTACATTACACTACACTACACTACACTACACTACATTACACTACATTACACTACACTACACTACATTACACTACACTACACCACACTACACTACATTACACTACACTACACTACACTACACTACATTACACTACACTACACTACATTACACTACACTACACTACACTACATTACACTACACTACACTACATTACACTACACTACACTACACTACACTACACTGCACTACATTACACTACACTACACTACATTACACTACACTACACTACATTACACTACACTACACTACACTACATTACACTACACTACACTACACTAACTACACTACACTACATTACACTACACTACATTACACTACACTACACTACATTACACTACACTACACTACACTACACTACACTGCACTACATTACACTGCACTACACTACACTACATTACACTACACTACACTACATTACACTACACTACACTACACTACATTACACTACACTACACTACACTATACTACACTACACTACATTACACTACACTACATTACACTACACTACACTACATTACACTACACTACACTACACTACACTACACTGCACTACATTACACTACACTACACTACATTACACTACACTACACTACACTACATTACACTGCACTACACTACATTACACTACACTACACTACACTACACTACATTACACTACACTACACTACACTACACTACACTACACTGCACTACATTACACTACACTACACTACATTACACTACATTACACTACATTACACTACACTACACTGCACTACATTACACTACACTACATTACACTACACTACACTACACTACACTAAATTACACTACATTACACTACACTACACTACACTACATTACACTACACTACACTACATTACACTACACTACACTGCACTACATTACACTGCACTACACTACACTGCACTACACTACACTACACTGCACTACACTACACTACACTACACTACATTACACTACACTACACTACACTACATTACACTGCACTACACTACACTACACTACATTACACTACACTACACTACATTACACTACACTACATTACACTGCACTACACTACACTACCTACACTACATTACACTACACTACACTACATTACACTGCACTACACTACACTACACTACACTACACTACACTACACAACACTACACTACATTGCACTTCACTACACTACACTACACTACATTACACTACACTACACTACATTACACTACATTACACTACACTACACTACACTACACTACATTACACTACACTACACTACACTACACTACACTACATTACACTACACTACACTACACTACACTACAATTCACTACACTACACTACACTACACTACACTACAATACACTACACTACACTACACTACACTACACTACACTACACTACACTACACTACACTACACTACACTACATTACACTACACTACACTACACTACACTACACTGCACTACACTACACTACACTACACTACACTACACTTCATTACACTGCACTACACTACACTACAATACACTACATTACACTACACAACACTACATTACATTGCACTTCACTACACTACACTACACTACACTACATTACATTACACTACACTACACTACATTACACTACACTACACTACACTACATTACATTACACTACACTACATTACACTACACTACACTACACTACACTACATTACACTACACTACACTACATTACACTACATTACACTACACTACACTACATTACACTACACAACACTACATTACATTGCACTTTACTACACTACACTACACTACACTACATTACACTACACTACACTACACTACATTACACTACATTACACTACACTACACTACATTACACTACACAACACTACATTACATTGCACTTTACTACACTACACTACACTACACTACATTACACTACACTACATTACACTACACTACACTACATTACACTACACTACACTACATTACACTACATTACACTACACTACACTACACTACACTACACTACACTACATTACACTACACTACACTACACTACATTACACTACACTACATTACACTACCCAACACTACATTACATTGCACTTCACTACACTACACTACACTACACTACACTACATTACACTACACTACACTACACTACATTACACTACACAACACTACATTACATTGCACTTCACTACACTACACTACACTACACTACATTACACTACACTACACTACATTACACTACACTACACTACACTACATTACACTACATTACACTACACCACACTACATTACACTACACAACACTACACTACACTACACTACATTACACTACACTACACAACACTACACTACATTACACTACACTACACTACACTACATTACACCACACTACACTACACTACACTGCACTACATTACACCACACTACACTACACTACACTGCACTACATTACACTACACTACACTACACTACACTACATTACACTACACTACACTACACTACACTACATTACACTACACAACACTACACTGCACTACATTACACTACACTACACTACACTGCACTACATTACACTACACTACACTACATTACACTACACTACACTACACTACACTACACTACATTACACTACACAACACTACACTGCACTACATTACACTACACTACACTACACTGCACTACATTACATTACACTACACAACACTACACTGCACTACATTACACTACACTACACTACACTACACTACACTACATTACACTACACTACATTACACTACATTACACTACACTACACTACATTACACTACACTACACTACACTACACTACACTACATTACACTACACTACATTACACTACACTACACTACATTACACTACACTACACTACATTACACTACATTACACTACACTACATTACACTACACTACACTACACTGCACTACATTACATTACACTACACAACACTACACTGCACTCCATTACACTACACTACACTACACTACACTACACTACACTACATTACACTACACTACACTACACTACACTACACTACATTACACTACACTACATTACACTACATTACACTACACTACACTACATTACACTACACTAGACTACACTACACTACACTACACTACACTACACTACACTACATTGCACTACACTACATTACACTACACTACACTACACTACACTACATTACACTACATTACACTACACTACATTACACTACACTACACTACATTACACTACACTACATTACACTACATTACACTACACTACACTACACTACACTACATTACACTACACTACACTACACTACACTACAATCTAGAACGCTGTCCATCATTAGAGTGGTGATGGTACGTCCGTCTCGTAGAAACTGGGGAGCGCTGAAGGAAACAGGTGCTGCTCCTGTCTTCTACTGTCATCTGTGTCTTGTTACTCCGGGTAGTGAAGCGGCTCAGCAGCAGGTGCTCTGTCCCCGAACACGCTCACGATTTACACACTCCAGCTGCACACTCCAGCACCAGGCCGCCTTTACATGCTACTCACAGCGAGAGGCTATCTCTCCAGAGTGAACATCAAAAGAACATTTCTAAACAAACGTATCTACATTTACTACTGCACATAAACCATACAGGGGCGGAGACAGTAGGGGACCGAGGGGGGCCGGGGTCATTTAGCCGCAACCCCGCCCACCAAAAAAATGGGACTGAGTCAGACTACCAGGAGATGGAAGGTATTTGATCTACACAGACTTCCAGTTTACTTCAATGCAGACAAGGATCACTGAGACATGGTCTAGGTCAGACTGGTCTAGGTCAGGCTGGTCTAGGTCAGGCTGGTCTAGGTCAGGCTGGTCTAGGTCAGGCTGGTCTAAGTCAGGCTGGTCTAAGTCAGGCCGCAACACACGTAATGAAAATTGGGAAATTGTTGAAGTGACACACAAGACAAGTCGGCTCAGTTTACAAAAGTGTATTGTGACTTATTTACAGATAGTGACTTGAAGAGTGCTCAGGCCAAAATAACAAATAAACAAACCCCACACCAACTATTTGACAAACACTGACTGACCTACAACAGAAGACAAAACAAAGACACAGTGCTGCCCTCACTCCCTAGTTACTCAAAACACAGACAAAACCCACTCCCCAAACAAAACAGCAGTCACTCTCTACAACTGGTCCTACTTACAATTTTATAATATACACAACATTACTTTATTCAGCTCCATATATTACATAGGGTATACAGATATCGGTCTTTATTCTTTAGTAATGGGTCTTTATTCTGTTGTTATGGGTCTTTATTCTGTTGTTATGGGTCTTTATTCTGTAGTTATGGATCTTTATTCTGTAGTTATGGGTCTTTATTCTGTAGTTATGGGTCTTTATTCTGTAGATAAGGGTCTTTATTCTGTAGTTATGGGTCTTTATTCTGTAGTTATGGATCTTTATTCTGTAGATATGGTCTTTATTCTGTAGTTATGGATCTTTATTCTGTAGTTATGGGTCTTTATTCTGTAGTTATGGGTCTTTATTCTGTAGATATGGTCTTTATTCTGTAGTTATGGGTCTTATTCTGTAGATATGGATCTTTATTCTGTAGTTATGGGTCTTTATTCTGTAGATATGGGTCTTTATTCTGTAGATATGGATCTTTATTCTGTAGTTATGGATCTTTACTCTGTAGTTATGGGTCTTTATTCTGTAGTTATGGGTCTTTATTCTGTAGTTATGGTCTTTATTCTGTAGTTATGGGTCTTTATTCTGTAGTTATAGGTCTTTATTCTGTGGTTATAGGTCTTTATTCTGTAGTTATGGGTCTTTATTCTGTAGTTATGGGTCTTAATTCTGTAGTTATGGTCTTTATTCTGTAGTTATGGGTCTTTAATCTGTAGTTATAGGTCTTTATTCTGTAGTTATGGGGCTTTATTCTGTAGTTATGGTCTTTATTCTGTAGTTATAGGTCTTTATTTTGTAGTTATAGGTCTTTATTCTGTAGTTATGGGTCTTTATTCTGTAGTTATGGGTCTTTATTCTGTAGTTATAGGTCTTTATTCTGTAGTTATGGTCTTTAATCTGTAGTTATAGGTCTTTATTCTGTAGTTATGGGTCTTTATTCTGTAGTTATGGTCTTTAATCTGTAGTTATGGGTCTTTATTCTGTAGTTATAATTCTTTATTCTGTAGTTATGGTCTTTAATCTGTAGTTATAGGTCTTTATTCTGTAGTTATGGTCTTTAATCTGTAGTTATAGGTCTTTATTCTGTAGTTATAGGTCTTTATTCTGTAGTTATGGGTCTTAATTCTGTAGTTATGGTCTTTATTCTGTAGTTATGGGTCTTTATTCTGTAGTTATAGGTCTTTATTCTGTAGTTATGGGTCTTTATTCTGTAGTTATGGTCTTTAATCTGTAGTTATAGGTCTTTATTCTGTAGTTATGGGTCTTTATTCTGTAGTTATAGGTCTTTATTCTGTAGATATGGGTCTTTATTCTGTAGTTATGGGTCTTTATTCTGTAGTTATATGTCTTTATTCTGTAGTTATGGTCTTTATTCTGTAGTTATGGGTCTTTATTCTGTAGATATGGGTCTTTATTCTGTAGTTATGGGTCTTTATTCTGTAGTTATAGGTCTTTATTCTGTAGTTATGGGTCTTTATTCTGTAGTTATGGGTCTTTATTCTGTAGTTATGTTCTTTATTCTGTAGTTATGGTCTTTATTCTGTAGTTATAGGTCTTTATTCTGTAGTTATGGGTCTTTATTCTGTAGTTATGGGTCTTTATTCTGTAGTTATGTTCTTTATTCTGTAGTTATGGTCTTTATTCTGTGGTTATAGGTCTTTATTCTGTAGTTATGGGTCTTTATTCTGTAGTTATGGGTCTTTATTCTGTAGTTATAGGTCTTTATTCTGTAGTTATATGTCTTTATTCTGTAGATATGGTCTTTATTCTGTAGTTATAGGTCTTTATTCTGTAGATATGGTCTTTATTCTGTAGTTATAGGTCTTTATTCTGTAGATATGGTCTTTATTCTGTAGTTATAGGTCTTTATTCTGTAGATATGGTCTTTATTCTGTAGTTATAGGTCTTTATTCTGTAGATATGGTCTTTATTCTGTAGTTATAGGTCTTTATTCTGTAGTTATATGTCTTTATTCTGTAGATATGGTCTTTATTCTGTAGTTATAGGTCTTTATTCTGTAGATATGGTCTTTATTCTGTAGTTATAGGTCTTTATTCTGTAGACATGGTCTTTATTCTGTAGTTATAAGTCTTTATTCTGTAGTTATAGGTCTTTATTCTGTAGTTATGGTCTTTATTCTGTGGTTATGGTCTTTATTCTGTAGTTATGGTCTTTATCCTGTGGTTATAGGTCTTTATTCTGTAGGTATGGGTCTTTATTCTGTAGTTATAGGTCTTTATTCTGTAGTTATAGGTCTTTATTCTGTAGATATGGTCTTTATTATGTAGTTATGGGTCTTTATTCTGTAGTTATGGGTCTTTATTCTGTAGTTATGGGTCTTTATTCTGTAGATATGGTCTTTATTCTGTAGTTATGGGTCTTTATTCTGTAGTTATAGGTCTTTATTCTGTAGATATGGTCTTTATTATGTAGTTATAGCACTTTATTCTGTAGTTATAGGTCTTTATTCTGTAGTTATGGTCTTTATTCTGTAGTTATGGGTCTTTATTCTGTAGTTATAGCACTTTATTCTGTAGTTATAGGTCTTTATTCTGTAGTTATAGGTCTTTATTCTGTAGTTATGGGTCTTTATTCTGTAGTTATAGGTCTTTATTCTGTAGATATGGTCTTTATTCTGTAGTTATGGGTCTTTATTCTGTAGTTATAGGTCTTTATTCTGTAGTTATGGGTCTTTATTATGTAGTTATAGGTCTTTATTCTGTAGTTATAGGTCTTTATTCTGTAGTTATAGGTCTTTATTCTGTAGTTATAGGTCTTTATTCTGTAGTTATGGTCTTTATTCTGTAGTTATGGGTCTTTATTCTGTAGTTATAGGTCTTTATTCTGTAGTTATGGGTCTTTATTCTGTAGTTATGGTCTTTATTCTGTAGTTATGGGTCTTTATTCTGTAGTTATAGGTCTTTATTCTGTAGTTATAGGTCTTTATTCTGTAGTTATGGTCTTTATTATGTAGTTATGGTCTTTATTCTGTGCTGTTTTGCTCCTGACAGATACATGCGCTTTATTATTTCATCATTTTCTGTCATATCAGCTCCTGCATGTCTCTCACATCCCACCAGGGGGCCCCCTTGCAAAAGCCTGGACTATGGTCACAGACAGAACCAGGGACTCGCTGTCCCTCATCACTAAACAACGTTACTGTGAAATACACTGCAGTAGGAGCTGAGCTCTTACGGACCCTCTGGTGTCCCGGGGGTCTTAAGCATTTCTTATAGGGTCTGTATTCAGAGCCGTCCAGCGGTGTGGGAACCGAGGCCTTGGGCGGTCAGTGTGTATGTCAGTGTTGGGCTGCAGACGGGCCCTCGTACCAGCTGCCCTCTCTGTGTTTGCTGGTGTGCTTGGCCGTGTGATGATTTAGAGGAAGCTGTTCCTGCGACTGACCATTCGTCCATAAAACCCCCAAAAAGACAGGAAGCACAGAAACGCAGCGCTGCTTCACGTCCGCAGCACGTCCAGGTAGCATGAACTCGCAGAAGATGAAAGCAGAGCTGCAGCTTTTATAAAACCAGACCCAGCAAATCTGCAGCGCAGCCTCATTAAACCCAGCTCTGTTCCTCTGATCCAACTCAGTCTTCTTAGCGAACACCTCAGTCCTTCAACAGAACACATGCTGAGAGTCTCGGTCTCTGAGAGACTGTATTATATTTACAAATCTGTTTGTTCTAAAGTTTAAAATCAGGTCTCAGTGACACGTTTCACCGTAACACCATCCAGCCTGAAACGCTTCTGCCTATGAATGAGGAACAATGTTGGGTTAGAACTAGAGATGGACTGATCAGCGTTTTTGAGTCCGATTCCGATCGCTGATCACCTTTCAGTGCGATCGACCAATAGCTGATACCGATTGAGGGCGGGGCTATATGCCACAGCAGGGCTACATGCAATTATTAGCGCAAGCAAGTCATGAAACATGGTCTAAACTGGTTTATTACCATTTTTAACGAGCTCATGTGAAACAGTATAATATTTTAACTAAATTAGAAGTTGGTCTAAATTATAAGTTGGTGTATGTGGGAGTAAACCGCTTGATAAGCTCCAGAAGATCCACATCTGAAAAGTATCTCTACTAGGATCAGCAGAGCGTGGATCCAGGTGAACATTAAGCAGCAGAATGAACGTCTTCTACAGCCGAGAAGAGCTGCTTATCTAGAACTATAAACTCAATCACTCTGGCTGTGGTTCTTTAGCTCTCTGGCTGTTTCTGCTGCTGTTCTGTTCGTACCGGTCAGATCTGGTCTGTACTGGTTTCTGGGTTATTTGTTTTGTGCTAGCTGTGTGTGCTAGCTCTGCTGTATCAGATTAGTATCAGATTAGTATCAGATTAGTATCTGATTAGTATCTGATTAGTATCAGATTAGTATCTGATTAGTATCAGATTAGTATCAGATTAGTATCTGATTAGTATCAGATTAGTATCAGATTAGTATCTGATTAGTATCAGATTAGTATCTGATTAGTATCTGATTAGTATCTGATTAGTATCAGATTAGTATCTGATTAGTATCAGATTAGTATCTGATTAGTATCAGATTAGTATCTGATTAGTATCTGATTAGTATCTGATTAGTATCAGATTAGTATCTGATTAGTATCAGATTAGTATCTGATTAGTATCTGATTAGTATCAGATTAGTATCTGATTAGTATCTGATTAGTATCAGATTAGTATCTGATTAGTATCAGATTAGTATCTGATTAGTATCAAATTAGTATCTGATTAGTATAAGATTAGTATCAGATTAGTATCAGATTAGTATCAGATTAATAGTGTTAAATATCTTTGTCTTGGTTTCCGTGAGAGACGCTGATGTTACTGATGTACAGATGTTAGAAACTGTCCTGGATGAGAGTCTAATACACAGACGGACGATGTTTTCTATCAGCACATGCGGGTGTGTGTTGTAAACTGTTCTCGTGAGGCCGCTGCTTTAGTCAGTCTGTGGAAATGAAAGGGAATGTGTTTCCACCTAGTGGTTCAGATAGGAATTGCAGGGAGCTGGCCGGAGGTCTCCTCTTCCTGGATCAAACACTAGCTGGAAAAAGAGAAATTAGTCTCATTTGTTTAACGTCATCGATCAGCTAAATTGGAAAAATCGGCCGATCGCTGATCACATAGTTTGATTAAAAATCGTCCAATACTGATACATGGCTGATTGATCTTCCATCCCTAGTTAGAATGTTTAGTCTGCCTCAGTAGGTTCACTACTACATACCTTAGTACAGTTTCATTCAGATTCAGTTTCTAATGATTTGCTGCTGCTTAACATCTTGTTTTCATTAAACATCAAAGAGTTATGAAATAATCAATAGTTGAACAACTGAAATTTTGGAAGGTTATAAACAGTTCATGATTTGAGATTCTATTAATGCCACAGTCACACAGCTGGTAGTCCAACAGGTGGAAGCTCCTGTCTTCACTCCTGCGTCCTGCAGACACTGCACAATAGAGTCCATCCCAGCAAGCAGGGCTCCACTGACCACTTCTAGTGTTCTCCTGGACCACCTGGGTAATCCCCTCATTTATTCATGTTACTTTGTACTGCATGTATGATTATTTACTGCTGTTCTTACTGGTGATCAGACACTTACTGATCAGATAAACACTTTTACACCCAGATCAGACTCGTACACAGTAGTGTATATTCAGATGTTCATGGTAAAAATCTCTCAGGTGTGTGTAAGGATGGTGGATTGGTGGTGAACTGGTGGTGAACTGCTTGCTGCTGTTGTGTGATAGTGGTGAGTCTGATCTGTGAACAGTTCTGTGTCCTTCTGTAAATAATAAAAACAGACGTGCCACAGAGAACAAAGGCAGCCAGATGTTCCTGAGAGAGCAGAAACTGCAGGAACAGGACATCAGAAGGACGTCTCGTGCTTTGCTCACATCGGCGCTGCGGCAGGACGTACCCGCTGCCTCAGACTGGGAGCTTTTTCAAGACCGCCTTGATTCTGGATACTGACTCTGGAGTCACTGATCAAACTGACTGTATTGATTGCAGTGATTTGCATGAATTTGCATATTCATATGGTCTGACATATCAGCCTGACTGACATGCATACGTTTGTTGCCATATAGTGTTTGTTTGTTTGTTTGTTTGTTTGTTTGTTTTTTAATCAAGTCTGTTGAAAGGATTTGAAAGGCCTTCAGGCTGCTTGATCAGTCAGTATTAATCAATAACGAAACGAAGCGAGTGTTCATTACCACTGCTGTCCTGACTGCAGGTGCTTTCACTCCCACCTTGTTTGGTCCAGACTTGTGCAGGTGTAAAGGATCAAAGGATCAAAATTTGGTCCCATCAAAAGAGGTGGTCTTGATCTGGATCAAACTGGACCACGGCTCAGCTCATTGGCAGTGTAGGTGAAGGTAGTGTTACAGTTTACCTGTATACAGGTAGGTGAAGGTAGTGTTACAGTTTACCTGTACACAGGTAGGTGAAGGTAGTGATACAGTTTACCTGTACACAGGTAGGTGAAGGTAGTGTTACAGTTTACCTGTACACAGGTAGGTGAAGGTAGTGTTACAGTTTACCTGTACACAGGTAGGTGAAGGTAGTGATACAGTTTATCTGTACACAGGTAGGTGAAGGTAGTGTTACAGTTTATCTGTACACAGGTAGGTGAAGGTAGTGTTACAGTTTACCTGTACACAGGTAGGTGAAGGTAGTGATACAGTTTACCTGTACACAGGTAGGTGAAGGTAGTGTTACAGTTTACCTGTACACAGGTAGGTGAAGGTAGTGTTACAGTTTACCTGTACACAGGTAGGTGAAGGTAGTGATACAGTATACCTGTACACAGGTAGGTGAAGGTAGTGTTACAGTTTATCTGTACACAGGTAGGTGAAGGTAGTGTTACAGTTTACATGTACACAGGTAGGTGAAGGTAGTGTTACAGTTTACCTGTACACAGGTAGGTGAAGGTAGTGTTACAGTTTACCTGTACACAGGTAGGTGAAGGTAGTGTTACAGGTACCCTGTACACAGGTAGGTGAAGGTAGTGTTACAGTTTACCTGTAAACAGGTAGATGAAGGTAGTGTTACAGTTTACCTGTACACAGGTAGGTGAAGGTAGTGTTACAGTTTACCTGTACACAGGTAGGTGAAGGTAGTTTTACAGTTTACCTGTACACAGGTAGGTAAAGGTAGTGTTACAGTTTACCTGTACACAGGTAGGTGAAGGTAGTGTTACAGTTTACCTGTAAATAGGTAGGTGAAGGTAGTGTTACAGTTTACCTGTGCACAGGTACGTAAAGGTAGTGTTTACCTGTACACAGGTGGGTGAAGGTAGTGTTACAGTTTACCTGTACACAGGTAGGTGAAGGTAGTGTTACAGTTTACCTGTAAATAGGTAGGTAAAGGTAGTGTTACAGTTTACCTGTAAATAGGTAGGTGAAGGTAGTGTTACAGTTTACCTGTACACAGGTAGGTGAAGGTAGTGTTACAGTTTACCTGTACACAGGTAGGTGAAGGTAGTGTTACAGTTTACCTGTAAACAGGTAGGTGAAGGTAGTGTTGCAGTTTACCTGTACACAGGTAGGTGAAGGTAGTGTTACAGTTTACCTGTAAACAGGTAGGTGAAGGTGGTGTTAGTGCCAGCCGTCCTGCTGATGTGGGTGACTGTTGATGGCCGGTCTGTTGACCCAGTTGCTCAGTGGAGCTGAAGGTGGTCTCCACTGCTGCTATGTTCATCTATCACACAACAGTGACTGACTTAGTTTCGAGACTTTCTATTAAGTTGAATTTACTGGCTTCACTTGATGGTAAAGATTCTTCTTCTACAGCGACATGTTCTCCTAACTTACAGATTAATAAGACGTCATGAGCACTAGCTAAGTTAGGAAGGCTTAGGCAGCACAGACCCACCAGGTCTTACTCCCTAAAACTCACTCCTTCTCCTTCTCTTCAGACCCCTCGGGACGCTCAGGTCTATTTCCGTTCCAGGTTATTAAATAACAGCTCATGAGAAGGCAAAATCAAAGTCAGGTTGAATAATCGATCCAGACGCTCTTGACTCTATAATTAGAAGTAGGCTAAGTGCCTTAATCAGTGTGTGTGCTGGGGATAGTGGGTGACGGGGGGGCTGAGAGAACCTTCCGCTGCCTTCATCACAGTCACAGTCATGTATGGAGGCTGCAGTGCAGTAGACGTTATATTAGATATTAACGATTGATAGTAAAACCAGGGTCTTTAAGTGAAAACAGACGTACATCCCACTTTCTTCTCCATCCCAGAACGTAGTCAGTCAGTCAAGCCGGTATAGTCACTTGAGTTCTGGACCAGACTAACACAGCTAACAGATACTAATAGGAATGTATGGTCACCAGTTATCTTCATGTTTTTTCGCTGATCCTGGTGTGAAGGTTGCACTTTTGTGACCCCACGATCTTAGAAACCCTTTCATAAGTTCTCTTCATGTACTACATTGAGGCATCATCTAAAGAGCTGAGGGAACATAGGGAAGCGCTGGCCCCTGGGAACACAGAGCCTGAAGCAATGGGCCCTAGAAAATATAGAGCTTTGGAAGCCTCAGACTATGGTACTCCTGCTGGTCTTTGATGTGATGGTCTATGCTGGTCTATCCTGGTTTATGGTGGACTATACTGGTCTATGCCAGTCTGTGGTGGTTTATGTTGGTCTAGTCTATGCTGGTTTTCGCTGGCTTATACTGGTCTAGAGCTGGTTTCGTGCTGGTGTATGCTACACTGTATTGGCCTATGCTGGTCCGGTGCTGATCTATGCTGGACTATACTGGTCTATGCTGGTCTACGTTGGTGTAGTGCTGGTCCGTGCTGGTTTACCTAAAGGGGACACATTCCCAGCCCTGGAACACTGATCCTGTTTCCTGCTTCCTGCCTGATCAAACTAATCAGTTAATTAGACCACCCTGAGTTGAAGTGGGTGGTTTAGAGCTTGGGACGCCCCTGCTCTGCATTTTACCCCTAGTCCCTAAGTATATAGGGCCTGGAAGCACTGAGCCTCCAGAAAACTGATCCATGGAAGCACAAGGTCTTGGAAGCACTGAACTCTGGGAGCATGGGGTTCTGGGAGCTCCTCACATTTGTTAGCACAGAAAGAACATCAAAACATTTCCTGGAGTATAAGAAAGATCTAGACACTTCACTGCCTTTACACAGGCATGCAGTACCTCTGTCCACCAGCAGAGGGCTTCACAGGACCTTACGCATTAGCATTGTGACACCATCGTAAATCACAGCGCTGCTCAGACTGGCTGGACTCTCATTTTAAAGAAACTTGCAAGTGAAGCCCGTGTGCTTGTGGTTAACACTTGTGGTTCCTGATTACTCTTAACACTCAGCTTAAGGGTAAAAGTTTAACTGGTAAATCTGAAATTCAGCTCATTAAAAAAAACTTCTGAAACTTCTGAACTTCTGAAAAGAATCTGAAACCCGAGAAAAAGGCCAGCGCTGACGACAGAAAGAGATTAGTTTAGTCTTCTGATTCGGTCCAAATCGAGAAGAATGGACTTCATCTTTCTGAGTGGTTTACTGGACGCAAACACTTAATGGTCAGCTCATTCAGAGGGGACGAGAAAAAAGAGAAGAGCAGATAGAAGTCAGGGGTGACCAGTCAGGTAAACGATTCTCTACGTCCAGGTTTAAACACAAAGCTTATGTTTGGGTCAGATGTGATAATTATTTAAAGAACTTGTAGTGTTTTGTTTATATTTATATATAGTTAGTGTCACCAAAACCTTTAATGATTCATTTCAGCTGTTCTTGTCTAGTCATACCGCCTGATGAAATCATTCTCAGATATCTGCACACACACACACTAGTGAACATACACACTAGGGGGCAGTGAAACACCCACATATACACACACTAGTGAACATACACACTAGGGGGCAGTGAAACACCCACATATACACACACTAGTGAACACACACACTAGGGGGCAGTGAAACACCCACATATACACACACACTAGTGAACACACACACTAGGGGCAGTGAAACACCCACATATACACACACTAGTGAACACACACACTAGGGGCAGTGAAACACCCACATATACACACACTAGTGAACACACACACTAGGGGGCAGTGAAACACCCACATATACACACACTAGTGAACACACACACTAGGGGGCAGTGAAACACCCACATATACACACACTAGTGAACACACACACTAGGGGGCAGTGAAACACCCACATATACACACACTAGTGAACATACACACTAGGGGGCAGTGAAACACCCACATATACACACACTAGTGAACACACACACTGGGGGGCAGTGAAACACCCACATATACACACACACTAGTGAACACACACACTAGGGGCAGTGAAACACCCACATATACACACACTAGTGAACACACACACTAGGGGGCAGTGAAACACCCACATATACACACACTAGTGAACACACACACTAGGGGGCAGTGAAACACCCACATATACACACACACTAGTGAACACACACACTAGGGGCAGTGAAACACCCACATATACACACACTAGTGAACACACACACTAGGGGGCAGTGAAACACCCACATATACACACACTAGTGAACACACACACTAGTGGGCAGTGAAACACCCACATATACACACACACTAGTGAACACACACACTAGGGGGCAGTGAAACACCCACATATACACACACTAGTGAACACACACACTAGGGGGCAGTGAAACACCCACATATACACACACTAGTGAACATACACACTAGGGGGCAGTGAAACACCCACATATACACACACTAGTGAACACACACACTAGGGGGCAGTGAAACACCCACATATACACACACTAGTGAACACACACTAGGGGGCAGTGAAACACCCACATATACACACACTAGTGAACACACACACTAGGGGGCAGTGAAACACCCACATGTACACACACTAGTGAACACACACACTAGGGGGCAGTGAAACACCCACATATACACACACTAGTGAACACACACACTAGGGGGCAGTGAAACACCCACATATACACACACTAGTGAACATACACACTAGGGGGCAGTGAAACACCCACATATACACACACTAGTGAACACACACACTGGGGGGCAGTGAAACACCCACATATACACACACACTAGTGAACACACACACTAGGGGGCAGTGAAACACCCACACACACACTAGGGGGCAGTGAAACACCCACATATACACACACTAGTGAACATACACACTAGGGGGCAGTGAAACACCCACATATACACACACTAGTGAACATACACACTAGGGGGCAGTGAAACACCCACATATACACACACTAGTGAACACACACACTGGGGGGCAGTGAAACACCCACATATACACACACTAGTGAACACACACACTAGGGGCAGTGAAACACCCACATATACACACACTAGTGAACACACACACAATAGGGGCAGTGAAACACCCACATATACACACACTAGTGAACACACACACAATAGGGGGCAGTGAAACACCCACATATACACACACTAATGAACACACACACAATAGGGGGCAGTGAAACACCCACATTCACACATGCTAGTGAACACAAACACTAGGGGGCAGTAAGCATACATGCCCAGAGTGGCGGGCAGCTTTATCCACAGCGCTCGGGGGCAGTCAGGGGTTTGGTGTCTTGCTCAAGGGCACTTCAGTCGTCTGCTGTTGATCCAGAGAATCGAACCGGCAACCTTCTGGTCACAAGACTGGATCCCTAACCGGCCACATAGATGTTTAAATCACAATTTAATTTAATTTAATTTAATTTAAAAGTTATAGCAGTTTAGCCTTTATTTTGTGCTAAATTAAGATAGAATTTCTATTTTCTTTACAATTTTATTCAATAGCTGTGGTTAGCATTAGCTAGGCTGTGTTTATTAGCCTGTAGCTCAGTGACTAGGCTAGCAGTCAGGGTTGGTTGACATTGCAGGATCTTCCAAAGCTTATTTGATGCATTTACTGGCATAAAAATATAAAATTAACAAGAAATCATGAAATCTGAGTTTGAGGGAAACGTGATGAGGCCCTTCAGGAAACAGTAAAACATGAAGAATAACATATTAAACTCAGGTGTTCAGGTGACACGCTGTAAAGTTTGAAATATAAATGATAAAGAATCAGTTTAGGAGTTAAATCAGTGATGAAGACGAGGACGAACCAGAGTGAAGAATGATTAGCAGATGTTTTTAGAAGCAGCCTGTAAAGAGCTGCACTGCTAACACAGACCAGCGTTTCAGCACACAGTCTGAGGAGCAGCACACTGACGGTATGTGCTGTGCAAACCTCGTCTCCTCACTCCTGTCAATCACAGACAGAACACACACCCGGACACTCTGCTCCATGACAACCACCCTGACCACGAGAGCACGCTGCTCCGCTCCGGTCGGGGTTTTGGATTCATTAGTCAAAAACAAGATTCTGTGGCGTCCCGCAAGAATTTACCCTCCACATGTCACTGCACGTCAAATCCTCCCCAGAGTTTACTCACAGCTCCAGAGGGCCGCTGTTACCTTCCACTCAGGTGAGTAAAGCACAGGTATGTTTTTAGAGTGGGCTCAGTGTCGCTATCCGTATTTCTCCACCCAGTAGATCCACTGACTGAGTCCAGTAGCTGAATTAGCGAGCGGTAAAATAGTAAAGGGAGGTCTGAACTTTGAGGAAAGCTGAAACTCAGGCTGTCTTAATATTTTGAGTTATTTGAACCTGAAATAATCAGATTCTGCACATAGAACACAAAACAGGTTCAGTTCATTCACTTCCTGAAAGTCAAGGCAGTTAAGGCAGCACAGACTCTGACTTCTACAAGTTAAAACTTCTAGTTCTGGAGGAGTGTCCCAGCACTCCTCATCTTCATCACTCAGGATATTACCGGTTATGGGGTGTTTTAAAAAATAAAAGTGACCAATAAAATGGTCAC
>CM038723.1:1278113-1305613 GCA_021613375.1 Megaleporinus macrocephalus
TGTTCTATAGAGAATAAAGAGCTGTTCTAGTGTTCTACTGAGAATAAAGAGCTGTACTAGTGTTCTATAGAGAATAAAGAACTGTTCTAGTGTTTTACTGAGAATAAAGAGCTGTTCTAGTGTTCTATAGAGAATAAAGAGCTGTTCTAGTGTTCTATAGAGAATAAAGAGCTGTTCTAGTGTTCTATATAGAATAAAGAACTGTTCTAGTGTTCTATAGAGAATAAAGAGCTGTTCTAGTGTTCTATATAGAATAAAGAACTGTTCTAGTGTTCTATAGAGAATAAATAGCTGTTCTAGTGTTCTATAGAGAATAAAGAGCTGTTCTAGTGTTCTATAGAGAATAAAGAGCTGTTCTAGTGTTCTACTGAGAATAAAGAGCTGTTCTAGTGTTCTATAGAGAATAAAGAACTGCTCTAGTTTTCTACTGAGAATAAAGAGCTGTTCTAGTGTTCTATAGAGAATAAAGAGCTGTACTAGTGTTCTATAGAGAATAAATAGCTGTTCTAGTGTTCTATAGAGAATAAAGAACTGTTCTAGTGTTCTATAGAGAATAAAGAGCTGTTCTAGTGTTCTACTGAGAATAAAGAGCTGTTCTAGTGTTTTATAGAGAATAAAGAGCTGTTCTAGTGTTCTATAGAGAATAAAGAGCTGTTCTAGTGTTCTATAGAGAATAAATAGCTGTTCTAGTGTTCTATAGAGAATAAAGAGCTGTTCTAGTGTTCTATAGAGAATAAAGAGCTGTTCTAGTGTCCTATAGAGGATAAAGAACTGTTCTAGTGTTCTATAGAGAATACAGAACTGTTCTAGTGTTTTATATAGAATAAAGAGCTGTTCTAGTGTTCTATAGAGAACAAAGAGCTGTTCTAGTGTTCTATAGAGAATAAAGAGCTGTTCTAGTGTTCTATAGAGGATAAAGAGCTGTTCTAGTGTTCTATAGAGAATAAAGAACTGTTCTAGTGTTCTATAGAGAATAAAGAGCTGTTCTAGTGTTCTATAGAGAATAAAGAGCTGTTCTAGTGTTCTATTGAGAATAAAGAACTGTTCTAGTGTTCTATAGAGAATAAAGAACTGTTCTAGTGTTCTATAGAGAATAAAGAGCTGTTCTAGTGTTCTATAGAGAATAAAGAGCTGTTCTAGTGTTCTACTGAGAATAAAGAACTGTTCTAGTGTTCTATAGAGAATAAAGAACTGTTCTAGTGTTCTACAGAGAATAAAGAGCTGTTCTAGTGTTCTATAGAGAATAAAGAGCTGTTCTAGTGTTCTATAGAGAATAAAGAGCTGTTCTGGTGTTCTACGGAGAATACAGAAGTGTTCTAGTGTTCTATAGAGAATAAAGAGCTGTTCTGGTGTTCTATAGAGAATAAAGAGCTGTTCTAGTGTTCTATAGAGAATATAGAACTGTTCTAGTGTTCTATAGAGAATAAAGAGCTGTTCTAGTGTTCTACTGAGAATAAAGAACTGTTCTAGTGTTCTATAGACAATAAAGAGCTGTTCTAGTGTTCTATAGAGAATAAAGAACTGTTCTAGTGTTCTACAGAGAATAAAGAGCTGTTCTAGTGTTCTATAGAGAATAAAGAGCTGTTCTAGTGTTCTACTGAGAATAAAGAGCTGTTCTAGTGTTCTACGGAGAATACAGAAGTGTTCTAGTGTTCTATAAAGAATAAAGAGCTGTTCTAGTGTTCTATAGATAATAAAGAGCAGTTCTAGTGTTCTATAGAGAATAAAGAACTGTTCTAGTGTTCTATAGAGAATAAAGAACTGTTCTAGTGTTCTACTGAGAATAAAGAACTGTACTAGTGTTCTATAGAGAATAAAGAACTGTTCTAGTGTTCTATAGAGAATAAAGAGCTGTTCTAGTGTTCTACTGAGAAAAAAGAGCTGTTCTAGTGTTCTACTGAGAATAAAGAACTGTTCTAGTGTACTATAGAGAATAAAGAGCTGTTCTAGTGTTTTATAGAGAATAAAGAGCTGTTCTAGTGTTCTATAGAGAATAAAGAACTGTTCTAGTGTTCTACTGAGAATAAAGAACTGTTCTAGTGTTCTATAGAGAATAAAGAACTGTTCTAGTGTACTATAGAGAATAAAGAGCTGTTCTAGTGTTTTATAGAGAATAAAGAGCTGTTCTAGTGTTCTATAGAGAATAAAGAACTGTACTAGTGTTCTATAGAGAATAAAGAACTGTTCTAGTGTTCTATAGAGAATAACGAACTGTTCTAGTGTACTATAGAGAATAAAGAGCTGTTCTAGTGTTCTATAGAGAATAAAGAACTGTTCTAGTGTTCTACTGAGAATAAAGAACTGTACTAGTGTTCTATAGAGAATAAAGAAGTGTTCTAGTGTTCTATAGAGAATAAAGAGCTGTTCTAGTGTTCTACTGAGAATAAAGAGCTGTTCTAGTGTTCTACTGAGAATAAAGAACTGTTCTAGTGTACTATAGAGAATAAAGAGCTGTTCTAGTGTTTTATAGAGAATAAAGAACTGTTCTAGTGTTCTATAGAGAATAAAGAGCAGTTCTAGTGTTCTATAGAGAATAAAGAACTGTTCTAGTGTAATATAGAGAATAAAGAACTGTTCTAGTGTTCTACTGAGAATAAAGAACTGTACTAGTGTTCTATAGAGAATAAAGAACTGTTCTAGTGTTCTATAGAGAATAAAGAGCTGTTCTAGTGTTCTACTAAGAATAAAGAGCTGTTCTAGTGTTCTACTGAGAATAAAGAACTGTTCTAGTGTACTATAGAGAATAAAGAGCTGTTCTAGTGTTTTATAGAGAATAAAGAGCTGTTCTAGTGTTCTATAGAGAATAAAGAGCTGTTCTAGTGTTCTACTGAGAATAAAGAGCTGTTCTAGTGTTTTATAGAGAATAAAGAGCTGTACTAGTGTTCTATAGAGAATAAAGAACTGTTCTAGTGTTCTACTGAGAATAAAGAACTGTTCTAGTGTTCTATAGAGAATAAAGAACTGTTCTAGTGTTCTATAGAGAATAAAGAACTGTTCTAGTGTTCTACTGAGAATAAAGAACTGTTCTAGTGTTCTATAGAGAATAAAGAACTGTTCTAGTGTTCTATAGAGAATAAAGAGCTGTTCTAGTGTTCTATAGAGAATAAAGAACTGTTCTAGTGTTCTATAGACAATAAAGAACTGTTCTAGTGTTCTACTGAGAATAAAGAACTGTTCTAGTGTTCTATAGAGAATAAAGAGCTGTTCTAGTGTTTTATAGAGAATAAAGAGCTGTTCTAGTGTTCTATAGAGAATAAAGAACTGTTCTAGTGTTCTATAGAGAATAAAGAGCTGTTCTAGTGTTCTACAGAGAATAAAGAACTGTTCTAGTGTTCTATAGACAATAAAGAACTGTTCTAGTGTTCTACTGAGAATAAAGAACTGTTCTAGTGTTCTATAGAGAATAAAGAGCTGTTCTAGTGTTTTATAGAGAATAAAGAGCTGTTCTAGTGTTCTACTGAGAATAAAGAACTGTTCTAGTGTTCTATAGAGAATAAAGAGCTGTTCTAGTGTTTTATAGAGAATAAAGAACTGTTCTAGTGTTCTATAGAGGATAAAGAACTGTTCTAGTGTTCTATAGACAATAAAGAACTGTTCTAGTGTTCTACTGAGAATAAAGAACTGTTCTAGTGTTCTATAGAGAATAAAGAGCTGTTCTAGTGTTTTATAGAGAATAAAGAGCTGTTCTAGTGTTCTACTGAGAATAAAGAACTGTTCTAGTGTTCTATAGAGAATAAAGAGCTGTTCTAGTGTTTTATAGAGAATAAAGAGCTGTACTAGTGTTCTATAGAGAATAAAGAACTGTTCTAGTGTTCTGCTGAGAATAAAGAACTGTTCTAGTGTTCTACTGAGAATAAAGAACTGTTCTAGTGTTCTATAGAGAATAAAGAGCTGTTCTAGTGTTCTATAGAGAATAAAGAACTGTTCTAGTGTTCTACTGAGAATAAAGAACTGTTCTAGTGTTCTATAGAGAATAAAGAGCTGTTCTAGTGTTCTATAGAGAATAAAGAACTGTTCTAGTGTTCTACTGAGAATAAAGAACTGTTCTAGTGTTTTATATAGAACAAAGAGCTGTTCTAGTGTTCTATAGAGAACAAAGAGCTGTTCTAGTGTTCTATAGAGAATAAAGAGCTGTTCTAGTGTTCTATAGAGGATAAAGAGCTGTTCTAGTGTTCTATAGAGAATAAAGAACTGTTCTAGTGTTCTATAGAGAATAAAGAGCTGTTCTAGTGTTCTATAGAGAATAAAGAGCTGTTCTAGTGTTCTATTGAGAATAAAGAACTGTTCTAGTGTTCTATAGAGAATAAAGAACTGTTCTAGTGTTCTATAGAGAATAAAGAGCTGTTCTAGTGTTCTATAGAGAATAAAGAGCTGTTCTAGTGTTCTACTGAGAATAAAGAACTGTTCTAGTGTTCTATAGAGAATAAAGAACTGTTCTAGTGTTCTACAGAGAATAAAGAGCTGTTCTAGTGTTCTATAGAGAATAAAGAGCTGTTCTGGTGTTCTACGGAGAATACAGAAGTGTTCTAGTGTTCTATAGAGAATAAAGAGCTGTTCTGGTGTTCTATAGAGAATAAAGAGCTGTTCTAGTGTTCTATAGAGAATATAGAACTGTTCTAGTGTTCTATAGAGAATAAAGAGCTGTTCTAGTGTTCTACTGAGAATAAAGAACTGTTCTAGTGTTCTATAGACAATAAAGAGCTGTTCTAGTGTTCTATAGAGAATAAAGAACTGTTCTAGTGTTCTACAGAGAATAAAGAGCTGTTCTAGTGTTCTATAGAGAATAAAGAGCTGTTCTAGTGTTCTACTGAGAATAAAGAGCTGTTCTAGTGTTCTACGGAGAATACAGAAGTGTTCTAGTGTTCTATAGAGAATAAAGAGCTGTTCTAGTGTTCTATAGAGAATAAAGAGCAGTTCTAGTGTTCTATAGAGAATAAAGAACTGTTCTAGTGTTCTATAGAGAATAAAGAGCTGTTCTAGTGTTCTATAGAGAGTAAACAGCTGTACTAGTGCTCTATAGAGAATAAATAGCTGTTCTAGTGTTCTACTGAGAATAAAGAACTGTTCTAGTGTTCTATAGAGAATAAAGAGCTTTTCTAGTGTTCTACTGAGAATAAAGAACTGTTCTAGTGTTCTACTGAGAATAAAGAGCTGTTCTAGTGTTCTATAGAGAATAAAGAACTGTTCTAGTGTTCTATAGAGAATAAAGAGCTGTTCTAGTGTTCTACTGAGAATAAAGAACTGTTCTAGTGTTCTACTGAGAATAAAGAGCTGTTCTAGTGTTCTATAGAGAATTAAGAACTGTTCTAGTGTTCTATAGAGAATAAAGAACTGTTCTAGTGTTCTATAGAGAATAAAGAGCTGTTCTAGTGTTCTACTTAGAATAAAGAGCTGTTCTAGTGTTCTATAGAGAATAAAGAGCTGTACTAGTTTTCTATAGAGAATAAAGAGCTGTTCTAGTGTTCTATAGAGAATAAAGAACTGTTCTAGTGTTCTATAGAGAATAAAGAACTGTTCTAGTGTTCTATAGAGAATAAAGAGCTGTACTAGTGTTCTATAGAGAATAAAGAACTGTTCTAGTGTTCTATAGAGAATAAAGAGCTGTTCTAGTGTTCTATAGAGAATAAATAACTGTTCTAGTGTTCTATAGAGAATAAAGAGGTGTACTAGTGTTCTATAGAGAATAAAGAACTGTTCTAGTGTTCTATAGAGAATAAAGAACTGTTCTAGTGTTCTATAGAGAATAAAGAGCTGTTCTAGTGTTCTATAGAGAATAAAGAGCTGTTCTAGTGTTCTATAGAGAATAAAGAGCTGTTCTAGTGTTCTACTGAGAATAAAGAGCTGTTCTAGTGTTCTACAGAGAATAAAGAGCTGTACTAGTGTTCTATAGAGAATAAAGAACTGTTCTAGTGTTCTACTGAGAATAAAGAGCTGTTCTAGTGTTCTATAGAGAATAAAGAGCTGTTCTAGTGTTCTATAGAGAATAAAGAGCTGTTCTAGTGTTCTACTGAGAATAAAGAGCTGTTCTAGTGTTCTACTGAGAATAAAGAACTGTTCTAGTGTTCTACTGAGAATAAAGAGCTGTTCTAGTGTTCTATAGAGAATAAAGAGCTGTTCTAGTGTTCTATAGAGAATAAAGAGCTGTTCTAGTTTTCTACTGAGAATAAAGAACTGTTCTAGTGTTCTATAGAGGATAAAGAGCTGTTCTAGTGTTCTACGGAGTATACAGAAGTGTTCTAGTGTTCTATAGAGAATAAAGAGCTGTTCTAGTGTTCTATATAGAATAAAGAACTGTTCTAGTGTTCTATAGAGAATAAAGAGCTGTTCTAGTGTTCTACATAGAATAAAGAACTGTTCTAGTGTTCTATAGAGAATAAAGAGCTGTTCTAGTGTTCTATATAGAATAAAGAACTGTTCTAGTGTTCTATAGAGAATAAATAGCTGTTCTAGTGTTCTATAGAGAATAAAGAGCTGTTCTAGTGTTCTATAGAGAATAAAGAGCTGTTCTAGTGTTCTACTGAGAATAAAGAGCTGTTCTAATGTTCTATAGAGAATAAAGAACTGCTCTAGTTTTCTACTGAGAATAAAGAGCTGTTCTAGTGT
This sequence comes from Megaleporinus macrocephalus, assembly GCA_021613375.1. NCBI lineage: Eukaryota > Metazoa > Chordata > Actinopteri > Characiformes > Anostomidae > Megaleporinus > Megaleporinus macrocephalus. Next base: position 1,284,717 of record CM038723.1, read on the forward strand.
TCTATAGAGAATAAAGAGCTGTACTAGTGTTCTATAGAGAATAAATAGCTGTTCTAGTGTTCTATAGAGAATAAAGAACTGTTCTAGTGTTCTATAGAGAATAAAGAGCTGTTCTAGTGTTCTACTGAGAATAAAGAGCTGTTCTAGTGTTTTATAGAGAATAAAGAGCTGTTCTAGTGTTCTATAGAGAATAAAGAGCTGTTCTAGTGTTCTATAGAGAATAAATAGCTGTTCTAGTGTTCTATAGAGAATAAAGAGCTGTTCTAGTGTTCTATAGAGAATAAAGAGCTGTTCTAGTGTCCTATAGAGGATAAAGAACTGTTCTAGTGTTCTATAGAGAATACAGAACTGTTCTAGTGTTTTATATAGAATAAAGAGCTGTTCTAGTGTTCTATAGAGAACAAAGAGCTGTTCTAGTGTTCTATAGAGAATAAAGAGCTGTTCTAGTGTTCTATAGAGGATAAAGAGCTGTTCTAGTGTTCTATAGAGAATAAAGAACTGTTCTAGTGTTCTATAGAGAATAAAGAGCTGTTCTAGTGTTCTATAGAGAATAAAGAGCTGTTCTAGTGTTCTATTGAGAATAAAGAACTGTTCTAGTGTTCTATAGAGAATAAAGAACTGTTCTAGTGTTCTATAGAGAATAAAGAGCTGTTCTAGTGTTCTATAGAGAATAAAGAGCTGTTCTAGTGTTCTACTGAGAATAAAGAACTGTTCTAGTGTTCTATAGAGAATAAAGAACTGTTCTAGTGTTCTACAGAGAATAAAGAGCTGTTCTAGTGTTCTATAGAGAATAAAGAGCTGTTCTAGTGTTCTATAGAGAATAAAGAGCTGTTCTGGTGTTCTACGGAGAATACAGAAGTGTTCTAGTGTTCTATAGAGAATAAAGAGCTGTTCTGGTGTTCTATAGAGAATAAAGAGCTGTTCTAGTGTTCTATAGAGAATATAGAACTGTTCTAGTGTTCTATAGAGAATAAAGAGCTGTTCTAGTGTTCTACTGAGAATAAAGAACTGTTCTAGTGTTCTATAGACAATAAAGAGCTGTTCTAGTGTTCTATAGAGAATAAAGAACTGTTCTAGTGTTCTACAGAGAATAAAGAGCTGTTCTAGTGTTCTATAGAGAATAAAGAGCTGTTCTAGTGTTCTACTGAGAATAAAGAGCTGTTCTAGTGTTCTACGGAGAATACAGAAGTGTTCTAGTGTTCTATAAAGAATAAAGAGCTGTTCTAGTGTTCTATAGATAATAAAGAGCAGTTCTAGTGTTCTATAGAGAATAAAGAACTGTTCTAGTGTTCTATAGAGAATAAAGAACTGTTCTAGTGTTCTACTGAGAATAAAGAACTGTACTAGTGTTCTATAGAGAATAAAGAACTGTTCTAGTGTTCTATAGAGAATAAAGAGCTGTTCTAGTGTTCTACTGAGAAAAAAGAGCTGTTCTAGTGTTCTACTGAGAATAAAGAACTGTTCTAGTGTACTATAGAGAATAAAGAGCTGTTCTAGTGTTTTATAGAGAATAAAGAGCTGTTCTAGTGTTCTATAGAGAATAAAGAACTGTTCTAGTGTTCTACTGAGAATAAAGAACTGTTCTAGTGTTCTATAGAGAATAAAGAACTGTTCTAGTGTACTATAGAGAATAAAGAGCTGTTCTAGTGTTTTATAGAGAATAAAGAGCTGTTCTAGTGTTCTATAGAGAATAAAGAAGTGTACTAGTGTTCTATAGAGAATAAAGAACTGTTCTAGTGTTCTATAGAGAATAACGAACTGTTCTAGTGTACTATAGAGAATAAAGAGCTGTTCTAGTGTTCTATAGAGAATAAAGAACTGTTCTAGTGTTCTACTGAGAATAAAGAACTGTACTAGTGTTCTATAGAGAATAAAGAAGTGTTCTAGTGTTCTATAGAGAATAAAGAGCTGTTCTAGTGTTCTACTGAGAATAAAGAGCTGTTCTAGTGTTCTACTGAGAATAAAGAACTGTTCTAGTGTACTATAGAGAATAAAGAGCTGTTCTAGTGTTTTATAGAGAATAAAGAACTGTTCTAGTGTTCTATAGAGAATAAAGAGCAGTTCTAGTGTTCTATAGAGAATAAAGAACTGTTCTAGTGTTCTATAGAGAATAAAGAACTGTTCTAGTGTTCTACTGAGAATAAAGAACTGTACTAGTGTTCTATAGAGAATAAAGAACTGTTCTAGTGTTCTATAGAGAATAAAGAGCTGTTCTAGTGTTCTATAGAGAATAAAGAACTGTTCTAGTGTTCTATAGACAATAAAGAACTGTTCTAGTGTTCTACTGAGAATAAAGAACTGTTCTAGTGTTCTATAGAGAATAAAGAGCTGTTCTAGTGTTTATAGAGAATAAAGAGCTGTTCTAGTGTTCTATAGAGAATAAAGAACTGTTCTAGTGTTCTATAGAGAATAAAGAGCTGTTCTAGTGTTCTACAGAGAATAAAGAACTGTTCTAGTGTTCTATAGACAATAAAGAACTGTTCTAGTGTTCTACTGAGAATAAAGAACTGTTCTAGTGTTCTATAGAGAATAAAGAGCTGTTCTAGTGTTTTATAGAGAATAAAGAGCTGTTCTAGTGTTCTACTGAGAATAAAGAACTGTTCTAGTGTTCTATAGAGAATAAAGAGCTGTTCTAGTGTTTTATAGAGAATAAAGAACTGTTCTAGTGTTCTATAGAGGATAAAGAACTGTTCTAGTGTTCTATAGACAATAAAGAACTGTTCTAGTGTTCTACTGAGAATAAAGAACTGTTCTAGTGTTCTATAGAGAATAAAGAGCTGTTCTAGTGTTTTATAGAGAATAAAGAGCTGTTCTAGTGTTCTACTGAGAATAAAGAACTGTTCTAGTGTTCTATAGAGAATAAAGAGCTGTTCTAGTGTTTTATAGAGAATAAAGAGCTGTACTAGTGTTCTATAGAGAATAAAGAACTGTTCTAGTGTTCTGCTGAGAATAAAGAACTGTTCTAGTGTTCTACTGAGAATAAAGAACTGTTCTAGTGTTCTATAGAGAATAAAGAGCTGTTCTAGTGTTCTATAGAGAATAAAGAACTGTTCTAGTGTTCTACTGAGAATAAAGAACTGTTCTAGTGTTCTATAGAGAATAAAGAGCTGTTCTAGTGTTCTATAGAGAATAAAGAACTGTTCTAGTGTTCTACTGAGAATAAAGAACTGTTCTAGTGTTTTATATAGAACAAAGAGCTGTTCTAGTGTTCTATAGAGAACAAAGAGCTGTTCTAGTGTTCTATAGAGAATAAAGAGCTGTTCTAGTGTTCTATAGAGGATAAAGAGCTGTTCTAGTGTTCTATAGAGAATAAAGAACTGTTCTAGTGTTCTATAGAGAATAAAGAGCTGTTCTAGTGTTCTATAGAGAATAAAGAGCTGTTCTAGTGTTCTATTGAGAATAAAGAACTGTTCTAGTGTTCTATAGAGAATAAAGAACTGTTCTAGTGTTCTATAGAGAATAAAGAGCTGTTCTAGTGTTCTATAGAGAATAAAGAGCTGTTCTAGTGTTCTACTGAGAATAAAGAACTGTTCTAGTGTTCTATAGAGAATAAAGAACTGTTCTAGTGTTCTACAGAGAATAAAGAGCTGTTCTAGTGTTCTATAGAGAATAAAGAGCTGTTCTAGTGTTCTATAGAGAATAAAGAGCTGTTCTGGTGTTCTACGGAGAATACAGAAGTGTTCTAGTGTTCTATAGAGAATAAAGAGCTGTTCTGGTGTTCTATAGAGAATAAAGAGCTGTTCTAGTGTTCTATAGAGAATATAGAACTGTTCTAGTGTTCTATAGAGAATAAAGAACTGTTCTAGTGTTCTATAGAGAATAAAGAACTGTTCTAGTGTTCTACTGAGAATAAAGAACTGTTCTAGTGTTCTACTGAGAATAAAGAACTGTTCTAGTGTTCTATAGAGAATAAAGAGCTGTTCTAGTGTTCTATAGAGAATAAAGAACTGTTCTAGTGTTCTACTGAGAATAAAGAACTGTTCTAGTGTTCTATAGAGAATAAAGAGCTGTTCTAGTGTTCTACAGAGTATAAAGAACTGTTCTAGTGTTCTATAGAGAATAAAGAGCTGTTCTAGTGTTCTACAGAGAATAAAGAGTTGTTCTAGTATTCTACTGAGAATAAAGAGCTGTTCTAGTGTTCTATAGAGAATAAAGAACTGTTCTAGTGTTCTATAGAGAATAAAGAACTGTTCTAGTGTTCTACTGAGAATAAAGAACTGTTCTAGTGTTTTATAGAGAATAAAGAACTGTTCTAGTGTTCTATAGAGAATAAAGAACTGTTCTAGTGTTCTACTGAGAATAAAGAACTGTTCTAGTGTTTTATAGAGAATAAAGAACTGTTCTAGTGTTCTATAGAGAATAAAGAACTGTTCTAGTGTTCTATAGAGAATAAAGAACTGTTCTAGTGTTCTACTGAGAATAAAGAACTGTTCTAGTGTTTTATAGAGAATAAAGAACTGTTCTAGTGTTCTACTGAGAATAAAGAACTGTTCTAGTGTTCTATAGAGAATAAAGAACTGTTCTAGTGTTCTATAGAGAATAAAGAACTGTTCTAGTGTTCTATAGAGAATAAAGAGCTGTTCTAGTGTTCTATAGAGAATAAAGAGCTGTTCTGGTGTTCTATAGAGAATAAAAAACTGTTCTAGTGTTCTATAGAGAATAAAGAACTGTTCTAGTGTTCTACTGAGAATAAAGAACTGTTCTAGTGTTTTATAGAGAATAAAGAACTGTTCTAGTGTTCTCCTGAGAATAAAGAACTGTTCTAGTGTTTTATAGAGAATAAAGAACTGTTCTAGTGTTCTACTGAGAATAAAGAACTGTTCTAGTGTTCTACTGAGAATAAAGAACTGTTCTAGTGTTCTACTGAGAATAAAGAACTGTTCTAGTGTTCTATAGAGAATAAAGAACTGTTCTAGTGTTCTATAGAGAATAAAGAGCTGTTCTAGTGTTCTATAGAGAATAAAGAACTGTTCTAGTGTTCTACTGAGAATAAAGAACTGTTCTAGTGTTCTATAGAGAATAAAGAACTGTTCTAGTGTTCTACTGAGAATAAAGAACTGTTCTAGTGTTCTATAGAGAATAAAGAGCTGTTCTAGTGTTCTATGGAGAATAAAGAGCTGTTCTAGTGTTCTATAGAGAATAAAGAACTGTTCTAGTGTTCTATAGAGAATAAAGAACTGTTCTAGTGTTCTACTGAGAATAAAGAACTGTTCTAGTGTTCTATAGAGAATAAAGAGCTGTTCTAGTGTTCTATAGAGAATAAAGAGCTGTTCTAGTGTTCTATAGAGAATAAAGAACTGTTCTAGTGTTCTATAGAGAATAAAGAACTGTTCTAGTGTTCTACTGAGAATAAAGAACTGTTCTAGTGTTCTATAGAGAATAAAGAGCTGTTCTAGTGTTCTATAGAGAATAAAGAACTGTTCTAGTGTTCTACAGAGAATAAAGAACTGTTCTAGTGTTCTATAGAGAATAAAGAACTGTTCTAGTGTTCTATAGAGAATAAAGAACTGTTCTAGTGTTCTATAGAGAATAAAGATCTGTTCTAGTGTTCTATAGAGAATAAAGAGCTGTTCTAGTGTTCTATAGAGAATAAAGAACTGTTCTAGTGTTCTACTGAGAATAAAGAACTGTTCTAGTGTTCTATAGAGAATAAAGAGCTGTTCTAGTGTTCTATAGACAATAAAGAGCTGTTCTAGTGTTCTACTGAGAATAAAGAGCTGTTCTAGTGTTCTATAGAGGATAAAGAACTGTTCTAGTGTTCTATAGAGAATAAAGAGCTGTTCTAGTGTTCTATAGAGAATAAAGAACTGTTCTAGTGTTCTATAGAGAATAAAGAACTGTTCTAGTGTTCTATAGAGAATAAAGATCTGTTCTAGTGTTCTATAGAGAATAAAGAGCTGTTCTAGTGTTCTATAGAGAATAAAGAACTGTTCTAGTGTTCTACTGAGAATAAAGAACTGTTCTAGTGTTCTATAGAGAATAAAGAGCTGTTCTAGTGTTCTATAGACAATAAAGAGCTGTTCTAGTGTTCTACTGAGAATAAAGAGCTGTTCTAGTGTTCTATAGAGGATAAAGAACTGTTCTAGTGTTCTATAGAGAATAAAGAGCTGTTCTAGTGTTCTATAGAGAATAAAGAACTGTTCTAGTGTTCTATAGAGGATAAAGAACTGTTCTAGTGTTCTATAGAGAATAAAGAACTGTTCTAGTGTTCTATAGAGAATAAAGAGCTGTTCTAGTGTTCTATAGAGGATAAAGAACTGTTCTAGTGTTCTACTGAGAATAAAGAACAGGTCTTTCTATGTTTCTCTGGTATTTAGTAAATAAGTTTCTGGCTGACTGAGCCGCGCCGGCCTGCCATCATATAAAGGTGCTGTGATGTAACCGAGTGATGTCCCCCCCACAGACCCCCCCAACCCAGCCCACCTCCAACCCCCCGCAGTGCTCCGGCTGGCACCCCAAATCACCCAGCATCACAAAGCTGAGCCATCATGGCGTCGCCAGCGAGGAACCAGCCTCAACTCCCCCCGCGGGGGGGTTGGGGGGGCGTGAAAGAGACGGGTCACGGGACAGGACGCCCTGCGGCCATGTTTAAAAACCAGCCCACTCACACAGCACGCAACAACGGAGCCCCCCGACCCACACGGGAGAAACAAGACCAACAGAGAACCTTTCTTTACCACTCACTACATAAATCACTCTGTATAATAATAATAATAACAATAATAATAAACAACAACAACAATAATAATAATAGCAATGCCTTGTTATTGAACATACACTGTCTGATTCTGAGACACTGTTTATGATAGTTTAGAGAAGATCTCAGTCTTAAACTCCATTCATGGTGGAGGGATACATGCAGGACGCTGTGAGGTTCAAATAGTCCCCAAAGAAAACCTAGTATTTTCAGATCTTCCACATTTTACCATCAACATCCAGATAAACTCAGAAGACACGTGTAGCTTCACTGGTGGGTTTCATAGTAAATACAATGTGTAGATTAGTGTTGTAGACATGGAGACCCCTGGTTACCATCACCACCACTGTAAACATCATCACCACCACTGTAAACACCATCACCACCACTGTAAACACCATCACCACCACTGTAAACACCATCACCACCACTGTAAACACCATCACCACCACTGTAAACACCATCACCACCACTGTAAACACCATCACCACCACTGTACACACCACCACCACTGTAAACATCAACACCACTGTAAACATCATCACCACCACTGTAAACACCATCACCACCACTGTAAACATCAACACCACTGTAAACACCATCACCACCACTGTAAACATCATCACCAACACTGTAATCACCATCATCACCACTGTAAACATCACCACCACTGTAAACATCATCACCAACACTGTAAACACCATCATCACCACCACTGTACACACCATCACCACCACTGTAAACATCATCACCACCACTGTAAACACCATCACCACCACTGTAAACACCATCATCACCACTGTAAACATCATCACCACCACTATAAACACCATCACCACCACTGTAAACACCATCATCACCACCACTGTAAACACCATCACCACCACTGTAAACACCATCATCACCACCACTGTAAACATCATCACCACCACTATAAACATCACCACCACTGTAAACACCATCACCACCACTGTACACACCATGATCACCACCACTGTAAACACCATCACCACCACTGTAAACATCATCACCACCACTATAAACACCATCACCACCACTGTAAACACCATCATCACCACCACTGTAAACACCATCATCACCACCACCACTGTAAACACCATAAACACCACCGTAAACACCATCACCACCACCACTGTAAACACCATAAACACCACTGTAAACACCATCATCACCACCACTGTAAACATCACCACCACTGTAAACACCATCACCACCACTGTAAACACCACCATCACCATCACCACCACTGAAAACACCACCACCACTGTAAACACCATCACCACCACTACTGTAAACACCACCACCACTGTAAACACCATCATCACCACCACTGTAAACACCATAAACACCACTGTAAACACCACCACCACCATCACCACCACTGAAAACACCACCACCACTGTAAACACCATCACCACCACTACTGTAAACACCACCACCACTGTAAACACCATCACCACCACCACTGTAAACATCACCACCACTGTAAACACCATCACTACTGTAAACACCACCACTACTGTAAACACCACCACCACCACCACTGTAAACACCATCACCACTGTAAACACCATCACCACCACCACTGTAAACATCACCACCACTGTAAACACCATCACTACTGTAAACACCACCACCACCACTGTAAACACCATCACCACCACTGTAAACACCATCACCACTGTAAACACCACCACCACTGTAAACACCACCACCACCATCACCACCACTGAAAACACCACCACCACTGTAAACACCATCACCACCACCACTGTAAACATCACCACCACTGTAAACACCATCACTACTGTAAACACCACCACCACCACTGTAAACACCATCACCACCACTGTAAACACCATCACCACTGTAAACACCACCACCACTGTAAACACCACCACCACCATCACCACCACTGAAAACACCACCACCACTGTAAACACCATCACCACCACTACTGTAAACACCACCACCACTGTAAACACCATCACCACCACCACTGTAAACATCACCACCACTGTAAACACCATCACTACTGTAAACACCACCACTACTGTAAACACCACCACCACCACCACTGTAAACACCATCACCACTGTAAACACCATCACCACCACCACTGTAAACATCACCACCACTGTAAACACCATCACTACTGTAAACACCACCACCACCACTGTAAACACCATCACCACCACTGTAAACACCATCACCACTGTAAACACCACCACCACTGTAAACACCATCACCACCACCGTAAACACCATCACTACTGTAAACACCACCACTACTGTAAACACCACCACCACCACCACTGTAAACACCATCACCACTGTAAACACCATCACCACCACCACTGTAAACATCACCACCACTGTAAACACCATCACTACTGTAAACACCACCACCACCACTGTAAACACCATCACCACCACTGTAAACACCATCACCACTGTAAACACCACCACCACTGTAAACACCATCACCACTGTAAACACCATCACCACTGTAAACATCACCACCACTGTAAACACTCTATAATGTGGATCCTGGTAAACTCCAGTTCCTACACTCGACCAAAGTGTTTGTATGTATCAGCATCAGCGCCGGCAGACATGCACGTGAGGAATATTGGCTATGAGCCCAGAATTCCCGTATTGATTTCCAGCAAACACTGAAATTCCACTTTGAACTGTGAACAGCTGAATAAGACGAGAAACAAGAACATCCTCTCCGCTGTACAGCGAAAACACTCCAAACCACTGTTTACCAAATTACACGTACAATCAGACTCACACCACCAGCGATTAACTCTTTACCAGAACATCTTTACACTAAAAACAGAACTCAGGTTTAAAAATAGTGACAAAATCACCCTGAACCCAAATTCTCACAGTCCTAACAAGTTCGGCAACCCTAAACATCGTCTGAATGATGTCATCATCAATTATAATTAGTGTGCATTGGTTTATAACTTCTATGAGGTCATATTTAAAAACATATTCACATTTAAACCACAATTTTACTTAGATTTTTATGAAATGCTGGGAAATTTTCACAATAAATTTCAAAAATAGCGACAGAAATTGACTTCAGAGTAATTAAACTGAGCTTAAAACACACGCAGGAACATATTATCAGCGACTGAGTTATAAAATTAAGTGCCAAAATAAAAGAAGCCAAAAAGTTTAATTTAAAAACACACTTTATTGTCCATTATGAAAATATCACAACTCAGAATTATAGAATCTTATAAAAACATTTCTTTAATTCATGTACATTCTAGTACGTGTCTGGTCCCCGGTTACCATTCAGGTTCTATGGATGTTCTCCAGCAGACGGTCTCCTAGATCTACAGCTCACCATGCGGGAATACGCTGTTCCTACAGTGACCTGAGTACAGAACACAGAGAAGATTCCAGATTTACTGACACAGTATAACACACACACACACACACACACACACACACACACACACACACACACACACACACACACACACACACAGTAATGAAGCTGATACTTTCCTCTACAACAAAACAAACAGCCTTTCATTTCCAAACATGGAGAACAGAAAAAAGCCTCAGGTCTCTTTGATCTGTGCTGCTGACCGCGAAACCGGATCCCCGGCATAGCCGACGCAGGGTTAAAACAAAATGGCGGCGTTGAGGAGTGGGGGGCTAACTCGGTGGGCTTCAGGTTTCAGGAGTGAGACGATTTCAGGGCGAATAAGATTCAATTCAATTCAACAGCACAGCGAATCGTCTCCGCCCAGAGAATCTTCACAGGGAGGACAAAAACTGTCTCCACTTTCAATGCAAGTCAATGGAACCAGAATTTTGTCCAACCCATTCTGAAGCATTTCTGTGGACAGTGTAAACAACAGCGGCTACTTTTAAACAACATATAAACATTTAAATTAAGAAAAGATATGTTTTTCAGCAACGTAATACAAACCAACAGCTTTTCAAAGCCGGGTACTGTTCGCTGATCACCAACACTCATTCACTAGTACTCACTATCAGCCGAGAGCACAAATAACAGAACTCCAGCACTAAGAACGAGCAGTCCGTCAAATATACAACATCAGAAAAACATGTTTACAGAATTAATTACGTTTTTTAAAATTTGTAGATTAAACGCAGCATCAAAGAGGCCGTGAAGAATAAACCACCATTATTTTTATTTTTTTTTTTATTATTCAGAATTTGCAAAAACGTTGCCTCAGGGCAACAAACCCATTTCCCTCACTCTACAAAACCATGATGCATATTTAATGACAGTGAAAGGGTTAATTACGAAGGGAAGAGTTTGAATAAGGCTGAGACCCTCATTTTCATCTTTTTCTATTATTTAAAAAATGTGACTCATGTTGTTTTGATTGCGCAGCTCATATTTTAACAACCAGTAACATATAAATAATTTTTATGGTTTTTATAACAATAATAATAATAATAATAATATTAAAACATTATTATTATTATTATTATACACTATTAAAAACTGTGTTGTCTGGACGGACTCACAGAACCCACTCTAGTACAGCATCACTTACGCAGCTAACAGAAAGAATATTACATTAATTCAGTTTTTCATTCACTTACAATCACTTCTGTATGTTTGTTCATTCAAAACAATGTAAATTATTTAATATTAGTGTGTATGTGTTATTAGTGGCATCTAATTGCAGTGGACTCTGCCACTGAGCAGCCGGAGTGCATCAAGTTTTACTCATTAATTGAGTTTAGAGAATTTTAAAATGAGTTTTTTCTGTTTAAAGTGGTTTTAACTGTAACTGATGCTGGTTTTTCTGATTGGACGCTTCATATTTCTTTCCATCGCCGCACTTAGTCACCTCAACACAACAAACACTAAAAATAAAAATAAAAATTTGTTTGTGCAACTTGAAAATTTTAATATTAAGGCCAATTTATGCAACAAAAAAAAAAGTTGTCAACTTTTTCTGTGTGTCAGCGCAACATAAAATAATATAATAAATGTAATACGATGATGTATATAATCAATGTAATTTGCTGCTATCCAATCAGCTGCGAGTTCTATGCCCTGGTTGTTGTTGTCATTGTTTACTAAGAATATATATATATATATATATATATATATATATATATATATATATATATATATATACACACACATGTGTATGTGTGTGTTTGTGTGTACAGTGTATAGATACTATAATCCATCACTGTAGCTGTTCAGTACCGCTGATAATCAGAGATACCAGTAAAAACTGAGTTGTGATGAACGTACCACCATCCTGCCCATCCTCAGATCTTCAGCTCACCTGGTTACCTGTAAGAACGAGGGTTCTGGAGCAGCCCGAGTGCTCACCAGCTCTTAATCTAGACTTGTGGGAGTTTAGAGCTTATGCTGGACGAATAGGGTTGGAGTGAGGCGGCGGCTCATACCCGATACTTCACTGCACAACTTCTGAGCCACGCGCTCCTCTTCACGGCTGAACAGAGAGATGATGTCCTCCTCCAGCTCCTCCACAATCGTCTCACACTGCAAGAAACAGGAGCAGCCGAGAGTTAACTCCCCACCACGGAGCGCCACGCCAACCCTTTCAGCCTCAGCAGCGCTTCAGCGGCCGTCTTCAGCAGCTGACCACCAGCCGGGGCAGCTCAGAAGATTAAAATACTTTATTAAAATATTAAAATACTTATCCTTATTAAAACACTTTATTATTATTAGTATTACTCATATACGCAGCTACCAGTGTGCATCAGAGCGAGTGCAGTTCACTCTAACAGCCCAGAATCACTAGAATAGTGATGCACTAGTGAAAACATGGGGCTAATTTTAAAAATCTAATCTGTAAAATCATGTTTCTAGCTTTTAAAGGGGCTTTAATCCCCCCAGCGTACATCCACTGCACTGCTAACTGGCTGAGACATGTTTTACTATGTGTTCAATAGAAGTTGGACCACTCGCATCAGTTACTGACCACTCGAGGGGTCAACTACAACATACAGAATAAACAAGTCAGTATGTGTGTGCAAGCTGAAAAAGCAGCTCCAGTTTTATAAAAAATAAATAAATAAATAAATATTACTTTTTTTTTTACATTAAATAAGCACTCACGGCAAATTTCAGGGATTCGGAGCCCTCCGGTCCGGAAAACTTAAAATTTTTGAAATCCGGAAAATTCCCGCCGTCGTTGCTCCTGGGGGCGAACCTCCTGTAGCTCTGCTCCTTGGTGTCGGGGTCCTCGTACAGCGCATAGTCACTCATGTTGTTGCAAACTCCATCCAGCAGCTCGGACAGGTGAGTCTCGGATCTGGCGAGCGGAACCTGGCGGAGTGCGAGAATTGGCGCAAATTTTAAATAAAAATAAAAAATAAAAAAAATATATATATAAATAAATAATAAAGTCCAGCCAACTAATAATAGAAGGGCATCCAGGTCATGTTGATGACCTTTCTTCCTTCCGTTCTGTTGTAAAAGGAGAGAAAAGGGGGGCAAAAACAAAAAGCTGCCCCCGGTGCCGCTACCGCTGACTTTTAACCTGCGGCTCTAAAGTCTAAAGTTGGGACCGGTGGTCTCCCTGCCCCGGCAACAGAACAAAACCACGCAGTGGCGTCTAGACAGGTCAAGGTGCACCCCTGCACCCGCCCTCGTGGCCTCCCCCGGAAGGGGAAAGGGGACGGGGGCGCCGGAGGAGGAGGTGGTGGGGGGGTCGTAACAGAATGGGACGCGGGGCGGGGGGTAAGCGGTGGGGTGGGGTGGGGGAAGTTGTCAACAGCAGCCAAGTGCAGGGTAAACAGCGCAGAGTCATCCTTTGGCTCCTCCTGGGCCGCTCGCTCTCCTCCACCCTCCGCTGATCAAAGCAGGAAGTTTTCCCCTGTCAGAGCACTGAAAGGGGAGCAGGGGTGAGGAGGAGGGGGGGAGTGGGGGGCTTATTTTTTGGGGGGGAGAAGAAGAAGGAGAAGAAGAAGAAGCAGAAGTGAAGGAGGGCAGATTGCAGATGAGCTGATTTGGTGCTGGATGTAGATATACGCCCTGACCTCTGTGCCCCCTTTCAAACGCAGTATGGACCCTTCCGGTCTCGCTCATTACATTATGGAGGCACTTTCTTTTTTTTTCTTTTTTTTTTTATTTGCACCCCCCTCCCTCCCCTCTCTTTTTTGTCCTCCTCCGAGGCTCCAGGACACAAAGAGGCTTCCGTGGCTCAACGCCATCTGGTCACGAATAAGACAAAAGGTTCTATGGAGGGAGAAGCGACCCGTCCGCACATCCCTCCCATTTTTTAATTAAAAAAAAAAAAAAGAAAAGAAAAAAAAGAAAAGAAAAAAAAGAAAAAAAAAAGAAGAGGACGGATGGACACACAGAGAGAGAGATAAGACAGGATGCAATCAACTTTGGGCTATCTAGATAGAGAATTACAATTAAGGGCCTCCAGTAGCAACAGAGCAGTATAATCACCAAACCCAAAAATAAATAAATAAATAAATAAATAAATAAATAAATAGATTATTGGCATCAAACACACTGTCAGAAAACACAAGGCCAGAGTTTGAATCGCCTTCAGCAAAAGAACGAGAACAACAGTCCAAGTCTCGGCCAATTACGCGCGGAGACGTACGCTCATTAAAACGGCAGCAGGGATTTTTTTAAACAAACAAACAAACAAATAAACAAATAAATAAATAAATAAAATTAACTGGGAAATAAAAAACTTCCCTCCGGATCTCAGGCCTGCATCCTCAGCGCTTATCGTGCGATCCTGAAAACAGGGAATTAAATTCCTGCCCGTAACAGTCTGAGGGGTTTGAATAGGAGCTGTCAATAAAGAATTTGTGCTGGAATAAAGGAGGGAGGGGGGAGGAGGTGGGCTCGGGGGGCTCGGTGGGCCGGCCGGAGAAAAGGCTTCTCAGGGATGCCATCCTCCACTGACTCTCCTTTGGAAGCAGCAGAGAAGCTTTAGAGGAGCAGGTAGTCGATAAACGTGGTCTTAAACGGAAACATCTGCCCACAAATCACAACCGAGCAGAACCGAGCAGAACCGAGCAGAACCGAGCAGAACCGAGCAGAACCGAGCAGAACCGAGCAGAACCGAGCTCACACAGCTGGAGGTCCGCGACCACAGCCCGCGCGGGGGGAACCGGCTCGGCGGGTCTTGTAACGGAGTACAGCCAGAGAGTAAGGTCATCGAATGTTCCAAGACCGAGCGTCTCACTGAGGGACCCCTACAGGCCGAGAGAAAGAAGCCCCCCGCTGCTGCTGCAGTAATCAATGAAAACCTGATCCTGGAGTCCCGGTTCATCTACAAACACTGTTAATTCACAGCTTCAAGAAAAAGTTACAAACTCACTGAACAAGGTAGAAGATCAAAGAAGAGACCAGTGACCACTTCAGCCACTGAGATGTAAACAAAGCCAGACAGGGTTTACATCAAACGCCCCAGAACTGTTAACAGTGGCAGTGAATGGAACCAGACGTCAGCCCCTTTAAAAGCAGCCATCATACTAAGTGGTAGTTAGGTTGAAGATAGAGGTTTGACCTGAACTATATTTCTGGCGGAGGGATACATGCTTCTAACTAAACTAACGCTGTTCATGTTGAGCCAGTACTTAAAGGGAAACTCCACCAATCAGTAAACAGAGATTCAGAGAGGGCTTTGAGGTGAAATGGTTCAGACGTTGTTTACAGTGGTGGTGATGGTGTTTACAGTGGAGATGATGGTGTTTACTGTTGTGGTGATGACGTTTAAAGTGGTGGTGATGGTGTTTACAGTAGTGGTGATGACGTTTAAAGTGGTGGTGATGGTGTTTACAGTAGTGGTGATGGTGTTTAAAGTGGTGGTGATGGTGTTTACAGTAGTGGTGATGATGTTTACAGTGGTGATGATGGTGTTTATAGTGGTGGTGGTGATGTTTACAGTGGTGATGGTGAGAACAGTGGCGGTGATGATGTTTACAGTGGTGGTAATGGTGTGTACAGTGGTGGTGATGGTGTTTACAGTGATGGTGTTTACAGTGGTGGTGATGGTAACCAGGGGTCTCCATGTCTACAACACTAATCTACACGTTGTATTTACTATGAAACCCACCAGTGGAGCTACACGTGTCTTCTGAGTTTATCTGGATGTTGATGGTAAAATGTGGAAGATCTGAAAATACTAGGTTTTCTTTGGGGACTATTTGAACCTCACAGCGTCCTGCATGTATCCCTCCACCATGAATGGAGTTTAAGTCTGAGATCTTCTCTAAACTATCATAAACAGTGTCTCAGAATCAGACAGTGTATTTATAACATCTACTGTAAGAACTTTCTGTGAGGAGCTTCTAGAGGAGGATGACTGTTTACATATAAACTGTCTAATTAGGTAGATTTTTTGGAGAATTGGTGGAGTTGCCCTTTACATGTGTACTAAAAAGGTTACTGCTTTTGCAGATACTGTAGTTAAAGTTCTATAAGTGATATATACTGACTTTTATCATCACTCGTTCATTCCTGTCTGTTTTGATGTTGTCCAAACGAACATCGGCCAGTTTCGGTCTCCCGTGTCCGACCACATACAAACATTAAATTATTCTTTTTTCGGTTCTCTACGGAACGTAAACAAGCCCAGTTTGACTCTGACGGCTGAGCGCCAGAGCTTTCTCAGCTAGAGTAAACACTCGTTATTAGTCAGTGGGTACAATCAAAAGGAGATTAACCCCCAATCAATAGGAGAGTCAGCCACCTAATGACGGCCCCTGGATAGCAGGGGTCAGGGCTTTGAGTTCATTGGGTCTGACCTTTAAATACTGACACCGCGGTTAAGAAGGAAACAGTTAAAACTGTCCCCCTTCAGCCAGGCAGGCATTACGAGCCCACCAAAGCCTGGAACATCTGCAAAGAGGCGCAGAGGGTGAGGGTAGAGTCACACACGGCTTACCAGTCGCCCCTTAGAGACAGATAGATGGATAGATAAATAAATAAATAAATAAATAAAGGTGCTCCAGATATTAAAACGAACAGTTAAAACAGGTTTAGGTAAAGACTAAAAGGAACAGTAAAAAGTAAAAAAAATAAATAAATAGGAGCACAGCCAAAAGTGCCAAAAATTTATTGGAGTAGCCGAAAAAAAGAGAAATAAACAAACAAACAAACAAATAAAAAAATAAATAAATCACACACTAAAAAAATTAATGGGGATTGTAAACAAATAAAAATTATAACTAACAAAAATTAGAGGCACAAACAAAAAGTTAGCAGAAAAGTAATTAAATTTAGGGGAGTCAGTCTAAAATTTGGTCAAAGACGTATAATAATAATAATAATAATAATAATAATAATAATAATAATAATAATGTTTCAGACATGGGCACAACCACAGGGCAGGGGGCAGTGATACATTTGGTGGCCCAGTCAAAAAGTTACACAGCCAAAAAAATTAAAACATTCAGGGAAGTGTTTTAAAAAAAAGGAGAAAATGTAGAGAAATCACCAAAAAATCCAAGACTAAAGAAAAAGTAGTTAAACTGTAAAAAATTGCAGTGAAAATTTAGTGAAAATTTAGTGAAACAGTCAAAAATCTAGTGGAAATTTTGTTGGTGACTGATAACAATTAGGAGCACAGAGTTTAGAAGAAGAGTAATAAAAGAGTAATACATTTTAGGGGAGTAGTCAAGAATTTGGTTAAAGACAAATAGCAGCACTCTGAAGACATTTAGCTTTACAGTTACATAAAGAGATACAATATATAGCATTATTATTATTATTATTATTATTATTATTATTATTATTAATAATAATAATAATAATAATAATAATAATAATAATATTTTGAAATATGAGCGCAACCACAAAGGAAGTGATAAATTTGGGGGCACCTCCAAAAAAAAAAAAAAAAAATTTGGGCTCTTCAGTCAAAACAGGTTCACACTCAGGAAATATCAGCAAAGAGTGAAGAACAGAAAAATAAAAAATTAGGAGAAAAACAAATACATAAATAAAAAAAGAACAGTACTAAAAAAATTGGGGCACAAATAAAAGTCTGAACATGTGGGGGGGGCAGTCAAAAACTGTCAAAAACTCAATTACAGAAATTTTTAAGAACAAAAGTAGAATGAAAAAAAAAAAACTACTGGAAATGCAGCGTTATTAGAAAACTGCAGATCTACTAACTTTTCCAGACATTTGAACGTAAATACCACGTCATCTGCAGATTTATTTTTAATTTTAAATCTAGAGTTTCTAAAATAGATGTTTACGGTTTTTAAGTTTTGTTGAAGTTGTTTAAGTTTTAAAGTGAATTTATTTTGATCTGAATCAGTTTCAGATCTGTTGTGCTCAGCAGCACGGTGAAAAGCAGCAGGTGTTATAAATTAGGGAATGAAGGTACGAGGTTTGAGTGACAGCAGTCAGTGATGTACTGGTTCCAGTGGTGCTGATGGTATAAAGTTCTGGTCAGTGCTGGAGATCCAGAACAGAGGCCTGTTTGAAAAGCAGCAGGTTTCTGAATTAAAGCAGATGATTTCCAGAAACTGCGTCTGGTTCAGCTCGGGGGGTCAGTGGGGTCTCCTCCAGCAGTAAACACCAGCGACTGACACGAGCACGTAAACGAGAGCACGGCGGAGTAATTGTGAACGAGGGAAACGAGCTCTCCGGACTGGATCAGGAATGTTAATGAGTCCGGTTCCTGTTTCTCTCCTACGGATGAACCTGACCTCTGAACTCCTGCGATGATGGGAGTCAGTACTGTAACAGTGCTGGATGGGTGTGTGTGGTTGTGGAGGAGGGGGGTGGGGGGGGGGTGGGGGTGGGGGGGGGGGGTGTTGGTGGGGGGTCAGGTCCACCGAGTGCTCTCAACACAAAATGCATCCGATTCCAAAAGCTGCCAAACTCTTCTGGCTCTGTTTATGAAAGATCAAAGCCGGTTCAGACACATTTCTGCATGTTTTGCATACACGCTGTTCACCAGTCATTTAGAGGTTCAGCCTGAAACCCCTCTCGCCCAGTCCAGCTGAGCTCCACCACCAGAACCAGACGAGAACATACACTCAGCAACACTTCCCATTACAGCTCTTACACAGGCTTTCTCATACAGGTCATAAACATCTTTAATAAACATGAATAACAGAGTTATAACATAAACAATAAGCAAAAGCAGTGACCTGTTGCTCGCCAAACAGTGAGCCCACGCTCGTCTATACAAGTGTGCACTCACAGATTGCATTTTGATTTGAAAAGTTCAAACAAGAACCTAAAAATACTAATAACTAATAATATTCTGCACAATTTAAAGATTTCTATTCATTTTTTTCATTTTAAACACTTTACAGGTCATATAAAAAATACGGCCATAAATTATTAATCCAATTACATGCATTCAGCAAATTACTCATTATCCTGCACTAAATCCAATTAAACAGGACTAATGATAATTAATATAATACATAATATATACACACAGATACGTATATATATATATATATATATATATATACTTATAATTTACTTATTACTACTGATATAGTGTATTTACAGTTCTCATCTAATACCTGCTTTGACTGCTCAGTACTTCAAAGCTAAATCAAGATCAAGATTTGCTGCTGAAGGAACTGAATAGATGGAACTGGATCAAGATCTGATCTACTTCTCTCACAATAACATATTCATGTTACTTTGTATTGTATGTCTGATTATTTACATCTGTTCCAATGATTGGGACTCATATACAGATTTTACTAATATCTAATATCTGATTAATAGTTTGGTGGAAATTAATATTATCTGTGCTAAAACTGTGCATCTCACTCATTTAATGCTTTTATTAACATTTATTTCTATATAAACATTTCTATAAATACATTTCTCTACAACTTTAATCCAAATAGATTCAGTCCAATTTCAGCTGTTTATTAGAGTTGACATGTAGAGTTTATGTACAGCGTCTGCAGATATGTACCTGAAAATTATGGGATATGAGCCAAAAATTCCACTTTGAACGGTGAACACCAAGTTCCTCTACAACCAAGCACTTCAGACATAAATGCTCTGGAGGAGTCAGGAGTGCAGCGGCCTTCCAAATACACGGCCAAACCCATCTTAGATCCTAAATAGTTTTCAAATGACCTGAGAAGGAACTGAGGACGACCTGACCGGGTTCTCCAACAGAGGAACCGCTTAACTAAGCCCTGTGAGATGTTCTTTCAAAATCTGAACCCTGACGGTTACCGTGCAGGAGCAGCGGTGAGTATAAACACCTCCTATCCGAGAGCCGAGACGCTGAAACTCCTCTCCGGCGGAGTGTTTGAGGGTCCGTGACTGAGGAGGCGTGGTGGGACGTGGGACTCACCGTTTTTTCAGTCATACTGCCGTCTGGCTTGAGCCTGAACCCTCCAACGTTCACCTTCTTCTTGGGATCAATCTGGCTGATGGAGTAGTTGAGCTCGTCTGCGATGGCCATGCAGGCTGGAGGAGACGGAACACCATTAGAGTTACGGTGCGTCAGAACAGTGGTGAACAGAAACACAACCAAAAACCAGAAATTCTGATCTGAAGTCAGTTAGTCCAAAGCTTATCACTAGAAAGCTGTAGCCCGGTCAGCGCACTGCCTTAAACAGCCTCATCGAGAATCAATTAGAAGGTCAAAAGGTCAACCTTTAATAGAAGCATAAATAAACATACTGAGCTCGTTTATAGCCACTCTGGTTCTAATTCTACACTAATTCTACAGTAATTCTACAGCAATTCTACACTAATTCTACAGTAAGTACAGAATAACACACAAAAAAATAAATAAATATATGAATTAACGCATCGGTGTTGGTTCCTGGCGAAACGCTGGGCTCGAGTTTGCTAGTGCTTAGTCATGCTTGATACATCTCCATGGTAACTGCCAGGCTTGGGCGGCGCTTAAAGCAGCCTTTATCTGGTGCGAGCTTTCGGCCTCCTTGAATGCTCTAGTGTTTGATGCTGGCTTAGTAACTGCAGCCCACCGCAGCATTACAGCGCAACCCCTGAAGACGGAGGACAACACCGTGAACTGTCCTGGCGAAGATTCCACCAATCAAATCGCACCGAGGTACCAAATTCCCAACATAGAACACTGCCCATCTTCAGCGGCGCCCATCGAGCGCACGGTGTGGAAAACCCAGATAATCCAGAACGGCAAGTTTGAGCTCGAGCCTAAACCTCGCCGCTCATTCATGTATCCCGTTGGTAA
>CM038723.1:1313113-1340613 GCA_021613375.1 Megaleporinus macrocephalus
ATGTTTATAGTGGTGGTGATTGTGTTTACAACGGTGATGTTTATAGTGGTGGTGATGTGTACAGTGGTGGTAATGATGTTTACAGTGGTGATGGTGTTTACAGTGGTGGTGATGTTTACAGCGGTGATGATGTTTACAGTGGTGGTGATGGTGTTTACAACGGTGATGTTTATAGTGGTGGTGATGGTGTTTACAGTGGTGATGTTTACAGTGGTGGTGATGGTGTTTACAGTGATGGTGATAGTGTTTACAGTGGTGGTGATGGTGTTTACAGTGGTGGTGATGGTGTTTACAGTGTTGGTGATGATGTTTACAGTGGTGATGGTGTTTACAGTGGTGGTGATGGTGTTTACAGTGGTGGTGGTGATGGTGTGTACAGTGGTGGTGATGGTGTTTACAGTGGTGGTGATGGTGTTTACAGTGGTGGTGATGGTAACCAGGGGTCTCCATGTCAACAACACTAATCTACACATTGTATTTACTATGAAACCCACCAGTGGAGCTACACGTGTCTTCTGAGTTTATCTGGATGTTGATGGTAAAATGTGGACGATCTGAAAATACTAGGTTTTCTTTGGGGACTATTTGAACCTCACAGCGTCCTGCATGTATCCCTCCACCATGAATGGAGTTTAAGACTGAGATCTTCTCTAAACTATCATAAACAGC
Source organism: Megaleporinus macrocephalus (assembly GCA_021613375.1). Lineage (NCBI taxonomy): Eukaryota > Metazoa > Chordata > Actinopteri > Characiformes > Anostomidae > Megaleporinus > Megaleporinus macrocephalus. Next base: position 1,313,783 of record CM038723.1, read on the forward strand.
GTCTCAGAATCAGACAGTGTATTTATAACATCTACTGTAAGAACTTTCTGTGAGGAGCTTCTAGAGGTGGACGTCTGGTTCCATTTACCTCCACTGTGAACGACTCTCTAGAATCTCATCTATAAGGTTTTTTTGAAATATGGGTGGAGTTCCCCTTCACATGGTGCAACTCTATTCGGCAGCACGTGGTTCTCCATCATGGCTGCTATCACTTCTAGTGATTAGCCATGGCCATTGCCCCCCACTGTGAGGTCTCCAGGGGCAGAAGTTAGAGGAGTTTTAGATGAACTGGCGCCCCCAGTTGATCGTCACCTACAGAAACACGTCTGTGTTCAGTCTACATTGTTTTGTCTACATCTTTGAGAGAACAGGTGAGATGTTCAGGTGATCTGATTGGAGAATTCGAGTGTATTCAGAATGTAACTGCTGCCCCATTTAAGGTGGAACGGGGAATTAGACTGTATTCAGAATGTAACTGCTGCCCCATTTAAGGTGGAACGGGGAATTAGAGTGTATTCAGAATGTAACTGCTGCCCCATTTAAGGTGGAACGGGAAATTCGACTGTATTCAGAATGTAACTGCTACCCCCTTTAAGGTGGAACGGGAAATTCGACTGTATTCAGAATGTAACTGCTGCCCCATTTAAGGTGGAACGGGGAATTAGAGTGTATTCAGAATGTAACTGCTACCCCCTTTAAGGTGGAACGGGAAATTCGACTGTATTCAGAATGTAACTGCTGCATCATTTAAGGTGGAACGGGGAATTCAACTGTAACTGCTGCACTATTTAAGGTGGAACGGGGAATTCAACTGTAACTGCTGCACTATTTAAGGTGGAACGGGGAATTCAACTGTAACTGCTGCACCATTTAAGGTGTAACCGGGAATTAGAGTGTATTCAGAATGTAACTGCTGCCCCATTTAAGGTGGAACATGGAATCAAATTGTATTCAGAATGTAAATGCTGTCCTATTTAAGGTGGAACTGGGAATTCGACTGTATTCAGACTGTAACTGCTGAACCATTTAAGGTGGAACGGAGAACTCGACTAAGAAGCAAACTTCAGAAAGCAAGCAGCTGACTTTTCCCAGCACACTCGCAGCGAGTCTGAGTTTGAAGGTAACCCGTGTTACCTGATCACCTGTCCGGGCTAAACAGGTGCGCCTGATCAACAAACGCCCCGTTCAGCTGAGCTGCTATTACACTGAGCCGTAAACGAGGCTCATCCATCACCCCAGTTCACCCAGAACCGCCCAGCGCCCTGTCTGTCAGCTCGGGCTGTTTATTTGTGGTGTTGTTGTTGTTGTTCTTACCTGACGCGCTACGTGCGAGTAAACAACAGCAGGTGAGCGGAGCAGATCTGAGGGAAACTTTTCAGCTCAGAACCGCGAGCGCTGAAGGCGAACTGGAGGACAGGACTGGTCCGAGCTGGTACTGGGGGCTCCTCTGCCGGCGGCGTGGTCTCTGAACTGGAAGGTCGAGTTCACTCCAGAAACATTACTTACGTGACGCTCTGTGGCGCTGCCACGACCAGCGGACCCGCCCACAGCGCGGGTGATTGACGGGGACACAAACCAATAGCGTAGTACTTCGTAAATCCGCGACCAATTACAGAGTGCTCAGTCGCTAAGAACCCGGATGTAAGAGTTTGCAGGCTTCCAGACACTGAAGGGTTTCTGTATAGGAATCTGTAGAGACAGTACACAGAGACCGGAGGAGACTTTATATATATATATATAAAATTATCTTCACTTTTATTTTTCTACACCATTTAAACACAACAGCTGCTCTTTATATCCTGTGAGAGTTTAATTTTTATTTTTAAATATTCCAAAATCACTTGGAAATAAAACATCTTCACATTAAGTTGCATTGAGAATTAAAAAGTTTTTGAGCTCTACTGTAAAGTTGTTTTGGAATATATATATGGCCAAATCCTTCCAAAAAATATAAAAACAATATCTCAGCCGTCAGGCTATTGGTTCCATTTCAGTGTAATGACCTTATTGTATATGCAAATAATCGTGTGTTTTCTGTGAGCAGTTCAGACTGTGGTGAGTTTTTTTATAAAACAGAACAAAATGATTAATAAGAATCTCTCTGTTTCTCCAGACTGTCTATGGCCAATTTGACAATTTTTAGAGAGAGGACCATGTTTTATCACAGTAGAGGGCAACTCCACCAGAATTTTCACATAGTTGGTGTTAAAAGCTCAGTTCTAGAGAAACTGAGCCCGAACTGTTTGCAGTGGTGGTGAAAGGATCCAAACACCTGAAGCATTTAATGAATCTACGTTTAAAAGAATCTGTCATGCAGACACCTGTACCTGCAATCAGCTACCTACACCAGTACCAGTCCCGCCAGTGCAGCTCAAAGAACCCCAGAACAGTTTTCTGAACTGTTTTTATCCTCCTGTAATTTCAGCTTTTCAGAGTTTGTGGTCTGAGGTTTGAGTCTAAACTGCTGCTTTTTAAAGCTGGATCTGTTGTGTGATGTATGTGCGTTAGCTTAGCCTAGCAGGCTACAGCTTAAAACACTATGGGACAGAGTTTGATGAGTTTTGACTTCAGCTTTCTGTCAAACCAACATTGATCAAGTTTTTATTGTCTGTACTAGTTTATTATTGTATAGAGCAACAATTAGTAAAAGTACTCGCTCTGAGAAGTTTGGAACTTATTAGCTAAAATAGCAATAGCAATAGCTTAGCTTAGCATCTTAAGATAACAGCTTAAAACCCTACACATCAGGTTTGATATCAGCTTTCTGTCACTCGAACACTACACATCGACTTTGCTCTCACTGTTACAAGTTTTTATTGTATATACTTGCGATAACACATCAGAAATGTATCTAGTCACACATGTACTGGAGTGTTTGGGTCTTATTAGCTAAATTAGGCTAACAAGGAGAGATACGCGCGTAGCATTTAGCTTAGCCCAACAGACTCCAGCTCAAAACGTGAACAGAAAATGTTTAATTTCAGTTTTCTGATCATCTCGTTGACGGTGCTCTCACTATTATAAGCCTTTATCATCCATACTTGTGATAAGAGAGCGGCAGTAATTCGAATCGACTCATTACTGAGGTGTGTGGATCGTTAGCATAGCTAAGCAGCTGCAGCTCCAAACATCACTAACGAGGTTTAAATCTTAATTTCTTTCCCCCCAACATCAGCCACTCGACTTCACTTCCTCAGACTGGAGTTATAATCTAAACTTCTATCAGTAAAACCTCTGTTAATCAGAACTAAACCTGTTCTGTCGGGTGCAGAGCTACAGCAGGCTTGCTAAGCTAATGCTAACAGCTACTCTCTGCTTTAACATTGAGAAACTGTGTTTAAGTAAAAGATTTAGCGTTTATTAAGTGCTGGATATAAAATCGTGCACTGCTTTAATTCATTTGGTGGAAATGTGAGCGAACTGAACGTATTATCTGTTTATTTATTCAGTGTATTTAGGATCAAGTTCTGTATGTTGTAAACACACAGCTGCTGCATTCTGTGGCCTCTATTGTACAGAAATCTAAGATTATAAGTATATTTCTCTCTCCTGACAGGTGGACATATCAGGCGTGTGCTGGAGCTCCAGGAGGACAGCATGGACAGGTGAGTCTACACTGTACAGGTAAATCAGCTCAGACTGACTGGGTTGTTGTGTTTGTTTACTGGGATGAGGATTATTCTGATTCCATTATGTGCGGAGCAGCCGTGTTAGTTTAATGTAATTGTTGTGGGTCCCTGAAGAGGCTCAGGTTTACACAGGACTAATTGTTTCACATCTGAAGTGAGTGCTAATGAAATGAAGTTGTCTTTGTTTTGATTATATTCCCACATCTGGTGCTTTTTCTGTGCAGCAGTGATGTACAAGAACCGCTTTAGAACCTTTCCTAGAACCATTTAGAACCCTTTTCTTATTCTGAAATGTGGGAACAGGCTCATTTGTTAAGTAACTATGAACCTACGTGCTCTGAACTACTTTTCTGGAGAAAAAGAGCCTGTAAAGAAAACCGCTGGCAATTAAGCTTAAAGGGGGAGTCCACAGATTTTTCAGAATTCCTGCATAATTGACAACAAAGTGATTAAGAGGGGTCTGGTGGGGTCCGAAGTGCTAAAAGAGGCCACATGCTATATGTTTATTTTTTATTTGTTTGTACCAAAACCAGTCATTGTTAATTGACAATTTTCCAGCCTCTGTTTAAACGGGCTGTGTCTAATACTTATACTTATGTAACTTAGCTTTGATTGGCTGCCTTTTATAGTGTTTTACTTGCAAGGTAGCCCAAGTTAAAACACTCCTCATGACTTCAGTGTAAGTGGGCGGGTTTATGTGTTAAACTTTGTGACATCACAAACCCAACTGTGAACTTCTTGGTTTGAATCTCTCTTCCTTTAATCTCTCTTCTTGAAAAGTGATACTGAAGACGACATCCTTGAGGACGACCTGCTAACAGCTCAGATTGTGAGTATTTACCACCTTGAACTGTTCTCAGTTTCTCAGGTTTTAGTCATTTGGGGACATTATTTAAAAAGCTATTTATTCCAGACAGGAAGCTTTTATTTACTCAGTAAAACACTTTATTATTAAATATTAATTAGTATTAATAGAGTAAGTAGTGCTTTTACACTTTATTATTAAATATTAATCAGTATTAATAGAGTAAGTAGAGCTTTTACACTTTATTATTAAATATTAATCAGTATTAATAGAGTAAGTAGTGCTTTTACACTTTATTATTAAATATTAATCAGTATTAATAGAGTAAGTAGAGCTTTTACACTTTATTATTAAATATTAATTAGTATTAATAGAGTAAGTAGTGCTTTTACACTTTATTATTAAATATTAATCAGTATTAATAGAGTAAGTAGTGCTTTTACACTTTATTATTAAATATTAATCAGTATTAATAGAGTAAGTAGTGTTTTACATACGTCAGTGTGTTTATTAACTCTTTCCAAGCTTCTCCTAAACAACCCAGTATTATTATCAGTTCTGATCTAATACCTGCTTTGACTGCTCAGTACTTCATTAAGATAAATCAAGATTTGCTGCTGAAGGAACTGAACACATTCATACAATGTCTGGGGCGTCCAGGAGAAATCTGGAACCTAACTTTGTTCTTCAAACTGGATCAAGATCTGATCTACTTCTCTCACAACAACATATTCATGTTACTTTGTATTGTGTTTATGATCATTATCATCTGTTTTAATTATATATATATATATATATATATATATATATATATATATATATATATATATATATATATTAGATAGATAGGTAGATACAGGCCGTCTGTATCCAGTAAGTTAGTCACTGACTCATGTATTACAAGGGCAGGTATAATGTAAAGTAGCAGGTATGTGTGTCACATTGCCAAGTCTAAGGTAAAGGTGTCACACTCTGCCTCAGGACAGGTGACAGGTGGTTTCTTGGCAGGGGAAGCTGCTGTACTCCTCGCCAGTAATGGCATATTATCCACTCACCGTGTGTTCCAGCAGAGCTGCAGTGTGTGTGTGCTGTAGACTGAAAGAGCTGACAGCACTGAAACCAGTACCGACTGTGGCAGGACTTCAAGACCAGTCTGGTTTTATGTGAGGGAACTGCAGGGCATTCACCCGGCAGGCACTGGGATTGAAATAACACATATACGATGTGGCAGCGCTTAAGCAACTGGAGCTGTAAGCCTTTAAAAACATCTGAAATACATCTCAGACAGTCTGTCCAGCAGGAGAGGCGGTTCCTTTTAGTTGAGCGGTCACTACTTTAGACTTAAAGGGAAATTCCACTGATTTTTAAAAAAAATCTTGATTGATATGAGGTAGAGAACATCTCCTGGGTTCTGAGGGTGATGGAGCTCCATAGAATCGTTATAAATAATAATATCATGATTTGAGCCTAGGCTAGCTTAGACCCTTGTGTTCTTATTTTAGATTGGCGTTTGTGTTGTAGTGTTTTATTTATGTATTTATGAACCTGTGCTGATTATAACTGTTTTTTTGGCTCAGAATGAGTCTTCATATCTGCATAGTAAGTAGCAACTCATCTTACAACAGACACCATGTTTCTACAGTAGGCCAGAACAGACACACGCGATGAAGAAGCAGCTTTCACTAGGTGGCGCTATAGCACTGACTGGAGGAATCCTTCCTAAATGTAGCACATGTTTATCAGGATCTCTGTACATAAAACTCCAGGTAGAATATTTTAATAACTTAAATCTCTGTAGTTAAAAATGCTGCCAGCGTTAAAACTACGAGGCGTCTGAGAAACAAGAATCTGGAGAAAGAAAGGTAACTAGAGATGGTATAGTTTGATAGTCGTAATGTCATCAATATAAGATTAATATGAATTAATAAGCATTAATATAAGATATCAGACAGTGTATTTATAACATCTACTGTAAGAACTTTCTGTGAGGAGCTCTTAGAGGAGGACGTCTGGTTCCATTCACCACCACTGTAAATAATTCCGACTATATCTAGTTTCACATCCAACCACTCTGAACGACTCTGTTTACATCTCAGCTATTTAATTATGTAGATTATTAATTTAATTTTTGGTTTAATCCCCTTGTAGATTATACTGAGGCTGGGAAATGTCCCAGACAGGCTGCCTACTGGTACTGTCGTCATTGAAACTGGTATACAGAGCTGTTGATGGTGATAGTGATCCTTTTATTGACCACTATACAGTCACTGGCCCCTATTTTAAAACCCCTCCCCCATATTAGACACCCACCACCTTGCTGGTGTACGATTAGAGACTGTAGTTGATCTGTTGATGGAGAGTACTTGTTAGCCAGCCTGTCAGTGTTTAGCATCAACAGTGGTCAGAAACTGACCAAAGGAGGAGGTCATTTTCCAGGATATGCCTTTGTTTTGTTTGGTAGGTCAGGGCCATAGGTTCTACACAGTGCAGTCACATTATTATGACCACCAGAGTAATTGTCGTACCTGGAGTCATGCTACTGCAGTGCATCCCACAGCTAGCGTGGAGGAGGATCCATAGAGCCCACACCACCATCCAGGTGGTCCCACAGATGCTCAGTTGGGTTCAAGTCTGGGGAATTAGGGGTCCAGGGTAGGTTTTGGAAGTCCTGGTCAGCTCTTCCAACCAGTGTGGGACATTTCTAGTCGTGTGATGTGTCTCATTGTCCTGCTGGAAGATCCCATCCACCCCAGAGAAGACCATCAGCATGTATGGCCCAAATAGGTTGAGAGGGTCTTCCACATGGACGAGTAGGTCCAGAGAATGTTATAAAAACATTCCCCAAACCAGAATGTTGACACCTAGTGTGCTCACTAGTGTATTAGTGTGTGTGTTGCACTTCCCCCTATTGTGTGTGTTCACTAATGTGTGTGTGTGTGTGTATGTGGATATGTGGGTGTTTCACTGCCCCTAGTGTGTGTTCACTAGTGTGTGTGTGTGTGTGTACATGTGGGTGTTTCACTGCCCCCTAGTGTGTGTTCACTACTGTGTGTGTGTATGTGTATGGGTGTTTCACTGCCCCTAGTGTGTGTGTTCACTAGTCTGTGAGTGTGTGTGTGTGTGTGTATGGGTGTTTCACTGTCCTCTAGTGTGTGTGTGTGTGTGTGTGTGTGTGTGTGTATGGGTGTTTCACTGTCCTCTAGTGTGTGTGCTCACTAGTGTGTGTGTGTGTGTGTGTGTATATGTGTGTGTTTCACTGCCCCTAGTGTGTGTGTTCACTAGTCTGTGAGTGTGTGTGTGTATGGGTGTTTCACTGCCCCTAATGTGTGTTCACTAGTGTGTGTGTGTGTGTGTGTGTGTGTATATGTGTATGTGTGTGTTTCACTGCCCCTAGTGTGTGTGTTCACTACTGTGTGTGTGTGTGTGTGTGTTTCACTGCCCCTAGTGTGTGTGTTCACTAGTCTGTGAGTGTGTGTGTATGGGTGTTTCACTGCCCCTAATGTGTGTTCACTAGTGTGTGTGTGTGTGTGTGTGTGTGTATGTGTGTGTTTCACTGCCCCTAGTGTGTGTGTTCACTACTGTGTGTGTGTGTGTGTGTGTGTGTATGGGTGTTTCACTGCCCCTAGTGTTTGTGTTCACTAGTGTGTGTGTGTGTATATATGTGTGTGTTTCACTGCCCTGTAGTGTGTGTGTTCACTAGTGTGTGTGTGTGTGTGTGTGTGTGTGTGTGTGTGTATATATGTGTGTGTTTCACTGCCCCTAGTGTTTGTGTTCACTAGTGTGTGTGTGTGTATATATGTGTGTGTTTCACTGCCCCTAGTGTTTGTGTTCACTAGTGTGTGTGTGTGTATATATGTGTGTGTTTCACTGCCCTGTAGTGTGTGTGTTCACTAGTGTGTGTGTGTGTGTGTGTGTGTGTGTGTGTGTGTATGGGTGTTTCACTGCCCCTAGTGTTTGTGTTCACTAGTGTGTGTGTGTGTGTGTATATATGTGTGTGTTTCACTGCCCTGTAGTGTGTGTGTTCACTAGTGTGTGTGTGTGTGTGTGTGTGTGTATGTGTGTGTGTATATGTGTGTGTTTCACTGCCCCTAGTGTTTGTGTTCACTAGTGTGTGTGTGTGTGTGTGTGTGTGTGTGTGTGTGTGTGTTTCACTGCCCTGTAGTGTGTGTGTTCACTACTGTGAGTGTGTGTGTGTTTCACTGTAGTGATGGGTTTAATCTGGAGGTCAGGTTCCTCTGTGTGGGATATGAATTGTAGGTGTTTGGAGAACTGACCTGCTGTAAGAAGTGTGATTGTGTAAGCAGTGCTGGTGTGTTTCTCAGGACGTGTGTGATGAAGAGCTGAGTGATGACCTTTTGCGTAGTGATGAAGAGGAGCTAACTACCAGGTAAGGTGAACTTTTCTGCTCTGTCAGGTTTATAGAGAAGCTGTTAGCTCCAAGGTTGATGGTGGAGGTCTTCTAGACCTTTAGAACAAAACATCAGTGCACAGTTCAAACGCTGGAGAAATCTAAATATGACTGTTCACTGTTCCTGGACTCTGACTGACTGACTGTCAGTGTGTTTATTATCACCTGTTGTTGTTTATACTCAGGGCTTAGCAGGTACACCATATAGGAGCACTCTGTAGACAGACGCTGGTGTGAGTGGATCAGACACAGCAGTGCTGCTGCTGGAGGGTTTAAACTCTGTGTCCACTCACTGTCCACTCAATTAGACACTCCTACTACTTGCTGGTCCACCTTGTAGATGTAAAGTCAGAGACAGTAGCTCATCTGCTGCTGCACAGTTTGTGTTCCTCTAGTTCTTCATCAGTGGACACAGGACGCCGCCCACAGGACACTGCTGTCCGGATAGTTTTGGTTGGTGGACGACTCTCAGAGGTGTTTGATCCCCTCACACCAGCACAACACACACTAACTAACACACGACCACCACCTTGTCAGTGTCACTGCAGTGCTGAGAATGACCCACCTCCCTAATAGTATCTGCTCTGTGGGGGTCCTGTGGGGGTCCTGATCATTAAAGAACAGAGTAATAAAGTGTACAGAGAATCAGGTGAACTACAGTCTGTGAGGGTAAAACTACAAAGTGATTCAGTTTCTTTATTATTTATTTATTATTTTTTAAAAGGTGTCCGGCGGTTACTGTCCCTCCTGCTACTGACCTCACGTCCTCATGTGACCCCCGTGGACCTTCAGAAGAGCCTGACTTTGTGGCTAATGAGAAAACCCTTGGACATCGAGAGCATGTGTTAGTAAGTAGAGCTGTGTTCAGCGTGTCACTGATAAACTTTCAGCAGCATGCAAATCAGTTCAGTTAGAGCCGCCGTGATAAATCATATTAGCTTTTTCACGAGGAGCGTTTATAAACACTGTCTTACAGAGTCCTGTCCAAATATCAGTGACCGCCCTCGTTCACTTCATTTCCTCTAAGTACACAATATTAAGATAGATGATCCACTTAGTAAAGAAAGTCAAAGAATCAGAGGTTGAAAACCAGCAGCTTCCAGAACTGGAGTTCAAACAATGATGAAAGTTGGTCTCCTAGCAACTAGGGATGTAACGATACACCCGAATCTCACGATACAATTTTCTCAATATTTTTTTTCATGATGACAAATTATGAACCACAAAGTTTTCTTTTATTATTTGTTACAAAATTACAAAATTCTGTATTTTGCTTTATCTTTGTTTTATCAAAGTAAACTGAAGTGAATATGTGCTGATAAGAGGTGATAAGACTATTAAATCATTATTAAGTGAAATAAACCAAAGTTTTAATCTAATTTAAAATTGTTGTAGTGTGAGAGGCTGTTTGTAGTGGGTGGTCAGTGACAAAATCAAGTGGCATCAGCCAATAGCGTTCATCCCATGTTCCACCCCCAACCTGTCAGAACCGCCCCTTTGATAAGCAGGTGATGATAGTGCACTTTGCGCTCAAAGAAAAAAATCAAGTCGAGAGAAAAACACAATAAAGACATTAAACACATTAAAGGATGTACAGGAAGTTTATGTGTGTGTAGTTCTTCTAATATTATTTTATTTGTAGGGCTGTGAGCTGATGCCGTGCTCAGAGACAGTGCTGTTAGGAAATACCGGTTCTACGTGTCGTGCTGGTCTTTGTCCTGGGGTGCTGTAGGTGTGGGTGGTACGCTGGTGTAAAGGAAACTGATCTGATCTGTTATGATATGGATTTCCTGTAAAGACGCACTAAACATGAGCATAGACAGCTTATAGAACAACAAAGTACAGTTTCAGACAAAACCGCTCGGCAGAGGGTCGCTCCCCGCGGCTCCTGGGTGTGGCTCACCGTGGCTCCCCGCGGCTCCTGGGTGTGGCTCACCGTGGCTCACCGCGGCTCCTGGGTGTCTCACCTGCTGTAAATGATGGCATCGTGCCGATCACTGTATGTGAATTCTTTTGTTTCGCTCTGTTAGAAAAGCTCAGTCAAGGTTGCCAGATTCATGGTTTTCCCAACAAGTACTCCTAGTGTAACTGTGAACTGTGCAGTGCAGGTAGAAGTGATACTATATGGGGTGGAATGTCTCTGTACTACTTCATATATACTGCTATTCTTTATATATATATATATATATATATATATATATATATATATATATATATATATATATATATATATATATATATATATGTATGTATGTGTATATATATGTATGTGTGTGTGTGATCTAGGCATTGCTAGGCATTGCTTATGATTGCTAGGCATTACTTTGGTATCGGAGGCAGTTGCTTGGGTGTTAGGATGTGGTTGCTAGGGTGTCCCAGGTGGTTGCTAGGTTATTATTAGGCAGTTGCTATGAAATCCCACGTGGTTCCTGTGGTGTTACTAGCAGGCTGCCATGGTGTTTGAGTGTTTACTGAATGTCTGTTGTGGTGGTTGAAAATGAATGGAAGTCTATGGGAGGAAGGAGGAATGAATAAACGATAAATAGAGGAGTGCAGGTCTATGACTGTGGAGTTTGGCTGTAAGAAACTATAGTGTTTGGTTGGGTCTGAAAATGAGTGGAACTCTGGGAGGAAAGAGAAGAAGGAAAAAAAAGACAAACAGACGAGTGCAGCTGTGTTAGTATCACTGACTCTGGATCAGCTGTGTTAGTATCAGTGTTCTCTCTTTATAAAACAGTTCACTGAGAGGCTCTAGATAGAGAGAAACTGGTCATGGTTTGTTCCCGCCCACTGCCTGTGAGCGGTGTTTACTGACCTCAGCTGCAGCGTCTCCTCAGCGCCTCAGCTCGTGGGTTTTACTGCAGTGTTGATGGTTTTTGCTTTGGAGGAGTAAAATAGACACAAGCTTTCACACCCAGTTATCTAGAACCTGTTTACACTACCACCCATATTCAGTTATCTAGAACCTGTTTACACTACCACCCATATTCAGTTAGAACCTGCTTACACTACCACTCATAGTTATCTAGAACCTGTTTTCACTGCCACTTATATTAACACCCAGTTATTTGCACCAAGTTATCTAGAACCTGTTTACCTTAGCACTCCTATTCAGTTGTCTAGAACCTGTTTAACCTACCACTTGCACTACCACTCATATTCACTGTTGATGGTTGATGTTCTGGAGGAGTGGAGTAGAGGAAGTTGATGTTCTGGAGGAGTGGAGTGGAGGAAGTTGATGTTCTGGAGGAGTGGAGTGGAGGAAGTTGATGTTCTGGAGGAGTGGAGTGGAGGAAGTTGATGTTCTGGAGGAGTGGAGTGGAGGAAGTTGATGTTCTGGAGGAGTGGAGTGGAAGAAGTTGATGTTCTGGAGGAGTGGAGTGGAGGAAGTTGATGTTCTGGCGGAGTGGAGTGGAGGAAGTTGATGTTCTGGCGGAGTGGAGTGGAGGAAGTTGATGTTCTGGAGGAGTGGAGTGGAGGAAGTTGATGTTCTGGAGGAGTGGAGTGGAGGAAGTTGATGTTCTGGAGGAGTGGAGTGGAGGAAGTTGATGTTCTGGAGGAGTGGAGTGGAGGAAGTTGATGTTCTGGAGGAGTGGAGTGGAGGAAGTTGATGTTCTGGAGGAGTGGAGTGGAGGAAGTTGATGTTCTGGAGGAGTGGAGTGGAGTGGAGGAAGTTGATGTTCTGGAGGAGTGGAGTGGAGTGGAGGAAGTTGATGTTCTGGAGGAGTGGAGTGGAGTGGAGGAAGTTGATGTTCTGGCGGAGTGGAGTGGAGGAAGTTGATGTTCTGGAGGAGTGGAGTGGAGGAAGTTGATGTTCTGGAGGAGTGGAGTGGAGGAAGTTGATGTTCTGGAGGAGTGGAGTGGAGGAAGTTGATGTTCTGGCGGAGTGGAGTGGAGGAAGTTGATGTTCTGGCGGAGTGGAGTGGAGGAAGTTGATGTTCTGGAGGAGTGGAGTGGAGGAAGTTGATGTTCTGGAGGAGTGGAGTGGAGGAAGTTGATGTTCTGGAGGAGTGGAGTGGAGGAAGTTGATGTTCTGGAGGAGTGGAGTGGAGGAAGTTGATGTTCTGGAGGAGTGGAGTGGAGGAAGTTGATGTTCTGGAGGAGTGGAGTGGAGGAAGTTGATGTTCTGGAGGAGTGGAGTGGAGGAAGTTGATGTTCTGGAGGAGTGGAGTGGAGGAAGTTGATGTTCTGGAGGAGTGGAGTGGAGGAAGTTGATGTTCTGGAGGAGTGGAGTGGAGTGGAGGAAGTTGATGTTCTGGAGGAGTGGAGTGGAGGAAGTTGATGTTCTGGCGGAGTGGAGTGGAGGAAGTTGATGTTCTGGCGGAGTGGAGTGGAGGAAGTTGATGTTCTGGAGGAGTGGAGTAAGTTGATGTTCTGGAGGAGTGGAGTGGAGGAAGTTGATGTTCTGGAGGAGTGGAGTGGAGGAAGTTGATGTTCTGGAGGAGTGGAGTGGAGGAAGTTGATGTTCTGGCGGAGTGGAGTGGAGGAAGTTGATGTTCTGGAGGAGTGGAGTGGAGGAAGTTGATGTTCTGGCGGAGTGGAGTGGAGGAAGTTGATGTTCTGGAGGAGTGGAGTGGAGGAAGTTTGGAGGTGCTGCAGTCAGACGTCCACGTTTAAGGAGACGAGCGCGGCTGCTGATCACTTACATCTGAAGATGACATCATCGCTCTGAGCTCTGCTTGCGTTAGAGAAAGCTCTGCTTGCATTGCATCATGGGATTGTCTTAGTGGCTGAGGAACCGCTCGATGGTGCGCTAGACTGTGTAGTTCAGGGACGTAGAGACCAAACTGTCTTTACTTTCAATGTAAGTCAATGGAACCAGAATTTCTACCAAGTCATTTTGGAGCGTTTCTATTAGCAACACAGTGTAAACAGCAGCTGCTGCGTTCTAATAATATAGAAAAATAAAAATTAATAATAATAGAGGTGCGTTTTTCTTTGGACAGCGATGTTTTGTAAACAGTGAGCAGCTCCTGCACCTGCAGGATGAAGATGAAGATGAAGCCCCACAAGTTGCTGAGAGGACTCCCAGGAGAGGACTGGCTGGAGAGCAGCGGGCGGGAGAAGAACAGGACCATGGAGAAGTTTTGGACGTCCAGATCAATGACCCTGTAGGTGATGAATTTCAAGCGGCTCCTCTCTCCGTCTCCTCAGATAACATTGTTTTTGTGTGTGCGCGTGGGGAGCGCCGGCGCTGTGGAATGGGCTCCCCCGGGGCCCGGGCGGCTGGGCGAGTGAAGGGGAGGTGAAATTAGATCTATTATCGCTCCCTGGCAGTTTATTTGTCCGCGCCCTGACAAAGTTAGTGCTGACAGCTTGTTTGGTGGGCGGTAAAGCCCCCCTGTCGACTCGGCCGCACGTTTGAGCGCTGACCTTGAGGCTCGCATCCCCGCGGAAAACAGAGCGCTTTGTGACTCCCTGCCAATTATCCGGCGCGGATAATGCATGAGCTTCTGTCCCGGTCTGGACCGGAATCTGATAACGGCCTGTGTAGGTGAAAAGATTATTGACCTTAGTAAAAGATTTCTGCAGGGCTTAAATATGGAGACGGTAATTGATGCTCTTCCTCCTGTTGTTTTTCTGTCTACTTGATAAACTGAAGGAAGAGATTATCCCTCAGACGAGAGCGATAAGGGCTGCGCCGTCAGATGGAGTGACACTCGTGAAGGACGTTGGGAAAAAAAGACATTTGCCAAATAAAGCTGTCCGGCTTTTTACTGTTTTATTAGCAAACGGCCTCTTTCTGTGAAGGACCTGAGTCTGATTCCTGCACTTAGACTAGATCAGACAGCCCGCTGATTTGAAATGGACTGATACTTCTATGAAGTCTAGGCTGAATTTTTATAATTGAAAGGTTTAAAATGTAATGAAATTTTTTATTTATTTATTTTTATAAACCTGTCATATCTGGCAATTTTCACAATCAGAATGTTGATCTGAATGCACTGATGTACCAAACATATTTACTATTACAAGAACAGCTCTAGAGGTTATCTATAGCCTATTCTGGATGTTTGTATTTTTATTTATTTATTTATTTTTATTCAGCTATTTACGCCAGGCCTGACAGGCAATAAAAAAGGGCAAAAAAAGAAGAAAGAAATAAAAAGAACAAACAAAAAAATGTATAAAAAATAAAAATAAAACAAAACAACAACAAAAAAGTTTAATAATAATAATAGTAATAATAATAAATAAATAAATTGAATGCAAAAATGAAGCTACAACCTTGTTTACAAATAATAGTGGGGACCCTGTGCTGACTGTAAATAAAAACAATGCAGTGATATTTATTTTAATTTATTGAATTAAATTACAGGGTGAGTCAAAAGTCTCAGGACACTCTTTTATATGGAGAGAGATTAGTCTCAAAACACCTGACGAGTGTGTAAACGATAATTCACAAATTGCACACACATTACTAAAAAGTTTCACTATTCACAAATAAATATCTCCCAGTCTGAGTCTCACAGCTCGCCATTTGTTAAAGTTCTGTTAAATTTATGAATACGTATTTTTGGATTTTTGTAGATATATCATAATTTCTATGTGAAAATGAACACATTTGTCTGGATTTTATTGAATATTTTTGAAAAGACGAGTTCTTACATTTTAAATTTATTTATAAAGTGTTGAATCTGCATTTGTGGATCAAAAGGATTTTGAGACTTTCGTTTCACGTTTCTGAACAAGATCCACACACAAACGCAGCTCCGTTCACTAATGTGGAGAACGAGGTACTAGTACAGGTTCTCCTCCAGTTCCTGAAAGACTGTCGTAAAGCTGACCATGTTATAACTGACCACTTGACCGTTAGACTAACTGACGAGGTATGTTATACATGGCCTGGTCTACGTACGTACAACACTGAGAAGTAAATAATCACATGTACTCGCGCCAAGAAGAAGTAAACAGATCTGTGTGTTTACAGATACTCTCGAGTGTCCGTCTGTCGTATGAGCGGTTACTGATTTAATTAATTTTCTGAGAGCTGGGAGGCTGTGGGCTGCAGTGAGACTGGATAGAGTTAAACACTGGAGCTCCTTTACCCAGCTGGGGATAGGTTCAGACCCGAGACTCGGGATTAGGCCTCGGAGAACGTAGACGTACAGCTTTCTGCTCTCGGAGAAAAGAGAAGAAGCTTAGCACGACTAATTGAGTGGAATGATTCTTACACGCCTCGTCCAACAGCTCAGTCTGTTCCATCAAGATGTCACGCGTCACGTAGATGTTCGATACAGTCGCTGACGAGCTGTTGCTTGTTTGTGGGGAACGTTTGTACAGAGCGTTAGAAGATCCTCAGAATTAGATTGTAGTAAGAGGCTGATGTGATATCAATCAATCAATCAATCAATCAATCAGTCAGTCAATCAATCAATAAACCTTCATTTTTACTTGGGAGTACATTGAGGGAGACTCTCATTTACAATGTCACCGAGCATTACAATTATTAAACAAAAAGGGAATGAAAATAAATTAAAATTAATTTTAATGAGTTCTTAGAATGTAAAAGAAACAATAAGAACAGAAACTTAAATAAGATAAATTGTAAAAGAAAAACAAATAAAACTGAATAAGAAGCTAAAATCAGGAATAAGACAAAGATCAAAATAAGTCAATAAATATAAATATAGTAGTAAAACATAAAATAGCTAAAGAAATAAAAATAAAAGTAATAAAAATCAATAAAAGAGTGGGAAAGTGAATTAAAAATAAATAAACTGAATATCAAAATCATAAAACTGTTTACAAAAATTAAATAAAACTCTGGCAGGTCGTGTGGAGGTGGTTAGAAGTGAAGAGTGTAGAATGACTCCAGCGAGCTGAGCTTTAGTGTTTCCTGCAGTGAGGTCCAGCTCGCTGGTGCTGAAGGTGACCCAGTCACTGGAGCGAGTTCCGTCATTTCTACTATTCTCAGTGAACATTGTTGTGATATACGATGGCATACAGCCAGAAAGAGCTTTAAAAATAAAAAAAACAACGAGTTTCTCAACGCACATCAAGAGATGCTGAGTGATACATAGAGTCTGAAGGTTTGAGTGTGGCTGCAGATGCATGTCTGTAGATCACGTCACCGTAATCCAGCAGAGCTGCTTCTACAATCATCTTCCTGCTGAGCGTCTGGAAGCCAAGCTTTTGTCTCAGGACAGTATATATGGACAGTATATATTAAATTGTCCTGCAGTGTATCACCTGTCCAAGAAAAAACATGAACATCTGAACACGGTAGCCGCCGTTAACACTGTGTGAAAGTTTCATGATGAATCGACCAATAGAAACGCTCCAAAATAGTTCTGAAAAAATTCTGGTTCTATTGACCTACATTGAAAGTAAGGACAGTTTTTGTCCGGTGCTGTAAGGTTACTATTTTTCTTTGGACAGTGATTATGTATTGAACGTGCACTGGTCAGTCAGCAGTGTGATGCAGTTCAGTGATGGTCTGTATTTATACAGGACACCTCCAGCTTTGTGATTGGTTGGAGGGCTTCTTTACATACTGCTGCTTTCTGGGATCTCTATATTGCAAAAGCTGATATCACAAGAATGATTGAATATATATCACTTATGTCACTCCATTGCTGCACTACCTTCACTGACCTCCCTTCACCTCCTTTCACCTCCTATGCTTCCCTACAAATCCAAGAATGGAGCAGCTCCTCCTTATCTAATGGCAATGGTCAAAAGTGGACGGGCACCTCGAGCCCTTCGAGCTTTAAGTACATGTACAGACATGGACAGTACAAGCAATGTGTTATTAGTGTAGTTAGATTGTATTTGTTTATAGTTGAGATTAGAGATGAAAGGATCGATCGGCCATGTATTGGTATCAGCCGATTTTTAATCAAAATATGTGATCGGCCGATATTTCTCTAACAGTAATATATGCTGGAGGTCGGTGTTTACACTAATAGTAATATATGCTGGAGGTTGGTGTTTACACTAATAGTAATATATGCTGGAGGTTAGTGTATACACTAATAGTAATATATACAAGAGGTTGGTGTTTACACTAATAGTAATATATACAAGAGGTTGATGTTTACACTAATAGTAATATATGCTGGAGGTCGGTGTTTACACTAATAGTAATATATGCTGGATGTTGATGTTTACACTAATAGTAATATATGCTGGAGGTTGATGTTTACACTAATAGTAATATATGCTGGAGGTTGGTGTATACAGTAATAGTAATATATGTTGGAGGTTGGTGTTTACACTAATAGTAATATATGCTGGAGGTTGATGTTTACACTAATAGTAATATATGCTGGAGGTTGGTGTATACAGTAATAGTAATATATGTTGGAGGTTGGTGTTTACACTAATAGTAATATATGCTGGATGTTGATGTTTACACTAATAGTAATATATGCTGGAGGTTGATGTTTACACTAATAGTAATATATGCTGGATGTTGATGTTTACACTAATAGTAATATATGCTGGAGGTTGGTGTATACAGTAATAGTAATATATGTTGGAGGTTGGTGTTTACACTAATAGTAATATATGCTGGAGGTTGATGTTTACACTAATAGTAATATATGCTGGATGTTGATGTTTACACTAATAGTAATATATGCTGGATGTTGATGTTTACACTAATAGTAATATATGCTGGAGGTTGATGTTTACACTAATAGTAATATATGCTGGAGGTTGATGTTTACACTAATAGTAATATATGCTGGAGGTTGGTGTATACAGTAATAGTAATATATGTTGGAGGTTGGTGTTTACACTAATAGTAATATATGCTGGAGGTTGATGTTTACACTAATAGTAATATATGCTGGAGGTTGATGTTTACACTAATAGTAATATATGCTGGAGGTTGGTGTATACACTAATAGTAATATACACAAGAGGTTGGTGTTTACACTAATAGTAATATATGCTGGATGTTGATGTTTACACTAATAGTAATATATGCTGGAGGTTGATGTTTACACTAATAGTAATATATGCTGGAGGTTGATGTTTACACTAATAGTAATATATGCTGGAGGTTGGTGTATACACTAATAGTAATATACACAAGAGGTTGGTGTTTACACTAATAGTAATATATGCTGGATGTTGATGTTTACACTAATAGTAATATATGCTGGAGGTTGATGTTTACACTAATAGTAATATATGCTGGAGGTTGATGTTTACACTAATAGTAATATATGCTGGAGGTTGGTGTATACAGTAATAGTAATATATGTTGGAGGTTGGTGTTTACACTAATAGTAATATATGCTGGAGGTTGATGTTTACACTAATAGTAATATATGCTGGAGGTTGATGTTTACACTAATAGTAATATATGCTGGAGGTTGGTGTATACACTAATAGTAATATACACAAGAGGTTGGTGTTTACACTAATAGTAATATATGCTGGATGTTGATGTTTACACTAATAGTAATATATGCTGGATGTTGATGTTTACACTAATAGTAATATATGCTGGAGGTTGATGTTTACACTAATAGTAATATATGCTGGATGTTGATGTTTACACTAATAGTAATATATGCTGGAGGTTGGTGTATACAGTAATAGTAATATATGTTGGAGGTTGGTGTTTACACTAATAGTAATATATGCTGGAGGTTGATGTTTACACTAATAGTAATATATGCTGGATGTTGATGTTTACACTAATAGTAATATATGCTGGATGTTGATGTTTACACTAATAGTAATATATGCTGGATGTTGATGTTTACACTAATAGTAATATATGCTGGAGGTTGATGTTTACACTAATAGTAATATATGCTGGATGTTGATGTTTACACTAATAGTAATATATGCTGGATGTTGATGTTTACACTAATAGTAATATATGCTGGAGGTTGGTGTATACAGTAATAGTAATATATGTTGGAGGTTGGTGTTTACACTAATAGTAATATATGCTGGAGGTTGATGTTTACACTAATAGTAATATATGCTGGAGGTTGATGTTTACACTAATAGTAATATATGCTGGAGGTTGGTGTTTACACTAATAGTAATATATGCTGGAGGTTGATGTTTACACTAATAGTAATATATGCTGGAGGTTGGTGTTTACACTAATAGTAATATATGCTGGAGGTTGATGTTTACACTAATAGTAATATATGCTGGAGGTTGGTGTTTACACTAATAGTAATATATGCTGGAGGTTGATGTTTACACTAATAGTAATATATGTTGGAGGTTGGTGTTTACACTAATAGTAATATATGCTGGAGGTTGATGTTTACACTAATAGTAATATATGCTGGAGGTTGATGTTTACACTAATAGTAATATATGTTGGAGGTTGGTGTATACAGTAATAGTAATATATGTTGGAGGTTGGTGTTTACATTAATAGTAATATATGCTGGAGGTTGATGTTTACACTAATAGTAATATATGCTGGAGGTTGGTGTATACAGTAATAGTAATATATGTTGGAGGTTGGTGTTTACACTAATAGTAATATATGCTGGAGGTTGGTGTTTACACTAATAGTAATATATGCTGGAGGTTGATGTTTACACTAATAGTAATATATGCTGGAGGTTGATGTTTACACTAATAGTAATATATGCTGGAGGTTGGTGTTTACACTAATAGTAATATATGCTGGAGGTTGGTGTATACAGTAATAGTAATATATGCTGGAGGTTGGTGTTTACACTAATAGTACTATATGATGGAGGTTGGTGTATACAGTAATAGTAATATATGCTGGAGGTTGGTGTTTACACTAATAGTACTATATGATGGAGGTTGGTGTATACAGTAATAGTAATATATGCTGGAGGTTGGTGTTTACACTAATAGTACTATATGATGGAGGTTGGTGTATACACTAATAGTAATATATGCTGGAGGTTGGTGTATACAGTAATAGTAATATATGCTGGAGGTTGGTGTTTACACTAATAGTAATATATGCTGGAGGTTGGTGTATACAGTAATAGTAATATATGCTGGAGGTTGGTGTTTACACTAATAGTACTATATGATGGAGGTTGGTGTATACAGTAATAGTAATATATGTTGGAGGTTGGTGTTTACACTAATAGTAATATATGCTGGAGGTTGGTGTATACAGTAATAGTAATATATGCTGGAGGTTGATGTTTACACTAATAGTAATATATGCTGGAGGTTGATGTTTACACTAATAGTAATATATGCTGGAGGTTAGTGTATACACTAATAGTAATATATACAAGAGGTTGGTGTATACACTAATAGTAATATATGCTGGAGGTTTGTGTATACACTAATAGTAATATATGCTGGAGGTTGGTGTATACACTAATAGTAATATATGCTGGAGGTTAGTGTATACAGTAATAGTAATATATGCTGGAGGTTGGTGTATACACTAATAGTAATATATGCTGGAGGTTGATGTTTACACTAATAGTAATATATACTGGAGGTTGATGTTTACACTAATAGTAATATATACTGGAGGTTGGTGTTTACACTAATAGTAATATATGCTGGAGGTTAGTGTATACACTAATAGTAATATATACAAGAGGTTGGTGTATACACTAATAGTAATATATGCTGGAGGTTGGTGTATACACTAATAGTAATATATGCTGGAGGTTGGTGTATACACTAATAGTAATATATGCTGGAGGTTGGTGTTTACACTAATAGTAATATATACTGGAGGTTGGTGTTTACACTATTAGTAATATATGCTGGAGGTTAGTGTATACACTAATAGTAATATATACAAGAGGTTGGTGTATACACTAATAGTAATATATGCTGGAGGTTGGTGTATACACTAATAGTAATATATGCTGGAGGTTAGTGTATACACTAATAGTAATATATACAAGAGGTTGGTGTATACACTAATAGTAATATATGCTGGAGGTTGGTGTTTACACTAATAGTAATATATGCTGGAGGCTGGTGTTTACACTAATAGTAATATATACTGGAGGTTGGTGTTTACACTAATAGTAATATATGCTGGAGGTTGGTGTATTCACTAATAGTAATATATCCTGGATAGTAATAGTAATATATGCTGGAGGTTGATGTTTACACTAATAGTAATATATGCTGGAGGTTGGTGTTTACACTAATAGTATTATATGCTGGAGGCTGGTGTTTACACTAATAGTAATATATACTGGAGGTTGGTGTTTACACTAATAGTAATATATGCTGGAGGTTGATGTTTACAGTAATAGTAATATATACTGGAGGTTGATGTATACACTAATAGTAATATATGCTGGAGGTTGATGTTTACACTAATAGTAATATATACTGGAGGTTGGTGTTTACACTAATAGTAATATATGCTGGAGGTTGATGTTTACAGTAATAGTAATATATACTGGAGGTTGATGTATACACTAATAGTAATATATACTGGAGGTTGATGTTTACACTAATAGTAATATATACAAGAGGTTGGTGTATACACTAATAGTAATATATGCTGGAGGCTGGTGTTTACACTAATAGTAATATATGCTGGAGGTTAGTGTATACACTAATAGTAATATATGCTGGAGGTTAGTGTATACAGTAATAGTAATATATGCTGGAGGTTAGTGTATACAGTAATAGTAATATATACAAGAGGTTGGTGTTTACACTAATAGTAATATATACAAGAGGTTGGTGTATACAGTAATAGTAATATATGCTGGAGGTTAGTGTATACAGTAATAGTAATATATGCTGCAGGCTGGTGTTTACACTAATAGTAATATATACAAGAGGTTAGAGTATACAGTAATAGTAATATATACGAGAGGTTGGTGTATACACTAATAGTAATATATGCTGGAGGCTGGTGTTTACACTAATAGTAATATATGCTGGAGGTTGATATATACAGTAACTATTACTGTATACACTAACCTCCAGCATATATTACTATTACTGTATACATCAACCTACTGTATATATTACTATTAGTGTATACACCAACCAATATATACTGGAGGTTGGTGTATACACTAATAGTAATATATACTGGAGCTTGGTGTTTACACTAATAGTAATATATACTGGAGGTTGGTGTTTACACTAATAGTAATATATACTGGAGGTTGATATATACACTAATAGTAATATATGCTGGAGCTTGGTGTTTACACTAATAGTAATATATGCTGGACGCTGGTGTTTACACTAATAGTAATATATGCTGGAGGTTGACGTTTACAGTAATAGTAATATATGCTGGAGGTTGGTGTATACAGTAATAGTAATATATGCTGGAGGTTGGTGTATACAGTAACAGTAATGTATGCTGGAGGTATATATTAATATATGCTGTATATATTATATATTGGAGGTTGGTGTATACACTAATAGTAGTATATGCTGGAGGTTGATGTTTACACTAATAGTAATATATGCTGGAGGTTTGTGTATACACTAATAGTAATATATACTGGAGGTTAGTGTATACACTAATAGTAATATATGCTGGAGGTTAGTGTATACACTAATAGTAATATATACAAGAGGTTGGTGTATACAGTAATAGTAATATAAGCTGGAGGTTGGTGTATACAGTAATAATAATATATGCTGGAGGTTGGTGTATACAGTAATAGTGATATATGCTGGAGGTTAGTGTATACAGTAATACTAATATATGCTGGAGGTTGGTGTATACAGTAATAGTGATATATGCTGGAGGTTAGTGTATACACTAATAGTAATATATACTGGAGGTTAGTGTATACAGTAATAGTAATATATGCTGGAGGTTAGTGTATACAGTAATAGTAATATATACAAGAGGTTGGTGTTTACACTAATAGTAATATATACAAGAGGTTGGTGTATACAGTAATAGTAATATATGCTGGAGGTTAGTGTATACAGTAATAGTAATATATGCTGCAGGCTGGTGTTTACACTAATCGTAATATATACAAGAGGTTAGAGTATACAGTAATAGTAATATATACGAGAGGTTAGAGTATACAGTAATAGTAATATATACGAGAGGTTAGAGTATACAGTAATAGTAATATATACGAGAGGTTGGTGTATACACTAATAGTAATATATGCTGGAGGCTGGTGTTTACACTAATAGTAATATATGCTGGAGGTTGATATATACAGTAACTATTACTGTATACACTAACCTCCAGCATATATTACTATTACTGTATACAGCAACCTACTGTATATATTACTATTAGTGTATGCATCAACCTCCAGTATATATTACTATTAGTGTATATATCAACCTCCAGTATATATTACTATTAGTGTATGCATCAACCTCCAGTATATATTACTATTAGTGTATATATCAACCTCCAGTATATATTACTATTAGTGTAAACACCAACCTCCAGTATATATTACTATTACTGTATACATCAACCTACTGTATATATTACTATTAGTGTATACACCAACCAATATATACTGGAGGTTGGTGTATACACTAATAGTAATATATACTGGAGGTTGGTGTATACACTAATAGTAATATATACTGGAGGTTGGTGTATACACTAATAGTAATATATGCTGGAGGTTAGTGTATACACTAATAGTAATATATACAAGAGGTTGGTGTATACACTAATAGTAATATATGCTGGAGGTTGATGTTTACACTAATAGTAATATATGCTGGAGGTTTGTGTATACACTAATAGTAATATATACTGGAGGTTAGTGTATACACTAATAGTAATATATGCTGGAGGTTAGTTTATACACTAATAGTAATATATACAAGAGGTTGGTGTATACAGTAATAGTAATATAAGCTGGAGGTTGGTGTATACAGTAATAGTAATATAAGCTGGAGGTTGGTGTATACAGTAATAGTAATATATACTGGAGGTTAGTGTATACACTAATAGTAATATATACTGGAGGTTAGTGTATACAGTAATAGTAATATATACAAGAGGTTGGTGTATACACTAATAGTAATATATACAAGAGGTTGGTGTTTACACTAATAGTAATACATGCTGGAGGTTGGTGTTTACACTAATAGTAATATATGCTGGAGGTTAGTGTATACAGTAATAATAATATATGCTGGAGGTTGGTGTATACACTAATAGTAATATATGCTGGAGGTTGGTGTTTACACTAATAGTAATATATGCTGGAGGTTGGTGTTTACACTAATAGTAATATATGCTGGAGGTTGGTGTATACACTAATAGTAATATATGCTGGAGGTTGGTGTATACAGTAATAGTGATATATGCTGGAGGTTAGTGTTTACACTAATAGTAATATATACTGGAGGTTAGTGTATACAGTAATAGTAATATATACAAGAGGTTGGTGTATACACTAATAGTAATATATACTGGAGGTTGGTGTATACACTAATAGTAATATATGCTGGAGGTTGGTGTATACACTAATAGTAATATATACTGGAGGTTGGTGTATACACTAATAGTAATATATACTGGAGGTTGGTGTTTACACTAATAGTAATATATACTGGAGGTTGATGTATACACTAATAGTAATATATACTGGAGGTTGATGCATACACTAATAGTAATATATGCTGGAGGTTGGTGTTTACACTAATAGTAATATATACTGGAGGTTGATGTTTACATTAATAGTAATATATACTGGAGGTTGGTGTATACACTAATAGTAATATATACTGGAGGTTGATGTATACACTAATAGTAATATATACTGGAGGTTGATGCATACACTAATAGTAATATATGCTGGAGGTTGGTGTTTACACTAATAGTAATATATACTGGAGGTTGGTGTTTACACTAATAGTAATATATACTGGAGGTTGATGCATACACTAATAGTAATATATGCTGGAGGTTGGTGTTTACACTAATAGTAATATATACTGGAGGTTGGTGTTTACACTAATAGTAATATATACTGGAGGTTAGTGTATACAGTAATAGTAATATATACAAGAGGTTGGTGTATACACTAATAGTAATATATGCTGGAGGTTGGTGTTTACATTAATAGTAATATATGCTGGAGGTTGGTGTTTACACTAATAGTAATATATGCTGGAGGTTGATGCATACACTAATAGTAATATATACTGGAGGTTGGTGTTTACACTAATAGTAATATATACTGGAGGTTGGTGTTTACACTAATAGTAATATATGCTGGAGGTTGGTGTTTACATTAATAGTAATATATGCTGGAGGTTGGTGTTTACATTAATAGTAATATATGCTGGAGGTTGGTGTATACACTAATAGTAATATATGCTGGAGGTTGGTGTATACACTAATAGTAATATATGCTGGAGGTTGATGCATACACTAATAGTAATATATACTGGAGGTTGGTGTTTACACTAATAGTAATATATACTGGAGGTTGGTGTTTACACTAATAGTAATATATACAAGAGGTTGGTGTATACACTAATAGTAATATATGCTGGAGGTTGGTGTATACACTAATAGTAATATATGCTGGAGGTTGGTGTTTACACTAATAGTAATATATGCTGGAGGTTGGTGTTTACACTAATAGTAATATATGCTGGAGGTTGATATATACAGTAACAGTAATGTATGCTGGAGGTTGATGTTTACATTGTTTCTATAATTAGTGTGTAAATGTTAACAATGCTGGTCGTGTTCAGTACGTTATGTGTATGGTGTGATTAATTCACTGCTCTTGATGACAGTATATTGTGTATGAACACGCAGCAGCAGATGCAGATCCAGATTTGTTTACAATAAGGTTCTATAGCTGGGACTCGGTTATCAGTATGCGATCAGCGCGCTCGGCCAGGCTAATCACTCAGCTAACTAAAGCGGTCCTGGTGTAACATCTCTCTATTAATTATCATCATCTGTTGCCGTGATGGAGCTCTCTATTTAGCGGCCAGCGGATGGCTGTCCAGCACTGAGGCCCACTAACTCACACACACGCTGCAGATGGCGTCTGATCCGCGCTCCGATTTGCACGCTGGTGGTGATGCGGGCGCTGTGCCGAGCCTGTTA
>CM038723.1:1345613-1355613 GCA_021613375.1 Megaleporinus macrocephalus
TAGTAACAGCACGTACAGTACTAGCACGTATAGTAATAAAATATAGTAACAGCACGTACAGTACTAGCACGTATAGTAATAAAATATAGTAACAGCACGTACAGTACTAGCACGTATAGTAATAAAATATAGTAACAGCACGTATAGTAATAAAATATAGTAACAGCACGTATAGTAATAAAATATAGTAATAGCACGTACAGTACTAGCACGTATAGTAATAAAATATAGTAACAGCACGTACAGTACTAGCACGTATAGTAATAAAATATAGTAACAGCACGTACAGTACTAGCACGTATAGTAATAAAATATAGTAATAGCACTTACAGTACTAGCACGTATAGTAATAAAATATAGTAACAGCACGTATAGTAATAAAATATAGTAATAGCACGTACAGTACTAGCACGTATAGTAATAAAATATAGTAACAGCACGTACAGTACTAGCACGTATAGTAATAAAATATAGTAATAGCACTTACAGTACTAGCACGTATAGTAATAAAATATAGTAACAGCACGTATAGTAATAAAATATAGTAACAGCACGTATAGTAATAAAATATAGTAATAGCACTTACAGTACTAGCACGTATAGTAATAACACACATAGCAGATATAGTAATAGCACGTATAGTAATAAAATATAGTAATAGCACGTACAGTACTAGCACATATAGTAATAAAATATAGTAACAGCACGTATAGTATTAAAATATAGTAATAGCACTTACAGTACTAGCACGTATAGTAATAAAATATAGTAACAGCACGTATAGTAATAAAATATAGTAATAGCACGTACAGTACTAGCACGTATAGTAATAAAATATAGTAACAGCACGTATAGTAATAACACACATAGCAGATATAGTAATAGCACGTATAGTAATAAAATATAGTAATAGCACGTACAGTAATAGCACGTATAGTTATAGCACGTATAGTTATAGCACGTATAGTTATAGCACGTATAGTAATAGCACATACAGTAATAACACGTATAGTAATAGCACATATAGTAATAGCACGTATAGTTATAGCACACATAGTAATAGCACGTATAGTAATAGCATGTATAGTAATAGCACGTATAGTTATAGCACACATAGTAATAGCACGTATAGTAATAGCACGTATAGTTATAGCACGTATAGTAATAGCACGTATAGTTATAGCACACATAGTAATAGCACGTATAGTAATAGCACGTATAGTAATAGCACACATAGTAATAGCACGTATAGTTATAGCACGTATAGTAATAGCACGTATAATTATAGCACGTATAGTAATAGCATGTACAGTAATAGCACGTACAGTAATAGCACGCAGTTATAGCACGTACAGTAATAGCACATATAGTAATATCACATATAGTAATAGCACACATAGTAATAGCACGTATAGTTATAGCATGTATAGTAATAGCACACAGTAATAGCACGTATAGTAATAGCACGTATAGTAATAGCACGTATAGTAATAGCACACATAGTAATAGCACGTATAGTTATAGCATGTATAGTAATAGCACAGTAATAACACGTATAGTAATAGCACGTATAGTAATAGCACGTATAGTAATAGCACGTATAGTAATAGCACATATAGTAATAGCACACATAGTAATAGCACGTATAGTTATAGCATGTATAGTAATAGCACACATAGTAATAGCACGTATAGTTATAGCATGTATACTAATAGCACACAGTAATAACACGTATAGTAATAGCACGTATAGTAATAGCACACATAGTAATAGCACGTATAGTTATAGCATGTATAGTAATAGCACAGTAATAACACGTATAGTAATAGCACACATAGTAATAGCACAGTAATAACACGTATAGTAATAGCACACATAGTAATAGCACGTATAGTAATAGCACACATAGTAATAGCACAGTAATAACACGTATAGTAATAGCACACATAGTAATAGCACGTATAGTAATAGCACATATAGTAATAGCACACACAGTAATAGCACGTATAGTTATAGCATGTATACTAATAGCACACAGTAATAACACGTATAGTAATAGCACATATAGAAATAGCACACATAGTAATAGCACGTATAGTTATAGCATGTATAGTAATAGCACACAGTAATAACACGTATAGTTAAAGCACATATAGTAATAGCACACATAGTAATAGCACGTATAGTTATAGCACGTATAGTAATAGCACACATAGTAATAGCACGTATAGTTATAGCATGTATAGTTATAGCACACAGTAATAACACGTATAGTTATAGCATGTATAGTTATAGCACATATAGTAATAGCACATATAGTTATAGCACACAGTAATAACACATATAGTTATAGCATGTATAGTTATAGCACATATAGTTATAGCACACAGTAATAACACATATAGTTATAGCATGTATAATTATAGCACGTACAGTAATAGCACATATAATTATAACACGTATAGTAATAGCACGTATAGTAATAGCACATATAGTTATAGCATGTATAGTAATAGCACACACAGTGATAGCACACAGTAATAGCACACACAGTAATAGCACACACAGTAATAGCACACACAGTAATAGCACACACAGTAATAGCACTCATAATAATAGCACGTATAGTAATAGCACGTATAGTAATAGCACGTATAGTAATAGCACGTATAGTAATAGCACACATAGTAATAGCACGTATAGTAATAGCACGTATAGTAATAGCACGTATAGTAATAGCACGTATAGTAATAACACTCATAGTAATAGCACGTATAGTAATAACACGTATAGTAATAGCACGTATAGTAATAGCACACATAGTAATAGCACGTATAGTAATAGCACGTATAGTTATAGCACACATAGTAATAGCACGTATAGTAATAGCACGTATAGTAATAGCACGTATAGTAATAGCACACATAGTCATAGCACACAGTAATAACACGTATAGTAATAGCACGTATAGTAATAGCACGTATAGTAATAGCACGTATAGTAATAGCACACAGTAATAGCACGTATAGTAATAGCACGTATAGTAATAGCACGTATAGTAATAGCACACATAGTCATAGCACACAGTAATAACACGTATAGTAATAGCCCGTATAGTAATAGCACGTATAGTAATAGCACACATAGTAATAGCACGTATAGTAATAGCACACATAGTAATAGCACGTATAGTAATAGCACGTATAGTAATAGCACACATAGTAATAGCACACATAGTAATAGCACACATAGTAATAGCACATATAGTAATAGCACACATAGTAATAGCACGTATAGTAATAGCACACATAGTCATAGCACACAGTAATAACACGTATAGTAATAGCACACATAGTCATAGCACACAGTAATAACACGTATAGTAATAGCCCGTATAGTAATAGCACGTATAGTAATAGCACACATAGTAATAGCACGTATAGTAATAGCACGTATAGTAATAGCACGTATAGTAATAGCACGCATAGTAATAGCATGTATAGTAATAGCACGTATAGTTATAGCATGTATACTAATAGCACACAGTAATAACACGTATAGTAATAGCACATATAGAAATAGCACACATAGTAATAGCACGTATAGTTATAGCATGTATAGTTATAGCACACAGTAATAACACATATAGTTATAGCATGTATAGTTATAGCACATATAGTAATAGCACATATAGTTATAGCACACAGTAATAACACAGTTATAGCATGTATAGTTATAGCACATATAGTTATAGCACACAGTAATAACACATATAGTTATAGCATGTATAATTATAGTACGTACAGTAATAGCACATATAATTATAACACGTATAGTAATAGCACGTATAGTAATAGCACACAGTAATAACACGTATAGTAATAGCACGTATAGTAATAGCACACAGTAATAACACGTATAGTAATAGCACATATAGTTATAGCACGTATAGTAATAGCACACACAGTAATAGCACACATAGTAATAGCACACATAGTAATAGCACATATAGTAATAGCACATATAGTTATAGCACGTATAGTAATAGCACACACAGTGATAGCACACAGTAATAGCACACACAGTAATAGCACACACAGTAATAGCACACATAGTAATAGCACTCATAGTAATAGCACTCATAGTAATAGCACGTATAGTAATAGCACGTATAGTAATAGCACACATAGTAATAGCACGTATAGTAATAGCACACATAGTAATAGCACGTATAGTAATAGCACGTATAGTTATAGCACGTATAGTTATAGCACACATAGTAATAGCACGTATAGTAATAGCACGTATAGTAATAGCACGTATAGTAATAGCACGTATAGTAATAGCACGTATAGTCATAGCACACAGTAATAGCACGTATAGTAATAGCACGTATAGTAATAGCACGTATAGTAATAGCACACAGTAATAACACGTATAGTAATAGCACGTATAGTAATAGCACGTATAGTAATAGCACGTATAGTAATAGCACATATAGTAATAGCACACAGTAATAACACGTATAGTAATAGCCCGTATAGTAATAGCACGTATAGTAATAGCACACATAGTAATAGCACGTATAGTAATAGCACACATAGTCATAGCACACAGTAATAACACGTATAGTAATAGCCCGTATAGTAATAGCACGTATAGTAATAGCACACGTAGTAATAGCACGTATAGTAATAGCACACATAGTAATAGCACACATAGTAATAGCACATATAGTAATAGCACACATAGTAATAGCACGTATAGTAATAGCACACAGTCATAGCACACAGTAATAACACGTATAGTAATAGCACACATAGTCATAGCACACAGTAATAACACGTATAGTAATAGCCCGTATAGTAATAGCACGTATAGTAATAGCACACGTAGTAATAGCACGTATAGTAATAGCACACATAGTAATAGCACACATAGTAATAGCACATATAGTAATAGCACACATAGTAATAGCACGTATAGTAATAGCACACAGTCATAGCACACAGTAATAACACGTATAGTAATAGCACACATAGTCATAGCACACAGTAATAACACGTATAGTAATAGCACACATAGTCATAGCACACAGTAATAACACGTATAGTAATAGCCCGTATAGTAATAGCACGTATAGTAATAGCACACATAGTAATAGCACGTATAGTAATAGCACGTATAGTAATAGCCCGTATAGTAATAGCACACATAGTAATAGCACGTATAGTAATAGCCCGTATAGTAATAGCCCGTATAGTAATAGCACACATAGTAATAGCACGTATAGTAATAGCACGTATAGTAATAGCACGTATAGTAATAGCACGTATAGTAATAGCACACATAGTCATAGCACACAGTAATAACACGTATAGTAATAGCCCGTATAGTAATAGCACGTATAGTAATAGCACACATAGTCATAGCACACAGTAATAACACGTATAGTAATAGCCCGTATAGTAATAGCACGTATAGTAATAGCACACATAGTAATAGCACGTATAGTAATAGCCCGTATAGTAATAGCCCGTATAGTAATAGCCCGTATAGTAATAGCACGTATAGTAATAGCACGTATAGTAATAGCCCGTATAGTAATAGCCCGTATAGTAATAGCACACATAGTCATAGCACACAGTAATAACACGTATAGTAATAGCACACATAGTCATAGCACACAGTAATAACACGTATAGTAATAGCACACATAGTCATAGCACACAGTAATAACACGTATAGTAATAGCACACATAGTCATAGCACACAGTAATAACACGTATAGTAATAGCCCGTATAGTAATAGCCCGTATAGTAATAGCACGTATAGTAATAGCACACATAGTAATAGCACGTATAGTAATAGCCCGTATAGTAATAGCACGTATAGTAATAGCACACATAGTAATAGCACGTATAGTAATAGCACGTATAGTAATAGCACGTATAGTAATAGCACGTATAGTAATAGCACACATAGTAATAGCACGTATAGTAATAGCACGTATAGTTATAGCACGTATAGTAATAGCACACATAGTAATAGCACGTATAGTAATAGCACACTGTCTGTGTCTGTCTTTCTCTGCCTGTGTCTCTGTCTCTCTCTCTCTCTCTGCCTGTGTCTCTCCCTCTCTCTCTCTCTGCCTGTGTCTCTCTCTCTCTCTCTGTCTCTGCCTGTGCCTGTGTCTCTGTCTCTCTCTCCCTCTCTCTCTGCCTGTGTCTGTCTCTCTCTCTCTCTCTCTCTCTCTGCCTGTGTCTCTGTCTCTGTCTCTCTCTCTCTCTCTCTCTGCCTGCCTGTGTCTCTGTCTCTCTCTCTCTCTGCCTGTGTCTCTCTCTCTCTGTCTCTGCCTGTGTCTCTGTCTCTCTCTCTGTCTCTGCCTGTGTCTCTGTCTCTCTCTCTCTGCCTGTGTCTCTGTCTCTGTCTCTCTCTCTCTGCCTGTGTCTCTGTCTCTCTCTCTCTCTGCCTGTGCCTCTGTCTCTCTCTCTCTCTCTGCCTGTGTCTCTGTCTCTCTCTCTCTCTCTCTGCCTGTGTCTCTCTCTCTCTGTCTCTGCCTCTGTCTCTCTCTCTCTGTGTCTGCCTGTGTCTCTGTCTCTCTCTCTGTCTCTCTCTCTCTGTCTCTGCCTGTGTCTCTGTCTCTCTCTCTCTCTCTGCCTGTGTCTCTGTCTCTCTCTCTCTCTGTCTGTGTCTCTGTCTCTCTCTCTCTGTCTGTGTCTCTGTCTCTGTCTCTCTCTGCCTGTGTCTCTCTCTCTCTCTGCCTGTGTCTCTGTCTCTGTCTCTCTCTGCCTGTGTCTCTGTCTCTCTCTTTCTTGTGAATGTATATCTTGTCTGTGATCATGACTCTAATGTACAGGGACAGGCTCCACCCCTCCTCAGTGCTTGAGTCATCACATTTATCGAGTGTTACACGCTGAGACCACTGACCCAGGAGCAGCTCACACTGTGTCCAGATAACTGTATTCAGGAAGACTAAACAGATTCTTGATCAGTCGTTTATTTATTTATTAATTTACTTTGATGTTACACTGAGCAGCCCTGTGATCTCAGACTGATGTGCTATAACACCGTATTGAATGACGGGCGCTGCTGTTTGTTTTATATATATGTTTATATTATGCTATTTCCTGTAGTTGTGTCCGTGCGGTGGGGGCCCCAGTCTGACAGCCCAGAGGGGCCCGGTTCTCCAGGGCAATCATATTTGTAGTGAAAACCAGCTTTACCTTCACCAGCTGACGTCCCTGAGCGTCCGGACCCCTCAGGAAATCCCACAGCACCACCACACTGAGGTCCACAGCACCGACCAAAGCCCCTTCTCCTCTCTGCCTCTCCGGATGGGTGGGCTACAGTCTGACGGAGCCTCTCCCCAGCAAGGTCTGTCGTAGTACACGAGCATCACCAAACACCGTCAGTGAACGTGAAGAGGCGCTGGTTTCCTGGTTACTCACATGGACGTGACAAACACTGGGAAAAACTTCAAACAGCTGAAACTTTATTATTATACTTTTATATTATTTCCAATAACACACACGCCCGGTTGAATAATTTTAAATCATTTTTATTAGAAGGGAAAAGAAGAAATATGTAATATGTATGTGTGTGTGTGTGTGTGTGTGTGTGTCGTTGCTGTCCAAAGAAAAAAAGTATTTCCAAACTAGTAACTTCACAGGACAAAAACATTCTTTCCTCTCAGTGTAAGTTGATGTAAAGAGGTTTTATTAGAAGTGATTTTGGAGCATTTCTATTGGTCTATTCGTCATAAATCTTTTACAGGATATAAAGAGCAGCTATCCTGTTTAAACAATATAGAAAATCAACCAAAATAGAAACACATTTTTCTTTTGGACAGCAACAAATTATATATATATTTCATAACTGCCTCCGTTTTTGACCATTTTTATATTTGAGTATTATTTAAACACAACAGCTGCAGTTTAATCACTAATGGACCAATAGAAATGCTCCAAAATCACTAGAATTACATTTCTTTACATTAACTCATGAACTTGCACTGAAAGTAAAGTATGTTGTGACTCCTGTAAAATTTGCATTTTGGTTTTATATGTATGTATGTATGTATGTGTATGTGTGTGTTGTAATGTGTTGCTGTCCAAAGAAAATCAAGTATCCCCTATGTGTATGTATATATGTATGTATGTGTGTGTGTGTATGTATATATATATATATATATATATATATATATATATATATATATATATATATATATATATATAGGGGATATTTGATTTTCTTTGGACACACACGCATATATATATATATATATATATATATATATATATACATACACACACACACACACATATATATCAGTATATAAAACTGTATATATAAAGCTGTATTTATACTTTATGTATGTTAATGTGATGCAGAACGCTGGTGTATGTGTTGGGCTGTTATCCTCTGTTTGCAGTGTCCTTCATGTCTCCACAAAGCCCAGCCAGTCCTGCTGTGGGTCCCTCGAGCCTCCAAGTGAGTAGCAGCTGCTCAGCTTGTGTGTGTTTGTGCATGTATGCTCACCCGTGTGTGTGTGTGTGTGTGTGTGTGTGTGTGTGTGTGTGTGAGTGAGTGTGTGTTCAGCTATTAACCGTCCGTGCTCTGGCTAAACAGTGTTTGGAATTCTGCAAACACTGATAGGACCCCCTCACAACTGGAAATGTTTGATATGAGCTTTATTCACTTATGCTTATTGCATTTGCGAGCAGGAGGGGCTCAGCGGCGGGCAGCACGTGAAGTCATGGGTTTAGATCCCCCAATATGGACCCTGGCTAATGTAAACACACACAGTTCCACTTTTGCCAAGATGCTGTGTTTGTGTTGGGGGTGCGGGGCGTGGAGCATGGCGCTGTTGTACTTGTTCCTCCTCTCAGACACTCTAAACGTGATCATACGTTATCAGCCTTCACCTGCTGGACGCCGTGCTGGAGGTTCACAGCTTCATAAAATAGTGCACGGTCACGTGGTGATCAGAACCGAATCAGTTGTGAGCAGAAAAGTCCAAGCGACGGAGGAGAATCAGGGTTACAGGGATTATTTACCCATAGCTTCTGTAGGTTTCAGGCTACAAGGCTAATGTAGCTAATGGTAATGGAAGCTGATGAGCACCCGTTAACGTCACACCAACCGTATGAGTCATGACACAAAATTAGCCACAACCCGTGTGAACTGAAGGAACATGGACGCCTCCCGTAGACTCGCTCGTGTTATTCATAGGAATGTCAAAGGAATCGCTTCCTCAAAGCTGAGTGCCAGAATTCTGTTCTGAGAGCTTCTCCTAACTGGAAATATCAAACCAACTACTGAGACTGAACCTCAGAATATCAGAAATATCCAGTTCATCGAGTTCAGCAACCCCTGAGATGAACTCACAGCCTGTCCAGGGTGTTTCCTGCCTTCCGCCCAATTAGTTGTATTATTAGATACATTTTATCTATTTTTTATTATATATATTAATATTATTTAATGTTTTAGCGACAGGGTGGGCTAAGAGGCTTAAGAGTGTTTGTTGCTTTATCTGCCTTTTGGTTTGTATTTGTGTGTTATTGAAAAAACAATAAAAATACAATAATAATAATAATATTATTTAATATTTTAGATCTTCTATCTTTATATTGCTAGTGGTACTGTAACTATCTGTAACTATGAACTATCTGTAACTATGAAAGTTGGTGAACTTCTCCTTTAGAGACTCCTCATCAGTAATTATTAATTATAGATCACTGAACAGATCCCGGTTTGTGAGTACGTAAAGCTCCATATCAACTCCTTATACGTATAAGTAATTTGTAATTTGCGTATAAGTAATTTGTAATTTGCGTATAAGTAATTTGTAATTTGCGTATAAGTAATTTGTAGACACTTCCTAAACCCACAAAGAGGTTTCAGCCACAAACCCACATGTCCTGCAACGTATAATAACTGTATATTAACATATTAACATTTTACACCATCGTTAATGATCTACTGCAGTAAGAAATC
>CM038723.1:1365613-1373113 GCA_021613375.1 Megaleporinus macrocephalus
ATCAAAAACACACATTAGAACATAATCAATAACACACAGTAGAACATAATCAATAACACACACATTAGAACATAATCAATAACACAAACATTAGAACATAATCAAAAACACAAACATTAGAACATAATCAAAAACACACACATTAGAACATAATCAAAAACACACATTAGAACATAATCAATAACACACATTAGAACATAATCAATAACACACATTAGAACATAATCAATAACACACACATTAGAACATAATCAATAACACAAACATTAGAACATAATCAATAACACAAACATTAGAACATAATCAATAACACAAACATTAGAACATAATCAAAAACACACATTAGAACATAATCAATAACACAAACATTAGAACATAATCAATAACACACACATTAGAACATAATCAATAACACACATTAGAACATAATCAATAACACAAACATTAGAACATAATCAAAAACACACATTAGAACATAATCAATAACACACACATTAGAACATAATCAATAACACACACATTAGAACATAATCAATAACACACACATTAGAACATAATCAAAAACACACATTAGAACATAATCAATAACACACATTAGAACATAATCAATAACACACACATTAGAACATAATCAATAACACACACATTAGAACATAATCAATAACACAAACATTAGAACATAATCAATAACACACACATTAGAACATAATCAATAACACACACATTAGAACATAATCAATAACACACATTAGAACATAATCAATAACACACACATTAGAACATAATCAATAACACACATTAGAACATAATCAATAACACAAACATTAGAACATAATCAATAACACACACATTAGAACATAATCAATAACACACACATTAGAACATAATCAATAACACACATTAGAACATAATCAATAACACACACATTAGAACATAATCAATAACACACATTAGAACATAATCAATAACACACACATTAGAACATAATCAATAACACACATTAGAACATAATCAATAACACAAACATTAGAACATAATCAATAACACACATTAGAACATAATCAATAACACACACATTAGAACATAATCAATAACACACACATTAGAACATAATCAATAACACACATTAGAACATAATCAATAACACACATTAGAACATAATCAATAACACAAACATTAGAACATAATCAATAACACACATTAGAACATAATCAATAACACACATTAGAACATAATCAATAACACACACATTAGAACATAATCAATAACACACACATTAGAACATAATCAATAACACACATTAGAACATAATCAATAACACACATTAGAACATAATCAATAACACACATTAGAACATAATCAATAACACAAACATTAGAACATAATCAATAACACACATTAGAACATAATCAATAACACACACATTAGAACATAATCAATAACACACATTAGAACATAATCAATAACACACACATTAGAACATAATCAATAACACACATTAGAACATAATCAATAACACACACTAGAACATAATCAATAACACACATTAGAACATAATCAATAACACACATTAGAACATAATCATCATACCCCCTCTCTCTCTCTCTCCATCTCTCTCTCTTCCCTCTATCTCTCTCTCTCTCATCCCTCTATCTCTCTTCCCTCTCTCTCTCTCTTCCCTCTATCTCTCTCTCTCATCACTCTATCCCTCTTCCCTCTCTCTCTCTCTTCCCTCTATCTCTCTCTCTCATCACTCTATCCCTCTTCCCTCTCTCTCTCTCTTCCCTCTATCTCTCTCTCTCTCATCCCTCTATCCCTCTTCCCTCTCTCTCTCTCTTCCCTCTATCTCTCTCTCTCATCACTCTATCCCTCTTCCCTCTCTCTCTCTCTTCCCTCTATCTCTCTCTCTCATCACTCTATCCCTCTTCCCTCTCTCTCTCTTCCCTCTCTCTCTCTCTCTCTCATCCCTCTATTCCTCTTCCCTCTCTCTCTCTCTCCTCCCTCTATCTCTCTTACCCCTTTCTCTCTTTCTCTCTCCCCCCTTTCTCTCTCCCTCTTCCCTCTATCTCTCTCTCTCATCCCTCTATCCCTCTTCCCTCCATCTCTCTCTCTCTTCCCTCTATCCCTCTTCCCTCCATCTCTCTCTCTTCCCTCTATCCCTCTTCCCTCCATCTCTCTCTCTCTTCCCTCTATCTCTCTCTCTTCCCTCTATCTCTCTCTCTCTCCTCCCTCTATCCCTCTTCCCTCCATCTCTCTCTCTCTTCCCTCTATCTCTCTCTCTCTTCCCTCTATCTCTCTCTCTCTTCCCTCTATCTCTCTCTCTCTCCTCCCTCTATCTCTCTTACCCTTTTCTCTCTTTCTCTCTCCCCCCTTTCTCTCTCCCTCTTCCCTCTATCTCTCTCTCTCATCCCTCTATCCCTCTTCCCTCCATCTCTCTCTCTCTTCCCTCTATCTCTATCCCTCTTCCCTCCATCTCTCTCTCTCTTCCCTCTATCCCTCTTCCCTCCATCTCTCTCTCTCTTCCCTCCATCTCTCTCTCTCTTCCCTCTATCTCTCTCTCTCTCCTCCCTCTATCTCTCTTACCCTTTTCTCTCTTTCTCTCTCCCCCTTTCTCTCTCCCCCCCTCTTTCTCCCTCTCTCCTCTCCCTCCCTCTCTCCTCTCCTCCCCCTCTCTCTCTCTGAGATGTTAACAGAAGTGGTCTCTGTAGATCAGCAGTATCAGAGCAGTGTGTTCTCTTCCTGTTTGTTCCTCTCTCTGTCCTCCTCTGCAGGATTCCCAGGACAGCATATGTTCGGTCAGCAGCTCCTCACCTCGGAGCTGGACAGCAGTCCAGTGCTCCATTGCCCCGTCCCTGTGGGGGTCCCTCTGCGTCCCGACTGTCAGAGGGACCAGTGGAGGCCCCACCGCTCTCCTCAGACAAACCTGGCCTCCCCCAGACCGGAGACACCGTACCCTGCGTCTCCGCTCGTCCCCGGAGTACCGTCACCACCGTCAGCGTCCAGCAGCTCCGGACACTCCGCTCGGCAGGAGGAGGTGATCCAGACGGAGATCAGTACTGCATCCAACACTACTCAGTACTGCTGCAGATACTCAGTACAAATAACTGAGTACTGCAGAGTATTTATTAATAATCTCACTACTCAGTACTGCTGCAGATACTCAGTACAAATAACTGAGTACTGCAGAGTATTTATTAATAATCTCACTACTCAGTACTGCTGCAGATACTCAGCACAAATAACTGAGTACTGCAGAGTATTTATTAATAATCTCACTACTCAGTACTGCTGCAGATACTCCGCACAAATAACTGAGTACTGCAGTGTATTTATTAATAATCTCACTACTCAGTACTGCTGCAGATACTCAGTACAATACTCCATTACAAATAACTGAGTACTGCAGAGTATTTATTAATAATCTCACTACTCAGTACTGCTGCAGATACTCAGCACAAATAACTGAGTACTGCAGAATATTTATTATTATTATTATTATTATTATAATCTCCCTACTCAGTACTGCTGCAGATACTCAGTACAATAATCCATTACAAATAACTGAATACTGCAAGATATTTATTAAGTAATAATCTCACTACTCAGTACTTGTGTTCCTCTATTTATTTAGTATTTATTTAGTATTTATTCAGTATTTATTCAGTATCTAAATTGTTCTGATGTTCTAGGTAGAAGGTATGTGTGTGTTTGGTCACCCAGATGTGGTTCTAAACCCATTTACTCTCTTTGATCTGGTTCTATAATAAAACACTGTTTCTCTTTTTTGTTGAGATCATGAATAATTAATAAGCTCTGCTCTGATTGGCTGCTTTACAGCGGTGATGATCACACAGAACCAACACAGACCAAATAAAAGGGATATATACACACGCTATTAAAACAATATTAAAATTAATACAAATAAAGTGAATAGTGATCGGTTGTGTATCAGGAGATCTTAGTGTAGTTTGTATTTATCATCACTGTTTGTGTGAAATCAGCAGCTGATGGCGTGTAACCAGCGGGTGTGACGACTCGGGGAGAGAATTTCAGCTACTGTTTTACAAACTACACGTTCTGCATCACTAAATAAACACTTGTTTATATTTATTCTAATATTTATTTCTGTTTTTGATGTATGTATGTTTGTTTGTTTGTATATATGTGTTTATGAGTAGATCTCATGAGTGATCAAGGTCAGTCTGTGTTCAGTGGTTCACTCAGGAGCAAGTGGACCACACTATAGGCTGCAGTGCCCTCTAGTGGTCAGGAATTGTCCTGGGGTCAAAGGAGGATTGTGTGTCCAGGCTGTGGCCTCTTTACTGCTGCTGTTCTGTTATTAATTATTTTGTACCATTTTATTATTAATTGTGTTAGCAAGTGTATGTTTGCAGCACAGTGTGTTAACAAATATACATATAGATCTATACTGTTATATAATATAACATTCTCATTAATACACTTATTTAACAACTCTATATATATATATTACTCGGGGTTGGCAGGTTTTATAACAAGAAAAGCTCCTTCTTCTGTAAAGTTAACATTCTGTGTATATATATATACATATACTACAGCTCAAAAGTTTGGGATCACAGTGAAATGTTCTTGTTTTAATGGAGTATCTTCTTTCTTAACACAACAATGGACTGACGGGTCTCTAAAGAAAGTTGTTTCTTTCTGGTCATTGTGAGTCGGTCAGCAATCCATCAACTGCTGATCTTCAGATACTAAACTAACCTAGAATGTTGTTCCCTTTTATACTCACTTATTAGTAGAATGTTTTTCAGCTGTGATCACAATTAATCAAGAGTGTCCCAACAACCAATTAGTCCAATAACATCCTTAACTTGGATTGGTGGTCGTACCAGGAGATTTAGACAGAGGACTGAGAATTACTGATAATAGAACTATATGTAAAATAAGCCTCTATACAAAAATAGACTTTAATACAAACATTTATATTCTTTAAAAATCATCTGATACACTTACATTAATAGTGAAATGAACAATATTGTTTGTGAATTGCATGAAAAGAAATTCTAAATTTGAGCGGTAGTGTGTGTGTGTGTGTGTGTATACATATATAATGTCCTGTATGATTATTTACATACTCTGGAAAATGGTTGTATGTGTTTCATCCACAGTACATTTGTTTTTATTGTAATGTGTTTGTTTATTGTTTGTTTATTGTTTGTTTTGTTAGTTCATACGAGCAGCTTCTCCACCAATCAGCTGGCGGTACAGGTGAGAGTGCCGGTCAGTGAAGTTGTTCTGATTCTCTTTGAAGGTGTCGCTCGTCCCTCTGAGGCCTCAGCAGTGCCAGAACCAGCGCTTCCTTCCCAATCCGGACCCTGTGACCAAACTCCACCCAGAACCACAGCCGTTTACAGGACCAGCGCCAGCCACGCCTCCCGCCCGCCCACACTCTCCAAACGGCGAATCACAGAGCAGCCGTCAGAACCGCCCCGCTCCTCTATGCTGCGCTGTCGTCAGACCCCGAATGGTCCAGAATCTGTTCAGCTTCCCTCTGTTCTGTTTCATCCAAACCATACATATACACATTGCTGTGAGGATTTGATTGAGTGTTAGTGAGGTCAGGTACTGATGTTGAACATTGCTGTGAGGATTTGATTGAGTGTTAGTGAGGTCAGGTACTGATGTTGAACATTGCTGTGAGGATTTGATTGAGTGTTAGTGAGGTCAGGTGCTGATGTTGAACATTGCTGTGAGGATGTGATTGAGTGTTAGTGAGGTCAGGTACTGATGTTGAACATTGCTGTGAGGATTTGATTGAGTGTTAGTGAGGTCAGGTGCTGATGTTGAACATTGCTGTGAGGATTTGATTGAGTGTTAGTGAGGTCAGGTACTGATGTTGGAACATTGCTGTGAGGATTTGATTGAGTGTTAGTGAGGTCAGGTACTGGTGTTGAACATTGCTGTGAGGATTTGATTGAGTGTTAGTGAGGTCAGGTTCTGATGTTGAACATTGCTGTGAGGATTTGATTGAGTGTTAGTGAGGTCAGGTGCTGATGTTGAACATTGCTGTGAGGATGTGATTGAGTGTTAGTGAGGTCAGGTACTGATGTTGAACATTGCTGTGAGGATTTGATTGAGTGTTAGTGAGGTCAGGTGCTGATGTTGAACATTGCTGTGAGGATTTGATTGAGTGTTAGTGAGGTCAGGTACTGATGTTGGAACATTGCTGTGAGGATTTGATTGAGTGTTAGTGAGGTCAGGTACTGGTGTTGAACATTGCTGTGAGGATTTGATTGAGTGTTAGTGAGGTCAGGTGCTGATGTTGAACATTGCTGTGAGGGTTTGATTGAGTGTTAGTGAGGTCAGGTACTGGTGTTGAACATTGCTGTGAGGGTTTGATTGAGTGTTAGTGAGGTCGGGTACTGATGTTGATCATTGCTGTGAGGATGTGATTGAGTGTTAGTGAGGTCAGGTACTGATGTTGAACATTGCTGTGAGGATTTGATTGAGTGTTAGTGAGGTCAGGTACTGATGTTGAACATTGCTGTGAGGATTTGATTGAGTGTTAGTGAGGTCAGGTACTGGTGTTGAACATTGCTGTGAGGATTTGATGGAGTGTTAGTGAGGTCAGGTACTGGTGTTGAACATTGCTGTGAGGATTTGATGGAGTGTTAGTGAGGTCAGGTACTGGTGTTGAACATTGCTGTAAGGATTTGATGGAGTGTTAGTGAGGTCAGGTACTGGTGTTGAACATTGCTGTGAGGATTTGATGGAGTGTTAGTGAGGTCAGGTACTGGTGTTGAACATTGCTGTGAGGGTTTGATTGAGTGTTAGTGAGGTCAGGTTAATAACCACTTAATAATAACCACTTAATACCAATTAATAACCACTTAATAACAATTAATAACCACTTAATAACCACTTAATACCAATTAATAACCACTTAATATTACTTAATAACCACCTAATAACAATTAACCACTTAATAACAATTAATAACCACTTATTAACACTTAATAATGTTTAAATTGTTTATTTTAAACACTTGAACTGTAGTCTAAGTCTGTTGTCCTTCGTGTGCTCTGTCTGTCTGTCTGTCTGTCTGTCTCTCTGTCTCTCTGTCTGTCTGTCTCTCTGTCTCTCTGTCTCTCTGTCTGTCTCCAGCAGGTCCAGGTTCCTCCTGACTCCGGCCGAGCTCTGAAGGATCCTCCTCTTCTGGCCAATAGTAGCTCCTTCATTACGGCAGATCGTTCCGCGCCCCCTCCCGCCGTGCAGGTCCGGCCTGTTGCCAGGGCCGTTGCCACGGGGATGCCCGGCGCTGCTAGGCAGCAGGCGAGTGCCAGGGCCGGAGCGTGTGCCAGGACTGTACCGGAGCCAGTGCTGGCGGGGAAGAGTCGAGGTCAAGAGGTCAAGGAGGAGCTCCATTCTCCTCTCAGCTTAGTCTCCAAGAAAGAGTTAAAAGTGAGTGAGAGAGAGAGATGAGGACGGGGAGGGGGAGAGGGAGGGGAGGGGAGGGGTGAG
>CM038723.1:1378113-1444299 GCA_021613375.1 Megaleporinus macrocephalus
CTATCAATAATAATCCACAATCAGTAATAATCCAC
The DNA here is from genome assembly GCA_021613375.1 of Megaleporinus macrocephalus. Taxonomy (NCBI): domain Eukaryota; kingdom Metazoa; phylum Chordata; class Actinopteri; order Characiformes; family Anostomidae; genus Megaleporinus; species Megaleporinus macrocephalus. The sequence continues at coordinate 1,378,149 of CM038723.1, forward strand.
TATCAATAATAATCCACAATCAGTAATAATCCACTATCAATAATAATCCACTATCAATAATAATCCACTATCAGTAATAATCCACCATCAGTAATAATCCACTATCAATAATAATCCACTATCAGTAAAAATACAATAATCCACCATCAGTAATAATCCACCATCAGTAATAATCCACTATCAATAATAATCCACCATCAGTAATAATCCACCATCAGTAATAATCCACTATCAATAATAATCCACTATCAGTAAAAATACAATAATCCACCATCAGTAATAATCCACCATCAGTAATAATACAATAATCCACTATCAGTAATAATCCACTATCAATAATAATCCACTATCAATAATAATCCACAATCAGTAATAATCCACCATCAGTAATAATCCACTATCAATAGTAATCCACTATCAATAATAATCCACAATCAGTAATAATCCACTATCAGTAATAATCCACTATCAGTAATAATCCACTATCAGTAATAATCCACAATCAGTAATAATCCACTATCAGTAATAATCCACTATCAATAATAATCCACCATCAATAATAATCCACTATCAGCAATAATCCACTATCAGTAAAAATACAATAATCCACCATCAGTAATAATCCACCATCAATAATAATCCACTATCAATAATAATCCACTATCAATAATAATCCACAATCAGTAATAATCCACTATCAGTAATAATCCACCATCAGTAATAATCCACTATGAATAATAATCCACCATCAATAATAATCCACCATCAGTAATAATCCACAATCAGTAATAATCCACCATCAGTAATAATCCACTATCAATAATAATCCACTATCAGTAATAATCCACTATCAATAATAATCCACTATCAATAATAATCCACAATCAGTAATAATCCACTATCAATAATAATCCACTATCAATAATAATCCACTATCAGTAATAATCCACCATCAGTAATAATCCACCATCAGTAATAATCCACTATCAATAATAATCCACTATCAGTAAAAATACAATAATCCACCATCAGTAATAATCCACTATCAATAATAATCCACTATCAATAATAATCCACAATCAGTAATAATCCACCATCAGTAATAATCCACTATCAATAATAATCCACTATCAGTAAAAATACAATAATCCACCATCAGTAATAATCCACCATCAGTAATAATACAATAATCCACTATCAGTAATAATCCACTATCAATAATAATCCACTATCAATAATAATCCACAATCAGTAATAATCCACCATCAGTAATAATCCACTATCAATAATAATCCACTATCAATAATAATCCACAATCAGTAATAATCCACTATCAGTAATAATCCACCATCAGTAATAATCCACTATCAATAATAATCCACAATCAGTAATAATCCACTATCAATAATAATCCACAATCAGTAATAATCCACTATCAGTAATAATCCACCATCAGTAATATTCCACTATGAATAATAATCCACCATCAATAATAATCCACTATCAGTAATAATCCACTATCAGTAAAAATACAATAATCCACCATCAGTAATAATCCACCATCAGTAATAATCCACTATCAGTAATAATCCACTATCAGTAATAATCCACTATCAATAATAATCCACTATCAGTAATAATCCACTATCAGTAATAATCCACTATCAGTAATAATCCACTATCAGTAAAAATACAATAATCCACCATCAGTAATAATCCACCATCAATAATAATCCACTATCAGTAATAATCCACTATCAATAATAATCCACAATCAGTAATAATCCACTATCAGTAATAATCCACCATCAGTAATAATCCACTATGAATAATAATCCACCATCAGTAATAATCCACCATCAGTAATAATCCACTATCAATAATAATCCACTATCAGTAATAATCCACCATCAATAATAATCCACAATCAGTAATAATCCACCATCAGTAATAATACAATAATCCACTATCAGTAATAATCCACTATCAGTAATAATCCACTATCAGTAATAATCCACTATCAGTAATAATCCACCATCAATAATAATCCACCATCAATAATAATCCACTATCAGTAAAAATACAATAATCCACCATCAGTAATAATCCACCATCAGTAATAATCCACTATCAATAATAATCCACTATCAGTAATAATCCACTATCAGTAATAATCCACTATCAGTAATAATCCACTATCAATAATAATACAATAATCCACCATCAGTAATAATCCACTATCAGTAATAATCCACCATCAGTAATAATCCACTATCAGTAATAATCCACTATCAATAATAATACAATAATCCACCATCAGTAATAATCCACTATCAGTAATAATCCACTATCAGTAATAATCCACCATCAATAATAATCCACTATCAATAATAATCCACCATCAGTAATAATCCACTATCAGTAATAATCCACCATCAGTAATAATACAATAATCCACCATCAGTAATAATCCACTATCAGTAATAATCCACTATCAATAATAATCCACCATCAGTAATAATCCACTATCAATAATAATCCACTATCAGTAATAATCCACTATCAGTAATAATCCACCATCAATAATAATCCACTATCAATAATAATCCACCATCAGTAATAATCCACTATCAATAATAATCCACTATCAATAATAATCCACCATCAGTAATAATCCACTATCAGTAATAATCCACTATTAGTGTACAATATATTATAATCTGCTGTCTTTCTCTCTGCTAGCGCCGGGATGGTGTGGGGTCTCTTTGCCGGCATCGGGATGGCGAGGGGTCTCTCTGCCGGGATAGTGAGGGGTCTCTCTGCCAGCGCCGGGATGGTGAGGGGTCTCTCTGCCAGCGCCGGGATGGTGTGGGGTCTCTTTGCCGGCATCGGGATGGTGAGGGGTCTCTCTGCCGGGATAGTGAGGTGTCTCTCTGCCAGCGCCGGGATGGTGAGGGGTCTCTCTGCCAGCGCCGGGATGGTGAGGGGTCTCTTTGCCGGCATCGGGATGGTGAGGGGTCTCTCTGCCGGGATAGTGAGGGGTCTCTCTTCCAGCGCCGGGATGGTGAGGGGTCTCTTTGCCGGCATCGGGATGGTGAGGGGTCTCTCTGCCGGCGTCGGGATGGTGAGGGGTCTCTCTGCCGGAGCGAGGATGGTGAGGGGTCTCTCTGCAAGCGCCGGGATGGTGAGGGGTCTCTCTGCCGGCGTCGGGATGATGAGGGGTCTCTCTGCCGGAGCGAGGATGGTGAGGGGTCTCCCTGCCGGCGTCGGGATGGTGAGGGGTCTCTCTGCCGGCGTCGGGATGGTGAGGGGTCTCTCTGCCGGAGCGAGGATGGTGAGGGGTCTCTCTGCCAGCACCGGGATGGTGAGGGGTCTCTCTGCCGGCGTCGGGATGGTGAGGGGTCTCTCTGCCGGAGCGAGGATGGTGAGGGGTCTTTCTGCCGGAGCGAGGATGGTGAGGGGTCTCTCTGCCAGTGCCGGGATGGTGAGGGGTCTCTCTGCCGGCGTCGGGATGGTGAGGGGTCTCTCTGCCGGAGCGAGGCTGGGGAGGAGGAAGGCGGTGCTCCTGGCTGGTACAGGCTGCAGTTGGAGGAGCAGAAGCGACTCAGAGAAAAGCTCCTGAAGCTGAAGGAGAAGAGGAGGCACCTGCAGGCCCGGCTCCGGCGGAAACAGAGGCAGGATGTGATGCCTCAGCGGGGTCCCCAGCTACCCCAGGTCAACAATCAGCCCCATAGCGTCCAGACCAGCCGCCCCCCAACCTCACATCTACCTCAGAGTCACCCCGACCTCCACCAGCAGCAGGATGGATATAAGTTACTGCCTCCACTCAGATCTTCATCTAAACCAGGCCAGCCTCGGGCTCCTCTGGCCCAGTGCTCGGCTGCTGCCCCGGTGAGGCGGGTGGTCCTGTGGCATGGGCCAAGTTTTCATATACAGGGGTCTGTTAGGCATGATGAAGGATCTGGAAGGGTTTCAGGAGACCTGGGAGAAGAGCACGGGAAGATGAGGACGACCGCGATGAAGAGGGTGATGAAAGAGTCCAAAGTGAGAGTAGTTAAACGAAGCAGGATGGAGGTAATCAGCTCTCTCTCACTCTCTCTCTCTCACTCTCTCTCTCTCTTTCTCGCTCTCACTCTCTCTCTCTCACTCTCACTCTCTCTCTCTCTCTCTCTCTCTGCTCTGTTATGGAAAAGGAAGAGATGTGGTCCACCAGTCCACCACCATCTTCTCTTCTTCTCCAACACATGGACCATAGAGAGTGGTGCTCACTCCAAGTTGTGATGGTTCGGTGTAATGGTTCAGTGTAATGGTTCGGTGTGATAGTGGTTTAGTGTGATGGTTCAGTGTGATGGTTCGGTGTGATGGTTGTTTGGTGTGATGGTTCAGTGTGATGGTTCGGTGTGAATAGTGGTTTGGTGTGATGGTTCGGTGTGATGGTTCAGTGTGATGGTTTAGTGTGATGGTTCGGTGTGATAGTGGTTTAGTGTGATGGTTCGGTGTGATGGTTGTTTAGTGTGATGGTTCAGTGTGATGGTTCGGTGTGAATAGTGGTTTAGTGTGATGGTTCGGTGTGATGGTTCAGTGTGATGGTTCGGTGTGATAGTGGTTTAGTGTGATGGTTCGGTGTGATGGTTGTTTAGTGTGATGGTTCGGTGTGAATAGTGGTTTATTGTGATGGTTCGGTGTGATGGTTGTTTAGTGTGATGGTTCGGTGTGATGGTTTAGTGTGATGGTTCGGTGTGATGGTTTAGTCTGATGGTTCAGTGTGATGGTTTAATCCGATGGTTCAGTGTGATGGTGGTTTAGTGTGATGGTTCAGTGTGATGGTTCGGTGTGATGGTGATTTAGTGTGATGGTTCAGTGTGATGGTTTAGTCTGATGGTTCAGTGTGATGGTGGTTTAGTGTGATGGTTCAGTGTGATGGTGGTTTAGTGTGATGGTTCAGTGTGATGGTGGTTCAGTGTGATGGTTCAGTGCGATGGTTTAGTCTGATGATTCGGTGTGATGGTTTAGTCTGATGGTTCAGTGTGATGGTGGTTTAGTGAGATGGTTTGGTGTGATGGTTCGGTGTGATAGTGGTTTAGTGTGATGGTTCGGTGTGATGGTTGTTTAGTGTAGTGGTTCGGTGTGATGGTTCAGTGTGATGGTTTAGTGTGAGGGTTCGGTGTGATGGTTTAGTGTGATGGTTCAGTGTGATGGTTTAGTCTGATGGTTCAGTGTGATGGTTTAGTCTGATGATTCAGTGTGATGGTGGTTTAGCGTGATGATTTAGTGTGATGGTTCGGTGTGATGGTGGTTCGGTGTGATGGTGGTTTAGTGTGATGGTTCAGTGTGACGGTTCAGTGTGATGGTTTAGTCTGATGGTTCAGTGTGATGGTTTAGTCTGATGGTTCAGTGTGATGGTGGTTTAGTGTGATGGTTCGGTGTGGTGGTTCGTTGTGATGGTTTGTGTGATGTGGTGTGATGGTTCGGTGTGATGGTGTAGTGTGATGGTTCGGTGTGATGGTTCGGTGTGATGGTTCGGTGTGATGGTTGTTTGGTGTGATGGTTCAGTGTGATGGTTCGGTGTGATGGTTGTTTGGTGTGATGGTTCAGTGTGATGGTTCGGTGTGAATAGTGGTTTGGTGTGATGGTTCGGTGTGATGGTTGTTTAGTGTGATGGTTGTTTAGTGTGATGGTTCGTTGTGATGGTTCGGTGTGATGGTTTAGTGTGATCGTTCGGTGTGATAGTGGTTTAGTGTGATGGTTCAGTGTGATGGTTCGGTGTGAATAGTGGTTTGGTGTGATGGTTCGGTGTGATGGTTGTTTAGTGTGATGGTTGTTTAGTGTGATGGTTCGTTGTGATGGTTCGGTGTGATGGTTCAGTGTGATGGTTTAGTGTGATGGTTCGGTGTGTTGGTTGTTTAGTGTGATGGTTCAGTGTGATGGTTCGGTGTGAATAATGGTTTAGTGTGATGGTTCGGTGTGATGGTTGTTTAGTGTGAGGGTTCGGTGTGATGGTTCAGTGTGATGGTTTAGTGTGATGGTTCAGTGTGATGGTTCGGTGTGATAGTGGTTTAGTGTGATGGTTCGGTGTGATGGTTGTTTAGTGTGATGGTTCGGTGTGAATAGTGGTTTATTGTGATGGTTCGGTGTGATGGTTTTTTAGTGTGATTGTTCGGTGTGATGGTTCAGTGTGATGGTTTAGTGTGATGGTTCGGTGTGATGGTTTAGTCTGATGGGTCAGTGTGATGGTTTAATCTGATGGTTCAGTGTGATGGTGGTTTAGTGTGATGGTCCAGTGTGATGATTTAGTGTGATGGTTCGGTGTGATGGTTGTTTAGTGTGATGGTTCGGTGTGATGGTTTAGTGTGATGGTTCGGTGTGATGGTTTAGTCTGATGGTTCAGTGTGATGGTTTAATCCGATGGTTCAGTGTGATGGTGGTTTAGTGTGATGGTTTAGTGTGATGGTTCAGTGTGATGGTTCAGTGTGATGGTTCGGTGTGATGGTGATTCAGTGTGATGGTTCAGTGTGATGGTTTAGTCTGATGGTTCAGTGTGATGGTGGTTTAGTGTGATGGTTCAGTGTGATGGTGGTTTAGTGTGATGGTTCAGTGTGATGGTGGTTCAGTGTGATGGTTCAGTGCGATGGTTTAGTCTGATGATTCGGTGTGATGGTTTAGTCTGATGGTTCAGTGTGATGGTGGTTTAGTGAGATGGTTTGGTGTGATGGTTCGGTGTGATAGTGGTTTAGTGTGATGGTTCGGTGTGATGGTTGTTTAGTGTAGTGGTTCGGTGTGATGGTTCAGTGTGATGGTTTAGTGTGAGGGTTCGGTGTGATGGTTTAGTGTGATGGTTCAGTGTGATGGTTTAGTCTGATGGTTCAGTGTGATGGTTTAGTCTGATGGTTCAGTGTGATGGTTTAGTCTGATGGTTCAGTGTGATGGTGGTTTAGCGTGATGATTTAGTGTGATGGTTCGGTGTGATGGTGGTTCGGTGTGATGGTGGTTTAGTGTGATGGTTCAGTGTGATGGTTCAGTGTGACGGTTCAGTGTGATGGTTTAGTCTGATGGTTCAGTGTGATGGTTTAGTCTGATGGTTCAGTGTGATGGTGGTTTAGTGTGATGGTTCGGTGTGGTGGTTTGTTGTGATGGTTCGTGTGATGTGGTGTGATGGTTCGGTGTGATGGTGTAGTGTGATGGTTCGGTGTGATGGTGTAGTGTGATGGTTCGGTGTGATGGTTCAGTGTGATGGTTCGGTGTGATGTAGTGTGATGGTGTAGTTTGATGGTTCGGTGTGATGGTTTAGTGTGATGGTTTAGCGTGATGGTTTAGTGTGATGGTTCGGTGTGATGGTTTAGTCTGATGGTTCGGTGTGATAGTGGTTCAGTGTGATGGTTCGGTGTGATGGTTGTTTGGTGTGATGGTTCAGTGTGATGGTTCGGTGTGAATAGTGGTTTGGTGTGATGGTTCGGTGTGATGGTTGTTTAGTGTGATGGTTCGGTGTGATGGTTCGGTGTGATGGTTCAGTGTGATGGTTTAGTGTGATGGTTCGGTGTGATAGTGGTTTAGTGTGATGGTTCGGTGTGATGGTTGTTTAGTGTGATGGTTCAGTGTGATGGTTCGGTGTGAATAATGGTTTAGTGTGATGGTTCGGTGTGATGGTTGTTTAGTGTGAGGGTTCGGTGTGATGGTTCAGTGTGATGGTTCAGTGTGATGGTTCAGTGTGATGGTTCGGTGTGATAGTGGTTTAGTGTGATGGTTCGGTGTGATGGTTGTTTAGTGTGATGGTTCGGTGTGAATAGTGGTTTATTGTGATGGTTCGGTGTGATGGTTTTTTAGTGTGATGGTTCGGTGTGATGGTTCAGTGTGATGGTTTAGTGTGATGGTTCGGTGTGATGGTTTAGTCTGATGGGTCAGTGTGATGGTTTAATCTGATGGTTCAGTGTGATGGTGGTTTAGTGTGATGGTTCAGTGTGATGATTTAGTGTGATGGTTCGGTGTGATGGTGGTTCAGTGTGATGGTTCAGTGTGATGGTTTAGTCTGATGGTTCAGTCTGATGGTGGTTTAGTGTGATGGTTCAGTCTGATGGTGGTTTAGTGTGATGGTTCAGTGTGATGGTGGTTTAGTGTGATGGTTCAGTGTGATGGTGGTTCAGTGTGATGGTTCAGTGCGATGGTTTAGTCTGATGATTCGGTGTGATGGTTTAGTCTGATGGTTCAGTGTGATGGTGGTTTAGTGAGATGGTTCGGTGTGATAGTGCTTTAGTGTGATGGTTCGGTGTGATGGTTGTTTAGTGTAGTGGTTCGGTGTGATGGTTCAGTGTGATGGTTTAGTGTGAGGGTTCGGTGTGATGGTTTAGTGTGATGGTTCAGTGTGATGGTTTAGTCTGATGGTTCAGTGTGATGGTTTAGTCTGATGGTTCAGTGTGATGGTTTAGTCTGATGGTTCAGTGTGATGGTGGTTTAGCGTGATGATTTAGTGTGATGGTTCGGTGTGATGGTGGTTCGGTGTGATGGTGGTTTAGTGTGATGGTTCAGTGTGATGGTTCAGTGTGACTGTTCAGTGTGATGGTTTAGTCTGATGGTTCAGTGTGATGGTTTAGTCTGATGGTTCAGTGTGATGGTTTAGTCTGATGGTTCAGTGTGATGGTGGTTTAGTGTGATGGTTCGGTGTGGTGGTTCGTTGTGATGGTTCGTGTGATGTGGTGTGATGGTTCAGTGTGATGGTTCGGTGTGATGGTTTAGTCTGATGGTTCAGTGTGATGGTGGTTTAATGTGATGGTTCGGTGTGGTGGTTCGTTGTGATGGTTCGTGTGATGTGGTGTGATGGTTCGGTGTGATGGTGTAGTGTGATGGTTCAGTGTGATGGTTCGGTGTGATGTAGTGTGATGGTGTAGTTTGATGGTTCGGTGTGATGGTTTAGCGTGATGGTTTAGTGTGATGGTTCGGTGTGATGGTTTAGTCTGATGGTTCGGTGTGATGTAGTGTGATGGTTTAGTGTGATGGTTTAGTCTGATGGTTTGGTGTGATGGTTTAGTCTAATGGTTCAGTGTGATGGTGGTTTAGTGTGATTGTTCGGTGTGATGGTGGTTTAGTGTGATGGTTCGGTGTGGTGGTTCGTTGTGATGGTTCGTGTGATGTGGTGTGATGGTGTAGTGTGATGGTTCGGTGTGATGGTTCAGTGTGATGGTTCGGTGTGATGTAGTGTGATGGTGTAGTTTGATGGTTCGGTGTGATGGTTTAGTGTGATGGTTTAGCGTGATGGTTTAGTGTGATGGTTTAGCGTGATGGTTCGGTGTGATGGTTTAGTCTGATGGTTCAGTGTGATGTAGTGTGATGGTTTAGTGTGATGGTTCAGTGTGATGGTTTAGTCTGATGGTTCGGTGTGATGGTTTAGTCTGATGGTTCAGTGTGATGGTGGTTTAGTGTGATGGTTCGGTGTGATTGTTCGGTGTGATGGTGGTTTAGTGTGATGGTTCTGTGTGATGGTGGTTTAGTATGATTGTTCGGTGTGATGGTTCAGTGTGATGGTTCAGTGTGATGGTGGTTCGGTGTGATGGTTTAGTGTGATGGTTCAGTGTGATGGTGGTTTAGTATGATTGTTCGGTGTGATGGTTCGGTGTGATGGTTTAGTCTGATGGTTCGGTGTGATGGTTTAGTCTGATGGTTCAGTGTGATGGTGGTTTAGTGTGATGGTTCGGTGTGATTGTTCGGTGTGATGGTTGAGTCTGATGGTTCAGTGTGATGGTGGTTTAGTGTGATGGTTCGGTGTGATTGTTCGGTGTGATGGTGGTTTAGTGTGATGGTTCTGTGTGATGGTGGTTTAGTGTGATGGTTTGGTGTGATGGTTTAGTGTGATGGTTTAGTGTGATGGTTCAGTGTGATGGTGGTTCGGTGTGATGGTTCAGTGTGATGGTGGTTTAGTATGATTGTTCGGTGTGATGGTTCAGTGTGATGGTTCAGTGTGATGGTTCAGTGTGATGGTTCAGTGTGATGGTTTAGTGTGATGGTTTAGTGTGATGGTTCAGTGTGATGGTTCGGTGTGATGGTGGTTCGGTGTGATGGTTTAGTGTGATGGTTCTGTGTGATGGTGGTTTAGTATGATTGTTCGGTGTGATGGTTCAGTGTGATGGTGGTTCGGTGTGATGGTTTAGTGTGATGGTTCAGTGTGATGGTTCAGTGTGATGGTGGTTCGGTGTGATTACATTTACATTTACGGCATTTAGCAGACGCTCTGATCCAGAGCGACTTACAAAAGTGCTTAGTGTTGGTTCGAGTATGAATCTCTATCTAGTACAACAGGTTTAAGTCCAAACCACTCTTATACTCAAACACTGCCATAAACACAGGGCCAGTGCTGATACCTAGAAAAAAGACAATGCAATACCTAGCCAGACTGGAACACCTACACCTACAGAACACCTACACCTACAGAACACCTACAGAACACCTACACCTACAGAACACCTACAGAACACCTACACCTACAGAACACCTACAGAGAAGAGAACAAATACAAGACTACATACAGTACAAGTGCAGTACTTATCCAGAGCTCCTAGAAGATAAAGTGCAATTACAGTTTATACCAATACTTGTGATGGTTCGGTGTGATTGTTCGGTGTGATGGTGGTTCGGTGTGATTGTTCGGTGTGATGGTGGTGCGGTGTGATGGTTCTGTGTGATGGTTCTGTGTGATGGTGGTTTAGTATGATGGTTCGGTGTGATTGTTCGGTGTGATAGTGGTTTAGTATGATGGTTCGGTGTGATGGTTCTGTGTGATGGTGGTTTAGTATGATGGTTCAGTGTGATGGTTCTGTGTGATAGTGGTTTAGTCTGATGGTTCAGTGTGATGGTGGTTTAGTATGATGGTTCGTTGTGATTGTTCGGTGTGATGGTGGTTTAGTGTGATGGTTCTGTGTGATGGTGGTTTAGTATGATGGTTCTGTGTGATTGTTCGGTGTGATTGTTCTGTGTGATGGTGGTTTAGTATGATGGTTCTGTGTGATGGTGGTTTAGTATGATGGTTCTGTGTGATGGTTCTGTGTGATTGTTCGGTGTGATTGTTCTGTGTGATGGTGGTTTAGTATGATGGTTCTGTGTGATGGTGGTTTAGTATGATGGTTCTGTGTGATTGTTCGGTGTGATTGTTCTGTGTGATGGTGGTTTAGTATGATGGTTCAGTGTGATGGTGGTTTAGTATGATGGTTCTGTGTGATGGTTCTGTGTGATTGTTCGGTGTGATTGTTCTGTGTGATGGTGGTTTAGTATGATGGTTCTGTGTGATGGTGGTTTAGTATGATGGTTCAGTGTGATGGTGGTTTAGTATGATGGTTCTGTGTGATGGTGGTTTAGTATGATGGTTCTGTGTGATGGTTCTGTGTGATTGTTCGGTGTGATTGTTCTGTGTGATGGTGGTTTAGTATGATGGTTCTGTGTGATGGTGGTTTAGTATGATGGTTCAGTGTGATGGTTCAGTGTGATGGTTCAGTGTCCCGGCTGAGCGGCTGCGCTTGCTTTCAGATTTTTGGCTAAACTGTAGCTTTGAGCTGGTTCTGTTTCTCGCCCTCTGCTGGGACAGAGCTTTGTGTAGCGATGAAGATAACACAGTGTCAGTCTTAATAGAGGTGGAGGGGAAGGTGGAGGGGGGCGAGGTAGGGGGGGTTCTCTTTTCTCTCTCTCTACAGAGAAAGCTCCACAGACAGCAGGATCGATGCGTCTGCCTCGGCGAGTCTGTGAAGGCAGGATCAGAGCGGTGCTGCCCCGGGACGTTGTTTCTCCATCATTCCGCACCACTCTAACAATGTTATCTCTCTCTCTCTCTCTCTCTCTCTCTCTCTCTTCTATCACAGATCTTTCAGGTGTTCTGTAATGGACGTCACCCCCGAAGACATGCAATTAATCTTTCGAGTGTGTGTGTGTGTGTGTGTGTGTCAGTAATACCTGTGAATAAAGAGTTGCCAGTTAGGCGGATTTGGTTTGAAGAGCTTAGCTGCAGATAAGGGAAATTAATTATATCCGCGTCAGGAGTGATAGCGTGCTCACTAACGGAGGACACAAAGCGGTGAGTGAGGGCGGACGGGGAATTAGCGGAGTGTTGTCACTCCAGGATAAAGCGCGAAGGCCTGCGACTGCGGCTCTGGTAGCGATTCAGTGTTACTTTCTTTGGCTCTGTTTAAAATCCAGATCTTATAATATAATGTGCTGCTGCAGCTGAGCAGCTCTTCCAGAACAGAACACGGTCTTATGCTAAATGTGGAACCCGAGTTCATCTTCCACAGAGAACTGAAACAGGTGAACATGTTGGAGAAAAATAATAACAGAACATGTGATCTCTGTAATCACCTCATATACTCATATACCTCCGGAGTATAAACACACTGACGTATGGAAAAGAACTACTTACTCTATTAATACTGATTAATATTTAATAATAAAGTGTAAAAGAACTACTTACTCTATTAATACTGATTAATATTTAATAATAAAGTGTAAAAGCTCTACTTACTCTATTAATACTGATTAATATTTAATAATAAAGTGTAAAAGAACTACTTACTCTATTAATACTGATTAATATTTAATAATAAAGTGTAAAAGAACTACTTACTCTATTAATACTGTTTAATATTTAATAATAAAGTGTAAAAGAACTACTTACTCTATTAATACTGATTAATATTTAATAATAAAGTGTAAAAGAACTACTTACTCTATTAATACTGATTAATATTTAATAATAAAGTGTAAAAGAACTACTTACTCTATTAATACTGATTAATATTTAATAATAAAGTGTAAAAGAACTACTTACTCTATTAATACTGATTAATATTTAATAATAAAGTGTAAAAGCTCTACTTACTCTATTAATACTGATTAATATTTAATAATAAAGTGTAAAAGCTCTACTTACTCTATTAATACTGATTAATATTTAATAATAAAGAGTAAAAGCTCTACTTACTCTGTTAATATTGTTTAATATTTAATAATAAAGTGTAAAAGCTCTACTTACTCTATTAATACTGATTAATATTTAATAATAAAGTGTAAAAGAACTACTTACTCTATTAATACTGATTAATATTTAATAATAAAGTGTAAAAGCACTACTTACTCTATTAATACTGATTAATATTTAATAATAAAGTGTAAAAGAACTACTTACTCTATTAATACTGATTAATATTTAATAATAAAGTGTAAAAGAACTACTTACTCTATTAATACTGTTTAATATTTAATAATAAAGTGTAAAAGAACTACTTACTCTATTAATACTGATTAATATTTAATAATAAAGTGTAAAAGAACTACTTACTCTATTAATACTGATTAATATTTAATAATAAAGTGTAAAAGAACTACTTACTCTATTAATACTGATTAATATTTAATAATAAAGTGTAAAAGCACTACTTACTCTATTAATACTGATTAATATTTAATAATAAAGTGTAAAAGCTCTACTTACTCTATTAATACTGATTAATAATAAATAATAAAGTGTAAAAGCTCTACTTACTCTATTAATACTGATTAATATTTAATAATAGAGTAAAAGCTCTACTTACTCTGTTAATATTGTTTAATATTTAATAATAAAGTGTAAAAGCTCTGCTTACTCTATTAATACTGATTAATATTTAATAATAAAGTGTAAAAGAACTACTTACTCTATTAATACTGATTAATATTTAATAATAAAGTGTAAAAGAACTACTTACTCTATTAATACTGATTAATATTTAATAATAAAGTGTAAAAGCTCTACTTACTCTAATAATACTGTTTAATATTTAATAATAAAGTGTAAAAGCTCTACTTACTCTATTAATACTGATTAATATTTAACAATAAAATGTAAAAGCACTAATTACTCTATTAATACTGATTAATATTTAATAATAAAGTGTAAAAGCTCTGCTTACTCTATTAATACTTATTAATATTTAATTATAAAGTGTAAAAGCTCTGCTTACTCTATTAATACTGATTAATATTTAATAATAAAGTGTAAAAGAACTACTTACTCTATTAATACTGTTTAATATTTAATAATAAAGTGTAAAAGTACTACTTACTCTATTAATACTGATTAATATTTAATAATAAAGTGTGAAAGCTCTACTTACTCTAATACTGATTAATATTTAATAATAAAGTGTAAAAGCTCTACTTACTCTATTAATACTGTTTAATATTTCATAATAAAATGTAAAAGCACTAATTACTCTATTAATACTGATTAATATTTAATAATAAAATGTAAAAGCTCTGCTTACTCTATTAATACTGATTAATATTTAATAATAAAGTGTAAAAGCTCTGCTTACTCTAATACTGATTAATATTTAATAATAAAGTGTAAAAGAACTACTTACTCTATTAATACTGTTTAATATTTAATAATAAAGTGTAAAAGTACTACTTACTCTATTAATACTGATTAATATTTAATAATAAAGTGTGAAAGCTCTACTTACTCTAATACTGATTAATATTTAATTATAAAGTGTAAAAGAACTACTAACTCTATTAATACTGTTTAATATTTAATAATAAAGTGTAAAAGTACTACTTACTCTATTAATACTGATTAATATTTAATAATAAAGTGTGAAAGCTCTACTTCCTCTATTAATACTGATTAATATTTAATAATAAAGTGTTTATTGAGTAAATAAAAGCTTCCTGTCTTGGATAATCAGCTTTATATATATATATATATATATATATATATATATATATATATATATATATATATATATATATATATATATATATAATAACATCTAAAAGTGACTAAAACTGTAACACAGTACTGTCTCTGCTGATATCAATACATATATGTGTATAAAGTAAGTTGGAATGCAGTGTATCAGCGGTTATTATTTAGCATAAATAATTAGAAACGTGTAAGGGCTGAAGCAAACACAGGACGGTTGGACAGCTTAAACTGTATGATGAACGAGGGATGAATAGACGATGAGTAGAGGAGTGCAGTGTGTTTGGGGGTCTGATCTGAGTGAGTACAGGCAGTTTAGTAGTTGTAGGATAAACGAAACCATGGCGTTTGTGTGGGCTTGAAAATGAATGGGACTCTATAGGAGGAAGGAGGGATGAATAAACAACAAACAGAGGAGTGCAGGTCAGTATGTCTGTGGATTGGATTGGAGTTCGGGGATCTGCTCTGAGTGAGTACAGTGAGGCAGTTTGGAGGCTGTAGGTTATTGGAAACCGTGATGCTGTGCTTTGCCCAAAAATGAACGGGACTCTATGGTGAAAAAAGAGGGATGAAAAAAACGACAAACAGACGCGTGCGGGTCAAACCAGCACTGCAGTTGTGGTCGGGGGTCTGCCCTGAGTCAGTGTGTTTGAAATGATGTCTGTCAATCAAGCGGAAGTTCAGTAGATTGGCGTGTGTCTTCCCGTCCCATTCATTCTCTATGGGAATATATCCCAGAAAAATCTGTTATCCGGAAACCATGCGTCCAATCAAAAAGCTTTAAACAATTTTCATTCAGTCTGATATTCCTACGTACACAGGCCGGTCTGGAACCACGACCCGTTACTGGTTCACCACTGCGGTGTTAGTGAGATGTGTGTGAGATGTAGGATTGTGAATATTGTGCTCTCTCTGTATTTACAGGAGGGTGGTCCGAGACTGAGGTCCCCGGCGGAGCTGAGTAAAGGCTCCAGAGTGGTCACTTTCACACAGACCCCTATCTGTGGACCCCACGCGGTCAGGCAGGTGTGTCCAAACCGGAGGAGGTCAGCTTGTGTCCACCAGCCGCGAGACAAGGTGCATCTATTTATGATTCTAAGTGTTAAGAAGCCAATACAGGTGTGCAGCTGGTTCTGTACCTTTGGTTTTCTTCATGTAAATAAAATAAAACTTCCTGTGACTCTAGTATTAATAGTGCTTCATAAGTGCATTTATAAGGCATTATATTAACTGTTACACGCTTGTGTAATTACGCACAGTTATAGTGACATGCATAACACTTTATAAAGTAAGTGTATATCATTTTATGATGCCTGGTTTTATACAAAAACAAGAAAACATGTAGATTGTGTGTGTGTGTGTGTGTATATATATATATAACTTATACACAACTCATAATGCCTGTCATCAGTTTGTATGATTGCCTGCAAGTAGTTATAGTAACATTCAACACACTTTATAACATAAAAGTATGTATCTTTATACTGCCAGGGTTCATAATGCATTATAACCTCTATCCATAAGAACACTGTACACATAAATAGTGTACACAACAGTGTGAGAGAACCAGACCTGGTACCGCTTCAGTATTCATTATTTAATTATTTAATTAATTAATTAATTGATTTATTTATTTATTTATTTATTTATTTATTTATTTATTTATTTATTTAAGAACAAACATAATGTTTATATGTAGTGTGAATTTTAAGGAGTTCATAGAGTTTATTGAGTTTATAGAAAGCTAACAGGTCATCAGCACAGAGAGCTGCTTTGTACTGGTCAGTAGAAACTACAGTAACTACAGCGGCCCTGTTTAGGAATATACTCCTGTATTAACAGGTGTAATTACACTTCACTGAAAGCCTGTAATCACCTGTTATAAACTCTGTATAACAACAGTGTCTACAATGTTTATTATGAACAGATATTATGACCTGAACTTGTTAACCATGTAATTATAACTACTTAAGAGTCATTCTAAAAGCTTATGCCTGCATTGTAAGGCATTATGTTTAGTATATAACACCTTAATAATGCATTTATAGTGCATCATAAATACACGATTTATAGAATCAGTTACTGAAGGTACAGTTTAATTTTCATATTAATACACACTCACTGACCCTGTTGAGGGGATTTAAATCTCTGTGGCTAAAGATTAAAGCAGATTAGTGAGAGCTCGCGTGTCATTGGCTGGGCGGGGAGAGTATAGAGTATATATAAATAAAGTATATGTTTTAATTGTGCCGCGTGTACGTCGCAGCGCTCTGTCTGTATTGAAACATCAGCAGACGGCAGAAGGGCAAACTAAATTGGTGGAGTCTGCGTGGGCCCGCCGCTCGCCGCGGGTCGCTGTTCAGGGGCACGCCGGAGCCGGACCGGGCCAGATGGGCAGTGCCCGAGCCGTGCCAGCGCAGACAGACGAGCAGGCGAGCGGGTGGTGTGTGTGTGCCAGGCTGCCGTCCCCGTGTCAGTTGAAGGGCTTTTCTTTGTCAGCCGCTGGGGTCCGTCTGAAAAAGTGGCTGATGTTCAGGTAGAAGCCCCGCCCTCCTGCCCCGTCACTGCCCACACGCCCTAGCAACACCGTCTCCGTCGGAGACCGCTAGTGGTGCTGTTGGACAAAACTCACAACATAATTTGTGGGTATATATGCGAAGTAAACGAATGTGTTTGTGAAAGACGTTGTGGGATTGGCTTCTCAGCTCACTCACGTTTAGAAGGCTGAAGGTTCTTCACAAGGGGGAGCTGTTAGCACTCAAGTTGGGTTTGGTGCTTCATAAGAGTGGTGCTAAACTTCAGTGATGCTGTGTGAGCACTGTGTGGTCCAGTGAAAGCAGAATTATCTCCAGCAGGTTCTATTTTTAAATATATAACACAACGTGCAGTGTTTAAAACTGTAAGACGCTGATTCTACATAAAAGGGCAGATGATATTTACACCAAGTCCAAACAAAACAATGCTGATACCAGCACTTCACCAACTTTGTTTAGACAGGGAGTCAAACCCCAGAGCTGGTGATATTATCCTCTATAATATCTCAACCAGCCTCGTTCTGTTATCCTAGATTATTGTTATTTAATTGATATTTTAATTAATAATGTAATTGCACTCACTTATTTTTTGAATAATATTTTTTGAATAATGAATTCTCTTATTCTGCTAGGTGCTTCCTTTTTGTTGAAGGTATAATATAATCCAGCCAGAATATGCATTTATGTATAGTCACAAGATTTATCAGGCAAAGTTAGTACAAATAACCAGATTGTGTGATTAATGCTATGTTCACTTACTATACTTAAGTAGAAATTTTAATAATTTATACTTTACTGGAGTAATCATTTTTCAGCTGACCTCTCCTTACATTTTAAACATAGTCTCGTTACTCCTATTTCATTTCAGCTTGTTTTCATTCATGTACATTTACATTCCAGTAAAGATTATTGATAGACCCCTGTGGTGCGGACTAAGCTTTTGTTCTTAATGGTATTTTTTCTTACATTACTTTTACTTTTATACTTTTAGTAGTTCAGAAAGCAGTACTTTTACACTTTTACTGGAGTAAAAAGCTTCGGTTGATACTTCAACTTCAGTAGTGGATGGATGTGAATACGTTTGGCTGTCGTGACCGGTTATGTCCACTAGTAGGCCTGTCACAGTGTTTTGTTGCTAATGTTTGATGTCAGTATGTGTTAATTAGAGTACATAGAAACATTATAAGCTGACGTAAGCTGTCAGACGTTATAACATCTGTCATATCTATCACAATAATAACATTGCACTGTTATATTACTGATAAATAATAGATTATATAAATACAAGTGTTTTGCTGAGTAAATCAAAGCTTCTTGTCTGGAACGAATAGCTTTTTATATATAACAATGTTCTCAAGTGACTAAAACTGTATGATCTGCTACAGACCCTTTAATAAAGACTCTCCCAGGTGAGGGTACCCCCGCCCCCCTAGCCCCCCCTCTTCCCCAGCCCCCTGCCACTTCTTGCCCATCACCTACCTGTCCCGAAAGCTCCTTTAAGAGATCACATGCTGCTGCTGGGTAATGCAGCCGCCTGCTCGCTCGGTCTGGGTGCTTGATGTGTGTTTCTGACGGTTGTCATGGTTGAGTTATGATGGGCTGTCATGTCTAGCAGCGCTGCAGCGCTTCCTCCCGCTAACGTTTCCGTGCAGACAGCCTGGCTTCGTGACGTGCCCTCCAGCCATGCCTGCGTGGCAGCTGTCTGGGTTTCCGCTCTTCCTCCGGTGATGTCTTGTTTTTTCTCCACTGCCGGAGCTTCAGGTTAGCTGGCCGCCATGTTTGTCTGACTGGCTCATATCTGTTGTTGATCTGCTGATCGGACGAACTGCTGATTGGACGAACTGCTGATTGGACGAACTGCTGATTGGACGAACTCCCTCCTTTATACGATCACTCTTCATTTATTAGTCCAGCGCTCGCGTTGCTGCGTTGCATTTCTCTGCATGTGAGCCGCTCATAGGCCAGTTTGACGTGCGTCTGATGTGGGTCCACTAGAGGGCAGTGCTGGTGGCTTGTCGGTGCTGATGAAGACTGAAGTTTTTGACCGGCAGTAATTCAGCACATCATTACTTACAAATCCAGAAGAACACTCAGAATTCAGAAGTGCATGTGCTGTGTAGCTAGAAGTTACTGCGTTGCATGAAATACACAGTGGAGTCACATCATTATGACCAGCTAATATCCAGAGTGACCACCATGTGCAGCACGAACAGCAGCTAGACGGACTGAGAGACTCAGTAAGGTCCTGGTAGGTGGTCACAGGTATCTGGAGATATCATGCTGACTGCAGTGCATCCCAGAGCTGCTGGAGGGAGCGTGGAGGAGGATCCATAGATCCATAGAAGATCCCACAGATGCTCAGTTGGGTTCAAGTCTGGGGAATTAGGGGTCCAGGGTAGAACTTAGAAGTCTCGGTCAGCTTCTCCAACCAGTGTGGGACATTTCTAGTCGTGTGATGTGTCTCACTGTCTTGCTGGAAGATCCCATCCACCCCAGAGAAGACCATCAGCATGTATGGTGTACGTGACCTTCAAGGATGGATTCAGACCCAGGTGGGTTGAGAGGGTCTTCCACATGGACTAAGGTTAACTGACTGTACAGCAGATGAGTGATTACTGAAAGATGCCTGGAACTTGGTGATGCTCCTGTAATGCTGGAGAAGATCAAGTCAGGAGACTGACAGATGTCGGATGTACATCACATTTAAAACAGACTAACACGAAAATCAGATTTGGCCCGATCTGATTACCTTCTGAACATTACTTTGTTTACATTCCAGCTGTGCATGTATGTTTGGTTTCTTGGTCTCCAACTTTTGGATCCACCTGTATTAATAAACCAGGGAGGTGATTAGAGATCAATTATACCCACAGAAACTCATCTGGGATTGTGATTGGTTGGTTAGAGAGCTCATTTGCATATTGCAGCTTCAGTATCACAACAGCAACGTTCAGCAGTCGAACATTCTGCTGAGAATTCCGCTCCAGCGCTGCTTTAGCCGGTTTTAGGAGCACGTATGATGAAAGTCCAGCATCTGTTCATGTTCCTGGAAGTGTTTCCCATTCGTGGCTTCGTCGTTACGGCCTGTAGTTGCCACGGTAGCATACAGTAACTGAGCAGCCCATCAGACAGATTGTTAAAGCGATGGGCCATTACACGCAACATTGCGTCTCAGTGGTCTCTAATGAGCGTGCAGATCTGCGGCGCTGTGACAGTTACACAAACCCCCCGACGAGCTGGAGCTCCAGCGGCTCCCGCGTACTGGACCGAGAGCGCAAGCAGGACCCTCCAGCGGCCCCCGCTAAACTGGACCGAGAGGGCAAGCAGGACCCTCCAGCGGCCCCCGCTAAACTGGACCGAGAGGGCAAGCAGGACCCTCCAGCGGCCCCCGCTAAACTGGACCGAGAGCGCAAGCAGGACCCTCCAGCGGCCCCCGCTAAACTGGACCGAGAGGGCAAGCAGGACCCTCCAGCGGCCCCCGCTAAACTGGACCGAGAGGGCAAGCAGGACCCTCCAGCGGCCCCCGCTAAACTGGACCGAGAGCGCAAGCAGGACCCTCCAGCGGCTCCCGCGTACTGGACCGAGAGCGCAAGCAGGACCCTCCAGCGGCCCCCGCTAAACTGGACCGAGAGGGCAAGCAGGACCCTCCAGCGGCCCCCGCTAAACTGGACCGAGAGCGCAAGCAGGACCCTCCAGCGGCCCCCGCTAAACTGGACCGAGAGCGCAAGCAGGACCCTCCAGCGGCCCCCGCTAAACTGGACCGAGAGGGCAAGCAGGACCCTCCAGCGGCCCCCGCTAAACTGGACCGAGAGCGCAAGCAGGACCCTCCAGCGGCTCCCGCGTACTGGACCGAGAGCGCAAGCAGGACCCTCCAGCGGCCCCCGCTAAACTGGACCGAGAGGGCAAGCAGGACCCTCCAGCGGCCCCCGCTAAACTGGACCGAGAGCGCAAGCAGGACCCTCCAGCGGCTCCCGCGTACTGGACCGAGAGCGCAAGCAGGACCCTCCAGCGGCCCCCGCTAAACTGGACCGAGAGCGCAAGCAGGACCCTCCAGCGGCCCCCGCTAAACTGGACCGAGAGCGCAAGCAGGACCCTCCAGCGGCCCCCGCTAAACTGGACCGAGAGGGCAAGCAGGACCCTCCAAGCAGGACCCTCCAGCGGCCCCCGCTAAACTGGACCGAGAGCGCAAGCAGGACCCTCCAGCGCCCCCCGCTAAACTGGACCGAGAGCGCTAGCAGGACCCTCCAAGCAGGACCCTCCAGCGGCCCCCGCTAAACTGGACCGAGAGGGCAAGCAGGACCCTCCAGCGGCCCCCGCTAAACTGGACCGAGAGCGCAAGCAGGACCCTCCAGCGGCCCCCGCTAAACTGGACAGAGAGCGCAAGCAGGACCCTCCAGCGCCCCCCGCTAAACTGGACCGAGAGCGCAAGCAGGACCCTCCAGCGGCCCCCGCTAAACTGGACCGAGAGCGCAAGCAGGACCCTCCAGCGGCCCCCGCTAAACTGGACCGAGAGCGCAAGCAGGACCCTCCAGCGGCCCCCGCTAAACTGGACCGAGAGGGCAAGCAGGACCCTCCAGCGGCCCCCGCTAAACTGGACCGAGAGGGCAAGCAGGACCCTCCAGCGGCCCCCGCTAAACTGGACCGAGAGCGCAAGCAGGACCCTCCAGCGGCCCCCGCTAAACTGGACAGAGAGCGCAAGCAGGACCCTCCAGCGGCCCCCCGCTAAACTGGACCAAGAGCGCAAGCAGGACCCTCCAGCGGCCCCCGCTAAACTGGACAGAGAGCGCAAGCAGGACCCTCCAGCGGCCCCCGCTAAACTGGACCGAGAGGGCAAGCAGGACCCTCCAGCGGCCCCCGCTAAACTGGACCGAGAGCGCAAGCAGGACCCTCCAGCGGCCCCCGCTAAACTGGACCAAGAGCGCAAGCAGGACCCTCCAGCAGCCCCCGCTAAACTGGACAGAGAGCGCAAGCAGGACCCTCCAGCGGCCCCCGCTAAACTGGACCGAGAGCGCAAGCAGGACCCCTCCAGCGGCCCCCGCTAAACTGGACAGAGAGCGCTAGCAGGACCCTCCAAGCAGGACCCTCCAGCGGCCCCCGCTAAACTGGACCGAGAGCGCTAGCAGGACCCTCCAGCGGCCCCCGCTAAACTGGACAGAGAGCGCTAGCAGGACCCTCCAGCGGCCCCCGCTAAACTGGACAGAGAGCGCAAGCAGGACCCTCCAGCGGCTCCCGCGTACTGGACCGAGAGCGCAAGCAGGACCCTCCAGCGGCCCCCGCTAAACTGGACAGAGAGCGCAAGCAGGACCCTCCAGCGGCCCCCGCTAAACTGGACAGAGAGCGCAAGCAGGACCCTCCAGCGGCCCCCGCTAAACTGGACCGAGAGCGCAAGCAGGACCCTCCAGCGGCCCCCGCTAAACTGGACCGAGAGGGCAAGCAGGACCCTCCAGCGGCCCCCGCTAAACTGGACCGAGAGGGCAAGCAGGACCCTCCAGCGGCCCCCGCTAAACTGGACCGAGAGCGCAAGCAGGACCCTCCAGCGGCCCCCGCTAAACTGGACAGAGAGCGCAAGCAGGACCCTCCAGCGGCCCCCGCTAAACTGGACCAAGAGCGCAAGCAGGACCCTCCAGCGGCCCCCGCTAAACTGGACCGAGAGCGCAAGCAGGACCCTCCAGCGGCCCCCGCTAAACTGGACCGAGAGGGCAAGCAGGACCCTCCAGCGGCCCCCGCTAAACTGGACCGAGAGCGCAAGCAGGACCCTCCAGCGGCCCCCGCTAAACTGGACCAAGAGCGCAAGCAGGACCCTCCAGCGGCCCCCGCTAAACTGGACAGAGAGCGCAAGCAGGACCCTCCAGCGGCCCCCGCTAAACTGGACCGAGAGCGCAAGCAGGACCCTCCAGCGGCCCCCGCTAAACTGGACAGAGAGCGCTAGCAGGACCCTCCAAGCAGGACCCTCCAGCGGCCCCCGCTAAACTGGACCGAGAGCGCTAGCAGGACCCTCCAGCGGCCCCCGCTAAACTGGACAGAGAGCGCTAGCAGGACCCTCCAGCGGCCCCCGCTAAACTGGACAGAGAGCGCAAGCAGGACCCTCCAGCGGCCCCCGCTAAACTGGACAGAGAGCGCAAGCAGGACCCTCCAGCGGCCCCCGCTAAACTGGACCAAGAGTGCAAGCAGGACCCTCCAGCGGCCCCCGCTAAACTGGACCGAGAGCACAAGCAGGACCCTCCATCGTGACTCAGCAAACTGGCTAGCGGTGGTAGCCTAGCGCTAGCTAACTGTTTCTCCAACTAGGGTCGCCACAGTGGGCGGAAATGATCATACAGTTAAGCCCCGCCCACTCAGAGGGAAGATATGATTGGTTACTGTTTGAAATTGGTATCTGAATTTGAACTGCCTGGCCCCCTCTGTACATGAACAGCGGGACCACCCATCACCAACATCCTGCAGAGTCATCACAGTCCCTATAGGGGGAGACACAGAGTCACAGGCTTCCACTTAACCCCTCACGTTCCAACACAGATTCACTAAACACGTTTAAATTTGAATTTTTATAATTGTTTAGATGTTGAATGTCAAACTGTAAGTAAATAAAATAAAATTGTGTGTGTGTGTGTGTGTGTGTGTGTGTGTGTGTGTGTGTGTGTGTGAAGAATATTTTAGGCCCTCTGAAAGGGGGTATAGGGCCATGACTGTTCTCCACTGGATGAAGCGTTTACTGGTTTGTTTTATTTTTTGTTCTAATCTGAAAGTGTTTTAAATCAGTGTATTTGTTCTGCCTACGTAGTGAAGCTTTGCTGTAAAACAGATAAACAATATTGTTTTTAAGAAATAAAAAATGGACTAATATAAATCAATCAAAACATCGTCCACCGGCCAGGTCTCTCCATCAAACACTGAGTAACGCAGGTGATATGATCACCATCACCAGATAGTGTCTGTCCTTTAGTGACCAGAGCTGTCCTGTACAGCCCCGAGAGACAGGACTGAATACAGAGTCAGAACTGTTCTCAGTGGTGGTGAATGGAACCGAACGTCCTCTAAAAGCTCCTCGGAGTTCAGTCAGCCATGCTGTTCAGGATGTGTTGATGGTGTTTCTGAAATAAACAGATCTTCTCTGAAACAGACCGTCTACTCCGCTCAGCATTAATGGAGCTTCACAGACGTTCAGGTCACTCAGGTCACGTGCACTAATGACCCCACATACCATCACAGGTACCAGCTTTGGAACTATGTGCTTACCAAAAGACCTCCTCTTTAGTCTGGAGGTTCCATGATTTCCCATGATTTTTGGTTTGGACCACAGGACACGTCTCCTCAGACCATCTTAACTGATCTCTGGTTTAAACTTGTGTGTGGAGCAGTGGTGAACTGTGTTGATGGTGTTGGGAAGTGTTTCTGTAACCTCACTACAGAGTCAGGTCTGTTTTTAATGCATTGCCCTCTGAGGGTCTGAAGACCACCATCTGTATCTGGTTCTTGTGTACAGAGATGCTCTGGATTGTCTGAATCTGTTAATGACATTATGTCGTGAAGATGATGATCAGCTTCAAGATCTGCACTAGTTTATGTTGAGAAATGTTCTTCTGAAAGACTCCACCTTTCTGGATGACCCCTCCCCCTCTTTATTTCTGAAAGACTCCACCTCTCGGGGTGACCCCTCCCTCTCTTCTGAAAGACTCCGCCTCTCTGGTTGACCCTTTATACCCAGTACTGTTACTAATGAAGCTAGCTGTGAGATGTTACCACTGGAATGAACTGAAGTCTGTTTGTTGTGTGTTTATAGGATCTCAGATTCAGGAGCTCAGACAGAACCTGGCTGGACCGGCACCAACCACACAGAAGGGTTTGGCCGTTAATCATGACGACTGCTGGACGTATTACCTTTAAAGATTTCTTCACATCCGTCAGCTAGATCTGGATGATCCAGAAGGAGGTGGCTGTGAATGTTTCAGTGAGAGGTTCTGGCTCTTCTGGTTTGCAGTTCATTTACATTTTGGTTCCTCCAAATAAAGAACGATATCCAGATTTCTACTCGTCTTCTAACACGTCTTCATACATGGATGTAGTTCATTCCAGTTTGGCTCTGGCACAAACATAGCTCTCTGGTGCCCCCTAGTGATGAATCTTGGCACAGCCGTGTATTTGACCAGATCTCTGTTGTTTTCCTGAGTGTTAAAATCTGAGTTGAACTTTGATCATAAATACACTGATACTGTTTACGTTTTGAAAGATGATTTCAGAGTTTGTTTAGAAAAGCTTCACCTGTGTATTACCTGTTTTTCCTCACCACGGCTGCGTCTTCTGTGCTGGAGGACGTGTGCACATGTGGTCCTGTTACTGTTGCTGCCCAGTTTCAGTCAAATAAACAGAAATGGATCAGTTTCTCTGGATATTCTTTATAACTACATTAGCTGGTGAGAGAATTAAAGGTGCAGTACTACTGTTCCATGTTATTACACATTTATAACCATTATTATTAAAAAACACCAACTCACTGCACACAGTACGGCTTTATTCTTAATCTCATATTTGGCTGGGGCTGCACTGTGAGGTCACTTCTTCCACGTCCATCACACTCTATAACACATCAGCCTACAGTGGAGTGTTAATTCATAGTTAATTTTCTTAAATGGTGGTATTTATTGTAGTGTATGGATTTGATATAATCATAATCATGGCCTAGTTCACTTTTCATAGCGTGTCCTGATGTCTGTACGGTCTGATTACATTCGATTATTTAGGTATAAATAAGAGCTATTTTTTTAAATACACTGAATATTTAGATTTTATATTTAAAAATATATTAAAATTTAAGTTTGGCCAAAAATAAGTGCACACTTATTGAGTTGTTTTAATCAGTTCCAAAATACTTCTATTCATCTCTGTTCCATGTATATACACTACCATGACACATGACTGAATGTAGAACTATAAAGGTGTTTAGATCTGAATGTGTTGAGAGACGAGTGTAAACAGTGAAGTTGGAGCCCATGTACACAAATATTACTAAAACAAACATTTGATTGTATTTAATGTAAAAATGAGAATGTATATTTTTATAAGAGCTATAAAACCACCAAACCTGTTTATCAGAACAAGATCTCAGCATCTACACTATCTTCTTCAGTCCTGTTAGAGAAGCAGCTCATGTGGCTCCTCATGAAGCTGCTGGTCAGAATGTTCAAAGTATGTAAACCTGCATCAGAGCAAATGAGCTCATTTCTAAAAGACCCTCGAAACATTCTTTAAACACAACCAGATGTTTAATTCTGCTCCAGGAATAATTCCATACCGACTATTCTATAGTTCTGATCTCCTCACACTTATTCACTAATATTATTAATTTTAAAATGTCTCAATCTCCCCATATATATATATATATATATAGATACAGTACTGCATATGAGTTTTAGTCACTTTTTCCAGACTTAAAGTTTTTATTTACTCAGTAAACACTTTATTATTAAATATCAATCAGTGCTTTTACACTTTATTATTAAATATTAATCAGTATTAATAGAGTAAGTAGTGTTTTTACACTTTATTATTAAATATTAAACAGTATTAATAGAGTAAGTAGTGCTTTTACACATTATTATTAAATATTAATCAGTATTAATAGAGTAAGTAGTGTTTTTCATACGTCAGTGTGTTTATTTAACTCTTTCCAAGCTTCTCCTAAACAACCCAGTATTATTATCAGTTCTGATCTAATACCTGCTTTGACTGCTCAGTACTTCATTAAGATAAATCAAGATTTGCTGCTGAAGGAACTGAACACATTCATACAATGTCTGGGGCGTCCAGGAGAAATCTGGAACCTAACTTTGTTCTTCAAACTGGATCAAGATCTGATCTACTTCTCTCACAATAACATATTCATCTTACTTTGTATTGTGTTTATGATCATTATCATCTGTTCTAATCAGATCTGCTGTTCTTACTGGTGATCAGACACTTATTGATCAGATAAACTCGTTTAAACTATCAGCTCAGGGGTCTCAGCGTGTTTATGTATTTTCTCTGAACCTGTGACCTGCTGATGCAACTTTACCAACAAGGAATACCTTCCAGCTTGGATCATGTAGAGCAGGAGAAGGTTCACTGGTTGCTCCACACAGCGTGGCTGACGTGGCTATTGTGTTTGAGTCTTGCGCTAACGGCAGACGTCTTGTTCTGAAATATTTTCCGAGACCCCCGATGCCTGGTGTTTGCAGATTGTCATCGTTTCCCCAGAGTGGACTGTGGACTGGGCGAGGGGATTAGGGAGGCTGCTCTGTTTCCCTCTTTGGAATGTTTCTTTGTGCCGGCGCGGCTGCCTTTAGCTCAACATCATCCCTCCGTCTGCTTTTGTCCTCCTCCAGCAAGTCTGGACCGGGCAGAGTCAACACCGGGCCGGCCCTCAAAAGCTACAGCCTGAGTGGAATTTCAATCCCTGTCGCAGCAGCGCTTAAAGCCCGGTTCTTCTCCTCATTAAGCAATTCGAGCCCCACCTCTCCAGCCTGGGGTCGTGTCTGAGCACAGCCGACGAGAGAGGCAGAGCCGGCCGGCTGTGTTTATACCAGCCTGTCTGCATCAGTCGTCACTCCAGTCTGACTGATGTCTGCTGCTCGGAGGGCGTCTGTCTTTACTGGTGCTGGTTCTGCTGACGCCCCGCGGGTCAACATCGCTCCTCATTCGCAGACTGGTCTGTAGAAGCTCCCCATAAATTTCTTCTGATCAGAGAATTCAGCTACGGTTCTCATCAGCGGCAGAGCTAATATGATCTCCACAGAAAGGCACTGACCAATAGAATGAAATGCTCTGGACCAGCTGTCCAATGCCAGGTGTGGACTAGAGAGATATAAACCCCCCAACACTGGACTGTGGAGTAATGGAGCTTCATCCAACCACGGATTTCAGACCTTTCAGATATATACACTTACTCTGATTACTTTCTGATCTCTCAGTGTATATATACACGTACTCTGATTACTTTCTGATCTCTCAGTGTATATATACTCTCACTCTGATTACTTTCTGATCTCGCAGTGTATATATACTCTTACTCTAATTACTTTCTGATCTCTCAGTGTATATATACTCTTACTCTAATTACTTTCTGATCTCTCAGTGTATATATACTCTTACTCTAATTACTTTCTGATCTCTCAGTGTATATATACTCTTACTCTAATTACTTTCTGATCTCTCAGTGTATATATACTCTTACTCTGATTACTTTCTGATCTCGCAGTGTATATATACTCTTACTCTAATTACTTTCTGATCTCTCAGTGTATATATACTCTTACTCTAATTACTTTCTGATCTCTCAGTGTATATATACTCTTACTCTGATTTCTTTCAGATCTCTCAGTGTATATATACACGTACTCTGATTACTTTCTGATCTCTCAGTGTATATATACTCTTACTCTAATTACTTTCTGATCTCTCAGTGTATATATACTCTTACTCTAATTACTTTCTGATCTCTCAGTGTGTATATACACTTACTCTGATTACTTTCTGATCTCGCAGTGTATATATACTCTTACTCTAATTACTTTCTGATCTCTCAGTGTATATATACTCTTACTCTAATTACTTTCTGATCTCTCAGTGTATATATACTCTTACTCTGATTACTTTCTGATCTCTCAGTGTATATACTC
This sequence comes from Megaleporinus macrocephalus, assembly GCA_021613375.1. Lineage (NCBI taxonomy): Eukaryota > Metazoa > Chordata > Actinopteri > Characiformes > Anostomidae > Megaleporinus > Megaleporinus macrocephalus. Next base: position 1,407,050 of record CM038723.1, read on the forward strand.
TTACTCTGATTACTTTCTGATCTCTCAGTGTGTATATACTCTCACTCTGATTACTTTCTGATCTCTCAGTGTGTATATACTCTCACTCTGATTTCTTTCTGATCTCTCAGTGTATATATACTCTTACACTGATTTCTTTCAGATCTCTCAGTGTGTATATACACTTACTCTGATTACTTTCTGATCTCTCAGTGTATATATACTCTTACTCTGATTACTTTCTGATCTCTCAGTGTATATATACACTTACTCTGATTACTTTCTGATCTCTCAGTGTGTATATACACTTACTCTGATTACTTTCTGATCTCTCAGTGTGTATATACACTTACTCTGATTACTTTCTGATCTCTCAGTGTATATATACTCTTACTCTGATTACTTTCTGATCTCTCAGTGTGTATATACTCTTACTCTGATTACTTTCTGATCTCTCAGTGTATATATACTCTTACTCTGATTACTTTCTGATCTCTCAGTGTATATATACTCTTACTCTGATTACTTTCTGATCTCTCAGTGTGTATATACTCTTACTCTGATTACTTTCTGATCTCTCAGTGTATATATACTCTTACTCTAATTGCTTTCTGATCTCTCAGTGTGTATATACTCTTACTCTGATTACTTTCTGATCTCTCAGTGTATATATACTCTTACTCTGATTACTTTCTGATCTCTCAGTGTATATGTACTCTTACTCTGATTTCTTTCTGATCTCTCAGTGTATATATACTCTTACTCTGATTTCTTTCTGATCTCTCAGTGTATATATACTCTTACTCTGATTTCTTTCTGATCTCTCAGTGTATATATACTCTTACTCTGATTTCTTTCTGATCTCTCAGTGTATATATACTCTTACTCTGAATACTTTTAGATATGTACTCTTACTCTGATTGCTTATATATATATATATATATATATATATATATATATATATATATATATATATATATATAATATATATATATATATATATATATATATACTCTTACTGTGATGTATTGGCTGGTTGCAAAGCAGAAATCTGATTACTGTCCGGCTTGTGTAGACCCAGAGTTTCTCCCTGATCTGAACACACAGCTCACGTGACTGCAGTGAACAGAGTCTGTTCTTCAGCTGTAGGACGTACAGTGTCTCTCCAGGGCTGTCTCTGGGGTCCGGCTATTGGGCTAGAGCTACATTCTTTATTCTGTAGTCAGGGGTCTCTAAATACCTGCTGAATATTTCATATGAATATGAATTATGGGCTGAAACTTTTATGGTTACAGTATCTCTGCCTCGTCGCTGCCTGAGCCGCCAGACTTGGTGACTTTTAAGACCTTTTCCAAAAACCTTTTCTGAAATCTGATCTCAGTATAAAACTTGTGTGTAATATGTATACAGTGTTATAATAAAATAGTGTATCTGTGTCGCCCAGTCTGATTATTAGGGAACATCAATGAGAAACACTTCTAACTTCTAAACCATGCGTCCCCTGAACTTCGTCCACCTTCTTCAGAGTTAGTTCAACCACATGACGTACAGGTGCAGTGATCCCCCAACATCTGTCTGTCCAGCTGTCAGAATCCACAGATTCACAGTTTAAGTTTTAGTTTTTCTTAAAGAACCTAAACAATAAACAGTCTTTAATCTTTCTGTTACCCGTATACCAAATACAGTCACTATAACCTTAAAACCTTTTAACTACATTCATTTCCTCTCTGGAGAATTTTCTTCAGTTTTTTATTATAATATATAATTTAATATAAAAGTTCATACAGAGTCCTGGCCTCTGCTCTGCGCTCTCTCAGCCACCAGATGGCGCTGTTATACCAGTGTTAGATTTAACCCTGTATTTGTTTTGTAATTAATTTATGAGACTTGATACCAAAAGAACATTTACTTCTGAGTGGGGTTTAGGGGATAATTTAAGACCCCCATCCTGACTTTCCAGGTTGGTATTCCAGTTTAAGGGCTTTTCTTTTCATGTTTCAGAGTCAGGGAACTCCCAGTAAAGCTGTCTTTACAGCATGAAACTTACATGCAACTTGCTGCATATTGTAAGCTGCTTGCAACATAATTTCTGTGCAACTTGACGGTTGCATAAAGCAAATTAAAAACACTAGTAGATATTCCAAATTTCAGGTTGTCTTATTGGTGCTGTAGCGTCTTCATCTGGTTGCAGAAACCTTTTGATTGCATAGTCAAGATTCAGGAAACAGACAGGACTAAAAGGTTTGAATGCATGTTGTTGGGGTGGTCGTGTCTTTTGATTGGCTGTTTGTGAAACTTGTTTGGCAAAATTGTGGCAGTTGCAACTGTTGGGTTTCAATGAATTGCAGGATGCTTTACATGATGTGACTGTGTTTTAGTTTCATGCAGGTTGAAAGTAACTAAAGTTGCACGGTATCAGCTCCACTGACCATACAGGACCTCCACTCACTGTCCACTGTATCAGCTCCACTGACCATACAGGACCTCCACTCACTGTCCACTGTATCAGCTCCACTGACCATACAGGACCTCCACTCACTGTCCACTGTATCAGCTCCACTGACCATACAGGACCTCCACTCACTGTCCACTGTATCAGCTCCACTGACCATACAGGACCTCCACTCACTGTCCACTGTATCAGCTCCACTGACCATACAGGACCTCCACTCACTGTCCACTGTATCAGCTCCACTGACCATACAGGACCTCCACTCACTGTCCACTGTATCAGCTCCACTGACCATACAGGACCTCCACTCACTGTCCACTGTATCAGCTCCACTGACCATACAGGACCTCCACTCACTGTCAACTGTATCAGCTCCACTGACCATACAGGACCACCACTCACTGTCCACTGTATCAGCTCCACTGACCATACAGGACCTCCACTCACTGCCCACTGTATCAGCTCCACTGACCATACAGGACCTCCACTCACTGTCCACTGTATCAGCTCCACTGACCATACAGGACCTCCACTCACTGTCCACTGTATCAGCTCCACTGACCATACAGGACCTCCACTCACTGACCACTGTATCAGCTCCACTGACCATACAGGACCTCCACTCACTGTCCACTGTATCAGCTCCACTGACCATACAGGACCTCCACTTACAGACTGTAGTTCATCTGATTCTCTGTATACTTTATTACTCTGTTCTTTAATGATCAGGACCCCCACAGGACCACCACAGAGCAGATACTATTAGGGAGGTGGGTCATTCTCAGCACTGCAGTGATACTGACGTGGTGGTGGTGTGTTAGTTAGTGTGTGTTGTGCTGGTGTGAGTGGATCAGACACAGCATTGCTACTGAGTGTCGCTGCTATTCAGCTATACAGCCTTCCGCAGACATTCCAGGGAATATATATAAACCCAGTTCCAAGAAAGTTGGGACATGATCTTGATCGCCGCTGTCTCACATTATCTTCACTCCACTAGCTGGACTGGATTTAGAACTTTACACCGGTAACAACCCAGAAGGTCCCAGAGATGGTCAACATCCATTATTTCTATAAACAATCTGAAACGTCTGACTCATCAGACCAACATTACACATTCCCACTGAGCGTCAGTCCAGTTCAGCCTAGCAGTCAAAAGTTTGGGCCTGAGTATATATGTTTGGAGCCCATGTACACAAATATCACTAAAACAAACATTTGAGTGTAAAAATGAGAATGTATATTTTTATAAGAGCTATAAAACCACCAAACCTGTTTATCAGAACAAGATCTCAGCATCTACACTATCTTCTTCAGTCCTGTTAGAGAAGCAGCTCATGTGGCTCCTCATGAAGCTGCTGGTCAGAATGTTCAAAGTATGTAAACCTGCATCAGAGCAAATGAGCTCATTTCTAAAAGACCCTCTAAACATTCTTTAAACACAACCAGATGTTTAATTCTGCTCCAGGAATAATTCCATACCGACTATTCTATAGTTCTGATCTCCTCACACTTATTCACTAATATTATTACTATTAATATAGTACACAGAAGAAGAACCTTATTCACTAATATTAGTACTATTAATATAGTACACAGAAGAAGAAGAACCTGTTTGGTTGATGTTCTGCTCTGTTGATGGTGGAATATCTACATTTCCTGACTGAGGAGCTGTTGGATTGTTTTGCTGGACAGGTCCTCATGAAGGTCCAGGTCTTTCCAGGATGCTCTGTTTGTATCATAACGTTTCTGGAACGTGTTGCGCTGGTTTTATTATGATCATATATTTATAAATAGTATGTGGTGTTTGTTCTGTTTGTGTTTGTATACAGGTCAGACGTATAAACAGCTGTGTTCGGTTGTTTATTTGTATTTTACCAACTTTTTGGAATTGTTATTGCACATATTCCATGATAAACCAGCTTTGGATCCATGTTGACCGTCGCAAAGCTGCTCGGTTCCTCCAGCAGCTCTCATTCCTACAAAGCCTTTGATCCTCAGAAGAGCTACAGGCCTCTGTTGATGTTTATTGATGGGATTGGCTTTTGAAGAGTCCTCTTTATTACCACCTCTTTATTTTCCTCTGTTCTCAGTGAGGGTACAGGTGACACGGAGAAACACACTACTGCCGTAAACACGCGCCCACACACTCGCACACGCACGCGCACACGCACGCGCACACACACTTCTATAGCAGCTCGTTCCCACCTTCGTCAGTCCACTGAGCTCAGGTCCACCTCGCTGTCCGGCTCAGTCCGGCGGGACAGTTTAGATCACTCTCATATACAAATCTGTACAAAAATATAATTTAGTGTGTGTTATTCAGGAAAATAGAGTCCACGTGCGCGTCTCCACGATCAAAGGAAAGAAGGAGCAAACAAACAAACAAACAAACAAAAAATAAATACAAATAAACGACAAACAAACTTCTATCTGCTAAATAAATTACGGAACGCGTTAAGGCTTCTCATTAAGAGCGCGCGGAGGGGGTGGGGGTGGGGGTGCCCACGTGTCTCTCTCAGCTCGCGCTGGTCCCCGTGTCCGCGAGCCCGAGCGGGTGAAAGTGCAGGAGCCACGTGCCCACCCGCAGCAGCGCCCGCGCGTACCAGTGCAGCCCCTCCTCCTCCTCCTCCTCCTCCTCCTCCGTCTCCGTCGCGCTGTTGTTTTTTGCCGCGCGCTGCTGCCAGTACGCCCCGAGCGCGTGGCTCAGTCTGGCCGGCGCGAGCGCCCAGTGCGCCCAGCGGTGCTGCTCCACGGCCGCGTAGCACGAGGCCAGCACGCGGTCCACCACCACCGTGCCGTGCTCGGTCACCGGCGCGTACGCGCCCTCGCGATCCAACTCCACCGTGTGCACGCGGGTCACGCGCGCGCTCCGCAGACGGCCGTCCTCTTGCTCACCGTCGCCAGACACGAACACCTCGTGCCCGGGACGCACGCTGCTCGCGAACCTCGCGGACATCGTCGGCGCGGAGGAGCCGGTGGAGTTCCCGTTGCGCACGAACACCAGGTGCGCGGCGGTGAGCGTGAGCCTCCTCGCGGGCGCCGCCGTCTCGATGATGATGAACTGCCTCCGCGCGCGCGGTCCTCTGTCCATGAACATGATGAAGTCGCTGAACACTGCGCGCCCCTGCTCGTCCGCCGCCAGCACGCGGTCGCCCACGCGCAGGTCGCGCACGAGCTTCGTTCCGCCGTCCTCCAGCAGCACCGTCGAGGAGCCCGGGAAGCAGCCGCCGGACTTAACGGCCACCGAGTTTTCTAACGGAGAGAAAAACACCGGCACGTGTTACACCGACAGGAACATCTACAGGACCCCCTCAATCAGTGAGGTTCCTCAAGATCATCTCACACTGTCTCCCAATCAGGAGATCATTATCTCATAATCATGACATGAGTCGTAATCATGAGATACTGAGTCACAATCATGAGATATTGAGTCACAATTGAGATACTGGATCATAATCATAAAATACTGAGTCACAATCATGAGATACTGAGTCACAATCATGAGATACTGAGTCACAATCATGAGATACTGAGTCATTATCTTGAGATATTGAGTCACAATTGAGATACTGGATCATAATCATAAAATACTGAGTCACAATCATGAGATACTGAGTCACAATTATGAGATACTGAGTCACAATCCTGAGATATTGAGTCATAATTGAGATACTGAGTCACAATTATGAGATACTGAGTCACAATCTTGAGATTGAGTCATAATTGAGATACTGAGTCACAATCTTGAGATATTGAGTCATAATTGAGATACTGAGTCACAATTATGAGATACTGAGTCACAATCTTGAGATATTGAGTCATAATTGAGATACTGAGTCACAATCTTGAGATATTGAGTCATAATTGAGATACTGAGTCACAATTATGAGATACTGAGTCACAATCTTGAGATATTGAGTCATAATTGAGATACTGAGTCACAATTATGAGATACTGAGTCACAATCTTGAGATTGAGTCATAATTGAGATACTGAGTCACAATCTTGAGATATTGAGTCATAATTGAGATACTGAGTCACAATTATGAGATACTGAGTCACAATCTTGAGATATTGAGTCATAATTGAGACACTGAGTCACAATCTTGAGATATTGAGTCATAATTGAGATACTGAGTCACAATCTTGAGATATTGAGTCATAATTGAGATACTGAGTCACAATTATGAGATACTGAGTCACAATCTTGAGATATTGAGTCATAATTGAGATACTGAGTCACAATCTTGAGATATTGAGTCATAATTGAGATACTTGATCATAATCATGAGATCATCATGAGGTTCTTAATCTTATGAGATGCTGAGTTATAATTGTGAAATGCTAATTCGTTATTATAAGATACTATGTCATAATTATGAGACACTTAGTAATTAATACATTATTTAATCATTAAAAAGTTATAATAATGAGACATAAAGTAATTTTATGAGATACTAAGTAATTATGAAGAGATAAAGAGTCGTTATTACAAGATACTGACGTACTAAGTCATAATTATGACAGAGAATCATATTATCATTAGACAGGAGCTCAAAAGTAGAATATTATGACATAGTAAGTCGTAATCATGGCTGGGTCTCGTTATTAAGAGATACCAAGTCATAGTTATGGTGAACCTTCTCGTCACGACTCAGTAAAGTGTCGTAAATAAGTTTCTGTATAAACTAGATACTAGTGTGGCTGAACACAATTGAATCCTCACAACAATGTTCCAACATCAAGTGTAAAGTCTCCTTAGAAGAGTGGAGGCTGTTACCGGAGCAACGGAGGAGAAACTTCCTATTCATGCCTTTGAGTTTAGATGAAATGTTGAATGATCTTGTGTCTACAAACTTTTGGACACATAGTCCACTGGTTTGGAATTTTGAGCTATTAATTTACTATCAAACATTTTATAAAGCCTGAACCTCCAGATTAAGCCTAGATTAGTTAATCTCCAAACACAGAGATAAAACAGTAGAGACTGATAAACATTTTAAATAGCAGTGAGTTTAATTTCCAGACCAAGTTTAAAATTAACACCAGACTTGAATGGTGAACAGTGATCAGTGCACTACAGTTACTCTAATATTCAGATATTTAAAAACTAGGCCTCAGATTAAACCTAAACTCAGACTGATTCAGGGTTTCCGGTGGTGTTGAGCTGTTGGCAGAGCTTTAAATGTTCCAGCTCTTCTACGTTGAACTCTTTGGTGTAAAAGACGTTTTACTGCACGCTCACAAACTCCTGGTGCTGTACCTGATTCAGAACCCGCACGGGTTCTAGATCCATTGAGTTTCCCAAAGCGTCGCTCAACAGCGGCCTTAGTTAAATGATAGAGAGACTACCACTTTGTACACTCTCTCTCCACAACCAGCATAGTGGCTGCTCAGCAGCGTTCACTGAACAAACACCAGCTGCCGTTTACATTGTGTAAGCATTCCATAATGAATGGACCAATAGAAATGCTCCAAAATCACTTCAAAAACATTCTGGATCCATCGACTTACATTACAAGTAAAGACAGTTTCTGCCAGACTTGTTTTTCACTGGACAGTGATTACTTATCAGGACCTCCACTTTCCCACTGTCCAGGTTCTCAGGAGTCCAGTTACAGTTTCTGTTTCCAAATCAGTCGTGCTGCTAAATCAGAAGCAGGAGAATCTTCAGAATCCTACACTCGCTAACTGCTAACAGGCTAACAGGCTAACCACTACACCCACCACAAAACACGTCTGAGTCCGTCTGTCCCTCCAACACCGGGTGATTTATCTTCTAACTGTCAGAGCTGAAACTGTTCTGTGGTCAGCAGAGCTGCAGCCTCTCCTGCTGTAGCAGCTGTTTAGCATTTAAAACCTCTGACCACTGAACAGTTCTGTGACCGTAAGTATGGTTTAGATAGTCCGTTTACACTCTGTCCTGCAGTGGAACAGAGGTCTTTCTTATAAATAAATAAATAAATAAATAAATAAATAAACATTAAATAAATACATAAATAAGCTGCATTATGAACGAATACTATTTGAATACTATAACATATTATACCATATTATCCACACACATCCATAATATATAGTATCATACAGATATTCCATTATTAGATTAAGCTATATTATTACTGTATATATTTAAAAGAGTAGGTTTGTCTTAATGAACATATTGATGATCAGCTGTATTGATTATTGTCTGCAGAAATCCTGAATGAGATACTGAATTATCAGCCTACGTGTGAAGAAGGAGAGCAGCCGTTCTTCTTTATTTCCACTCTAAGCTCTGACTGTTATAACTAAAGTGAAGTTTACTTAAAGACCCAGACTTAATCCCAGTCCAGTAAACCAGGATACGACTGGGATGATCTGGTTTAATCCAGTTTGAAAGCGAATCCACTTTGGCAGAAAGCGACGCTCATATCTGAACATTAATCTGCAGCTGATCTCACTTCAAACCCGACTACTCAGTTCCTACTCAGAGCTCCAGGTCCTGAAAACCAGCCAGCAGAGGATGGAGGATTAGGAGCGGGGGTGGGGGTGGGTGGGGGGTAGGTGTAGGTCGAGGGGCGGGGGTGAGTGTGGGGTGTGTGTGTGTGTGTGTGGGGGTGTTGGGGATTATTAAAGTAAAGTAGTACTTAAAAAAATGTTGAAAGTATCTTAAGTACATATACAGTTCAGTACAGAATCTTAATCACATGCAAATATTACAGCTAACATATATATAACATATATATAACATACATATAACATATAACCCTCTCCAGACCTCTCCAGCTCAGTGTTAATCTCAGTACTGGTTGAAGTTGACCTGCTTCTGTTCATCAGTGCTTCGTTATATTAAACCAGTTCTGCTGGTGATGAAACTAAAACAATTCTATATGATGACTCGGAGCGTCCAGGAATAATAAAATTCAAAATAATCCATTTTTATTACTTCTTACTGTGTATTTGAAGTGTTTACCAGCAAAAAACACTTTCTTCTTCACAAGTTCTTCTTCACAGTTCTGTAAACACTGTGAACAAGAAGTAAATATACTGTAAACACTAATTACCTATTTATATTTCCTCACTTTTTAAATATGACGAATAATAATTATGCTATTTTATCAATTGCATTTATCATTGTGAAATAACATTTAATGTTTATTTCTTTAATTATTTATTTCTCATTTATATTACAAATTTTTTATTTTACCTAAAATGTTTTTTTACTTTTACATGCGTTTATCCATTTTTTTTCATTTCATACTCTTATAAACATTCCTTAATATTTCAGATCTCCATATTCTCTTATTGTTTGATTTGAGCTGCGGTCGTCAACTTTGATTTGATTTGAGACCAAAAACATAGAACTAACACATCAAATCATTTATATTTACCCTCCAGACCAAACACACAGAACTAAAAGTAGCATAAATCAGAATGCTAAAGTTTGGGCGCCTCATTTAAAGTTATGCTTTTTTGATATTATTAATAAAACAGGTTGAAAGTTTCTGATTGTAATGCGTGAAATGTAGTTGCTGATTTTAACATGTTGAGAACAAATAATAAGTAAAATAAAATATAGCCTAAATTAAAACTATGCCATATTTAAGTTTGCTCCTGTGTTTCATCCTCTCGTCCTCGAGCGGCTCTGCTGCCAGACCATCACTGTAAGTGAGAATTAGTTTGTAATGATTTTTCGTTTAAAATAAAAGTTTAAAATAAAAGTTTGAAATAAAATGTAATAATCAGATTTTTGTGAAACGTTGGGTCAGATGTTTGTTCTGGTGTGAAACATGGCTGGGACTGTATGAGGGGATGATGGTATACGGTACAGACGGCAGTTGAGATGTAAATGTGTTGTTAATTGAACTCTGGAGCTGTTTTGTGATTGTAATCAGCTCCGTGTTTCACTCCCACTCTCACTCCCATTTATTAGGTGATTGTGTGTGTTTGCTCAGGTGCAGCAACTCCTACGTGCAAACTCACACACACACACACACACACACACACGGGAGCGCTGCAGCACTGCAGGTGGAGACGTGAGTTGTGTATCAGGTGTTTGTGGATTGTGAGATGGCTTCACACCTAAAGTCCACTAATCCTGGACACACCTGGACTAATGTAGCCAGCGCACTGTAACCACGCCCCCCCAACACACACACCCCTGGTGTTAGTCTGAACACCTGTAGTGTTGACTTAACACCTACTACTGTTCTCACTCGCAGCTCACTGAAGCTGCAGCTCAGGTTCAGAGTCTAAGCCCCCCGGCCGGCCTGTGACTGAGTGGGTACGTAGGAGAGGTCCTGTTATCTGAGTTTGTTGGGAGGTTCTTGTTGTTTACGCTCTTGTTTTGCAGGAGAGGAAACCACTGTTTACGCTTTTCACCGTTAAAACACTGTAATAATGAATTAAACGATCTTCGAGTTCATCCCATCAAAATTCTCTTATTTCTCTTTTCTTATAGCCATAAGAGTTTGATGTACTGTTAATGTTTTCCATAAAAGCTCCCAGTCCATACAGACGCCATATGTTTACAGAAAAAAGCTGAACAAATTTATACTTTTCTATCAATCTTCTATTGATTATTATCATTATTTAACATCATTTATCGTTCGTCTTTAATTCACTTATAACGCAGTGCAATATTTTGTTATGTACCTATAAACAAAACTTCTTTTACTGCTAGATGATCACCAAAGCTAGCTAACTCGCGAACCACGTACAGTAAAAACACTAAAGTAGATTTTCGTGTCTCTGGATCCACTTTAAGTCTGACGTAGTCGCCATTTCTGGATCCAAACCTTCTATCAGATCCCAAAATACAACAACACTGAATCTGAGAACCTTTTCACCATCACTGTCCTCCATAGTGAGACACCAGTGAGGGTTAAACCGGATCTACATTCTTTCATCTCCAGTCAGTCAGGTCCAGGTCTGAGTCTGAGTCTCTCTTTCAATAGAACTCCTCAGTTCTGATTCTAGAACATTGCTTGTGCTGAGAGAGGAAGTGGCTGCAGTTCATACGGTGATTATAATTCTTTATATAATTCACCAATGAAGAACCACTAAGATCGGTCTCACTGGACTCTGTTAGCCTAACTAGCTAATCTAGCTAACGTTAGCACCACTGCTAAAAGATAAACTGGTTCTTTGTGGGTCTTCTTAATAAACTCAGTGGTTTTACTGGGAGTATCTCATGAATGAAGCACTTTCTGTGCCGCCTAGCTAAAGCTAGCTATCTCCACCAGACCTGGTCTGATAGACGAGCCTGACAGCCTACATAACACTATATAACATTATTACACTATATAACAGTGTTATTACAGGTTTACAGTTCTGAGTACTGAACTCTCACTATTACACTATATAACAGTGTTATTAGAGGTTTACAGTTCTGAGTACTGAACTCTCACTAGTACACTATATAACAGTGTTATTAGAGGTTTACAGTTCTGAGTACTGAACTCTCACTATTACACTATATAACAGTGTTATTACAGGTTTACAGTTCTGAGTACTGAACTCTCACTATTACACTATATAACAGCGTTATTACAGGTTTACAGTTCTGAGTACTGAACTCTCACTATTACACTATATAACAGTGTTATTACAGGTTTACAGTTCTGAGTGCTGAACTCTCACTATTACACTATATAACAGCGTTATTACAGGTTTACAGTTCTGAGTACTGAACTCTCACTATTACACTATGTAACAGCGTTATTACAGGTTTACAGTTCTGAGTACTGAACTCTCACTATTACACTATATAACAGCGTTATTGCAGGTTTACAGTTCTGAGTACTGAACTCTCACTATTACACTATATAACAGCGTTATTACAGGTTTACAGTTCTGAGTACTGAACTCTCACTATTACACTATATAACAGCGTTATTACAGGTTTACAGTTCTGAGTACTGAACTCTCACTATTACACTATGTAACAGCGTTATTACAGGTTTACAGTTCTGAGTACTGAAGTCTCACTACTACACTATATAACAGCGTTATTACAGGTTTACAGTTCTGAGTACTGAACTCTCACTATTACACTATATAACAGCGTTATTACAGGTTTACAGTTCTGAGTACTGAACTCTCACTATTACACTATATAACAGCGTTATTACAGGTTTACAGTTCTGAGTACTGAACTCTCACTATTACTCCATACAACAGTGTTATTACAGGTTTACAGTTCTGAGTACTGAACTCTCACTATTACACTATATAACAGCGTTATTACAGGTTTACAGTTCTGAACTCTCACTATTACACTATATAACAGTGTTATTACAGGTTTACAGTCTGAATACTGAACTCTCACTATTACACTATATAACAGCGTTATTACAGGTTTACAGTTCTGAGTACTGAACTCTCACTATTACACTATATTACAGTGTTATTACAGCTTTACAGTTCTGAGTACTGAACTCTCACTATTACACTATATAACAGTGTTATTACAGGTTTACAGTTCTGAGTACTGAACTCTCACTATTACACTATATATCAGCATTATTACAGGTTTACAGTTCTGAATACTGAACTCTCACTATTACACTATATAACAGCGTTATTACAGGTTTACAGTTCTGAATACTGAACTCTCACTAGTACACTATATAACAGCGTTATTACAGGTTTACAGTTCTGAATACTGAACTCTCACTATTACACTATATAACAGCGTTATTACAGGTTTACAGTTCTGAATACTGAACTCTCACTAGTACACTATATAACAGCGTTATTACAGGTTTACAGTTCTGAATACTGAACTCTCACTATTACACTATATAACAGCGTTATTACAGGTTTACAGTTCTGAATACTGAACTCTCACTAGTACACTATATAACAGCGTTATTACAGGTTTACAGTTCTGAATACTGAACTCTCACTATTACACTATATAACAGCGTTATTACAGGTTTACAGTTCTGAATACTGAACTCTCACTATTACACTATATAACAGCGTTATTACAGGTTTACAGTTCTGAATACTGAACTCTCACTAGTACACTATATAACAGTGTTATTACAGGTTTACAGTTCTGAGCTCTGCTGAATGCTGGTGGATCCAGATGGAGATGAGGGTGTGTTTGAAGCCCACCTGCTTTAACTGAACAGTGTATATGTGCTTTGGACTCGTAGTAGACCCAGTCGAAGCCCGCCTCCACGGCCAGTCTGGACAGCATCCCGTATTTGCTCTTGTCCCGGTCGGACGTGGTGATGTCCACCGCGCGGCCCTCGTAATGCAGAGACTCGTCCAGGTGATTTCCGTCTTCGTCCCAGCCCTCCGTCACCCGCAGCTTCACCCCCGGCCACTGGTTCATCACCGAGATCGCCAACGAGTTCAGCTTATCCTTACAGCGCTGGGACAGACAGACACACAGACAGACAGACAGATTAACAGAGAGACACACAGACAGACAGACAGATTAACAGACAGACACACAGACAGACACACAGATTTACAGACAGACGGACACACAGACACACAGACAGACAGACACACAGACAGACAGATTAACAGACAGACAGACAGACAGACACACAGATTAACAGACAGACACACAGATTTACAGACAGACAGACACACAGACACACAGACAGACAGACAGACACACAAACAGACACACAGATTAACAGACAGACAGATTAACAGACAGACACACAGACAGACAGACACACAGATTAACAGACACACAGACAGACAGACAGATTAACAGACAGACACACAGACAGACAGACAGATTAACAGAGACACAGACAGATACACAGATTAACAGACAGACACACAGACAGATTAACAGAGACACAGACAGACACACAGATTAACAGACAGACACACAGACAGATTAACAGACAGACAGATTAACAGAGACACAGACAGACACACAGACAGATTAACAGACAGACACACAGACAGATTAACAGACAGACAGACAGATTAACAGAGACACAGACAGACACACAGATTAACAGACAGACACACAGACACATTAACAGACAGACAGACAGATTAACAGAGACACAGACAGACAGACACACAGACAGATTAACAGACAGACACACAGACAGATTAACAGACAGACAGACAGACAGATTAACAGACAGACACACGGACAGACAGACAGACACACAGACAGACAGACAGATTAACAGACAGACAGACAGATTAACAGACACACAGACAGACACACAGATTAACAGACAGACACACAGACAGACACACAGATTAACAGACAGACACACAGACAGACAGACAGACAGGCAGATTAACAGACACACAGACAGACACACAGATTAACAGACAGACACACAGACAGACAGGCAGATTAACAGACACACAGACACACAGATTAACAGACACACAGACAGACACACAGATTAACAGACAGACACACAGACAGACAGGCAGATTAACAGACACACAGACAGACACACAGATTAACAGACAGACACACAGACAGACAGGCAGATTAACAGACACACAGACACACAGATTAACAGACACACAGATTAACAGACAGACACACAGACAGAATAACAGAGACAGACACACAGACAGACACACAGATTAACAGAGACAGACAGGGAGGGATAGATAGATAAAGAGGAGAGAGAGAAAGAAGTGAGAGAGACAGAGGGAGAAAAAGATGAATGAGAGGAAGAAGAAGAGGAATGGAGAGAAGGATAGATTGATAAAGAGGAGAGAGAGAGAAGTGAGAGACAGAGGGAGAAAAAGATGAATGAGAGGAAGAAGAAGAGGAATGGAGAGAAGGATAGATTGATAAAGAGGAGAGAGAGAGAAGTGAGAGACAGAGGGAGAAAAAGATGAATGAGAGGAAGAAGAGGAGGAATGGAGAGAAGGATAGATTGATAAAGAGGAGAGAGAGAGAAGTGAGAGACAGAGGGAGAAAAAGATGAATGAGAGGAAGAAGAAGAAGAGGAATGGAGAGAGAGATAGATGGATATATACTGAGATTGATGAAGAGGAGAGAGAGAAGTGAGAGACAGAGGGAGAAAAAGATGAATGAGAGGAAGAAGAGGAGGAATGGAGAGAGAGATAGATTGATGAAGAGGAGAGAGAAGTGAGAGACAGAGGGAGAAAAAGATTAATGAAAGAAGAGGAGGATTGGAGAGAGAGATAGATTGATGAAGAGGAGAGAGAGAAGAGAGAGACAGAGGGAGAAAAAGATGAATGAGAGGAAGAAGAGGAGGAATGGAGAGAGAGATAGATTGATGAAGAGGAGAGAGAAGTGAGAGACAGAGGGAGAAAAAGATGAATGAGAGAAAGAAGAGGAGGAATGGAGAGAGGGATAGATAGATAAAGAGGAGAGAGAGAAGTGAGAGACAGAGGGAGAAAAAGATTAATGAGAGGAAGAAGAGGAGGAATGGAGAGAGGGATAGATAGATGAAGAGGAGAGAGAGAAGTGAGAGACAGAGGGAGAAAAAGATTAATGAAAGAAGAGGAGGAATGGAGAGAGGGATAGATAGATAAAGAGGAGAGAGAGAAGTGAGAGACAGAGGGAGAAAAAGATGAATGAAAGAAGAGGAGGAATGGAAAGAGGGATAGATAGATGAAGAGGAGAGAGAGAAGTGAGAGACAGAGGGAGAAAAAGATTAATGAAAGAAGAGGAGGAATGGAGAGAGGGATAGATAGATAAAGAGGAGAGAGAGAAGTGAGAGACAGAGGGAGAAAAAGATGAATGAAAGAAGAGGAGGAATGGAAAGAGGGATAGATAAGATGAAGAGGAGAGAGAGAAGTGAGAGACAGAGGGAGAAAAAGATGAATGAGAGAAAGAAGAGGAGGAATGGAGAGAGGGATAGATAGATAAAGAGGAGAGAGAAGTGAGAGACAGAGGGAGAAAAAGATGAATGAGAGGAAGAAGAGGAGGAATGGAGAGAGGGATAGATAGATAAAGAGGAGAGAGAAGTGAGAGACAGAGGGAGAAAAAGATGAATGAGAGGAAGAAGAGGAGGAATGGAGAGAGGGATAGATAGATAAAGAGGAGAGAGAGAAGTGAGAGACAGAGGGAGAAAAAGATGAATGAAAGAAGAGGAGGAATGGAAAGAGGGATAGATAGATGAAGAGGAGAGAGAGAAGTGAGAGACAGAGGGAGAAAAAGATTAATGAAAGAAGAGGAGGATTGGAGAGAGGGATAGATAGATAAAGAGGAGAGAGAGAAGTGAGAGACAGAGGGAGAAAAAGATGAATGAAAGAAGAGGAGGAATGGAAAGAGGGATAGATAGATGAAGAGGAGAGAGAGAAGTGAGAGACAGAGGGAGAAAAAGATGAATGAGAGAAAGAAGAGGAGGAATGGAGAGAGGGATAGATAGATAAAGAGGAGAGAGAAGTGAGAGACAGAGGGAGAAAAAGATGAATGAGAGGAAGAAGAGGAGGAATGGAGAGAGGGATAGATAGATAAAGAGGAGAGAGAAGTGAGAGACAGAGGGAGAAAAAGATGAATGAGAGGAAGAAGAGGAGGAATGGAGAGAGGGATAGATAGATAAAGAGGAGAGAGAAGTGAGAGACAGAGGGAGAAAAAGATGAATGAGAGGAAGAAGAGGAGGAATGGAGAGAGGGATAGATAGATAAAGAGGAGAGAGAAGTGAGAGACAGAGGGAGAAAAAGATGAATGAAAGAAGAGGAGGAATGGAGAGAGGGATAGATAGATAAAGAGGAGAGAGAGAAGTGAGAGACAGAGGGAGAAAAAGATGAATGAGAGGAAGAAGAGGAGGAATGGAGAGAGGGATAGATAGATAAAGAGGAGAGAGAGAAGTGAGAGACAGAGGGAGAGGTGGAGGAGGGGTTGTGGTATCAGTAATCTGTAACTGAATGTAAAAGTTATTAATATCCACGTCGTTACAGCAGCGGTCAATCAGACCTGCAGTTAATCAGACCGGCCGAGCAGGAGTCCAATCACTGCCCAGTCTGACCACTACAAGCTCCTAGAGTTTAACAGCAGCACTGATTCACGGTTACAGCATAGCTTTGAGTTCTAACCTCACATGCCCCCCATATACCCTACATACCCTATATACCCCACATACCCTATCTACCCTATATACCCCACATACCCTATCTACCCTATATACCCCACATACCCTATATACCCTATATACCCCACATACCCTATCTACCCTATATACCCCACATACCCTATCTACCCTATATACCCCACATACCCTATCTACCCTATATACCCCACATACCCTATATACCCTATATACCCCACATACCCTATCTACCCTATATACCCCACATACCCTATCTACCCTATATACCCCACATACCCTATATACCCCACATGCCCTATCTACCCTATATACCCCACATACCCTATATACCCTATATACCCCACATACCCTATCCACCCTATATACCCCACATACCCTATGTACCCTATATACCCCACATACCCTATGTACCCTATATACCCCACATGCCCTATCTACCCTATATACCCCACATACCCTATATACCATATATACCCCACATACCCTATCCACCCTATATACCCCACATACCCTATATACCCCACATACCCTATCTACCCTATATGCCCCACATACCCTATCTACCCTATATACCCCACATACCCTATCTACCTCAAATACCCTATACACCCCACATACCCTATATACCTCAAATACACTATACACCCCACATGCCCTATATACCCCACATGCCCTATATACCTTACATACCCTATATATCCCACATACCCTATCTACCCTATCTACCCCACATACCCTATCTACCCTATATACCCCACATACCCTATATACCTCAAATACACTATACACCCCATAAACCCTATATACCCCACATACCCTATATACCCCACATACCCTATATACCCCACATACCCTATATAACCTACATACCCTATATACCCCACATACCCTATATACCCTACATACCCTATATACCCCATATACCCACATGCCCTATATACCCCACATGCCCTATATACCCTACATATCCTATATACCCCACGTACCCTACAGCCGGTGTTCTAATATCACTGACTGTTCTTTGATGACGTTCTGCTGAAACTCATCACAACAACAACAACAACAACAACAACAACAACTCAGATCAGCAGATCAGAACAGACAGGCGGACGGAGACGGTGTCTCTCTGGGACGGCGGTGTCCCGCGTGAGCTGACTGCTACTAGTATCATATATCACACAAATATCACACTAATATCACTCTAATATCACACTAATATCAGTCCAATATCACTCTAACATTACACTAATATCACTCTAATATCACTCTAATATCACACTAATATCAGTCCAATATCACTCTAACATCACTCTAACATTACACTAATATCACTCTAATATCAGTCCAATATCACATTAATATCACTCTAATATCACTCTGATATCACACTAATATCAGTCCAATATCACTCTAGCATCACTCTAACATTACACTAATATCACTCTAATATCACTCTAATATCACACTAATATCACACTAATATCACTCTAATATCACACTAATATCACTCTAATATCACTCTAATATTACACTAATATCACACTAATATCACTCTAATGTCACTCTAATATCAGTCCAATATTACTCTAATATTACTCTAACATCACACTAATATCACTCTAATATCAGTCCAATATCACTTTAATATCACTCTAATATCAGTCCAATATCACTCTAATATCACTCTAATATCACTCCAGTATCACTCTACTATCACTGTAATTGCTCTCTCCGGTACAGCAGATGTTGAGGGTCTGCGGGAGCTGGAGGAACATTAGATACATACAGAGGAGCAGTGGAGCTGGAATAAACTCCTCTACGCTCCTCAGCAGCTACGTTCTCTCTAGACTGACGTCCCAAACACCCTGACCAGCACACGGGACACTTCACCAGAGCTGAAAGCCCAGTAGACTCCTCAGAGTGACCATGGACAGTTTATATATATATATATTACAACTGTGTGTTTGAAAGAACCTGGCGATACGATACATATCACGATACAGAGGCTACGATTTAATATGTTTTGATTTTTAAATGTAATTTTAGGAAAATAGTCATATAACAAAACAATAACTAGTTAACGAGCTTCGCTAATGCTATTAACATTAAACTACTGATTAATAATCAATACTGTGAACAAATCCTCAGAGCCAGATCTCCATAGTGAGAACTTTACAGGAGAAGCAAACACGCTCCTCAGTTACAGTGTAAGTCAATGGAACCAGACGTCTTTACAAGGAACTGTGGTTCATTTCTTAAAGTCCAGACTTTCAGATTATATTACAAACTGGAGATCACACAACAGCAACCTCAGAGACTGAGCCTAGTCCTGGACTACACCTGGAGATCACACAACAGTAACCTCAGAGACTGAGCCTAGTCCTGGACTACACCTGGAGATCACACAACAGCAACCTCAGAGACTGAGCCTAGTCCTGGACTACACCTGGAGTTCACACAACAGCAACCTCAGAGACTGAGCCTAGTCCTGGACTACACCTGGAGATCACACAACAGCAACCTCAGAGACTGAGCCTAGTCCTGGACTACACCTGGAGTTCACACAACAGCAACCTCAGAGACTGAGCCTAGTCCTGGACTACACCTGGAGATCACACAACAGCAACCTCAGAGACTGAGCCTAGTCCTGGACTACACCTGGAGATCACACAACAGCAACCTCAGAAACTGAGCCTAGTCCTGGACTACACCTGGAGATCACACAACAGCAACCTCAGAGACTGAGCCTAGTCCTGGACTACACCTGGAGATCACACAACAGCAACCTCAGAGACTGAGCCTAGTCCTGGACTACACCTGGAGTTCACACAACAGCAACCTCAGAGACTGAGCCTAGTCCTGGACTACACCTGGAGTTCACACAACAGCAACCTCAGAGACTGAGCCTAGTCCTGGACTACACCTGGAGATCACACAACAGCAACCTCAGAGACTGAGCCTAGTCCTGGACTACACCTGGAGTTCACACAACAGCAACCTCAGAGACTGAGCCTAGTCCTGGACTACACCTGGAGATCACACAACAGCAACCTCAGAGACTGAGCCTAGTCCTGGACTACACCTGGAGTTCACACAACAGCAACCTCAGAGACTGAGCCTAGTCCTGGACTACACCTGGAGATCACACAACAGCAACCTCAGAAACTGAGCCTAGTCCTGGACTACACCTGGAGATCACACAACAGCAACCTCAGAGACTGAGCCTAGTCCTGGACTACACCTGGAGTTCACACAACAGCAACCTCAGAGACTGAGCCTAGTCCTGGACTACACCTGGAGATCACACAACAGCAACCTCAGAGACTGAGCCTAGTCCTGGACTACACCTGGAGATCACACAACAGCAACCTCAGAAACTGAGCCTAGTCCTGGACTACACCTGGAGATCACACAACAGCAACCTCAGAGACTGAGCCTAGTCCTGGACTACACCTGGAGATCACACAACAGCAACCTCAGAGACTGAGCCTAGTCCTGGACTACACCTGGAGTTCACACAACAGCAACCTCAGAGACTGAGCCTAGTCCTGGACTACACCTGGAGATCACACAACAGCAACCTCAGAGACTGAGCCTAGTCCTGGACTACACCTGGAGTTCACACAACAGCAACCTCAGAGACTGAGCCTAGTCCTGGACTACACCTGGAGTTCACACAACAGCAACCTCAGAGACTGAGCCTAGTCCTGGACTACACCTGGAGTTCACACAACAGCAACCTCAGAGACTGAGCCTAGTCCTGGACTACACCTGGAGTTCACACAACAGCAACCTCAGAGACTGAGCCTAGTCCTGGACTACACCTGGAGATCACACAACAGCAACCTCAGAGACTGAGCCTAGTCCTGGACTACACCTGGAGTTCACACAACAGCAACCTCAGAGACTGAGCCTAGTCCTGGACTACACCTGGAGTTCACACAACAGCAACCTCAGAGACTGAGCCTAGTCCTGGACTACAGCGCATTCCCAGCAGAGACATTCCCACCACAGGGAAGCGCAGTCCAGGACTAGTCTTAATCCCTGCGTAGGAGACCAGACTAATGGAGGGTCCTGAGTACAGAAGCCCCTCTGGCGTTACACTTCAGTCCAAAACAAGAGATGCAGCAGGACAGCGATGACCAGACTCGAGTCCAGCCACAGGTACTCACCTCCGCGCTCCTCCATCATTCCCATTAAACAGACCCAGTAAGCCTTCCCAGGAGTAACTGGAGTCTCTTTAGCCAATAACAGACCCTCACCATCAGCCGGCCTGACCACTGCTGACCCACCCTGGTCAGTAAAAGCGGGGTCAGCGGGCAGGGCGCGTGCAAACAGAAACTCACGAGCGGACAGAATTAAACATATACGCACATTGCGCAACACGCTGCGGGCGCGCGGCTGTACTGGGCTCGAGTTCAAGGCTTCGGTCGCTGAAACGCGCGCGTGTACACATCAGCCTGGAAACCGATCCCCGTACAGCCTCTAAAGCCGTGAGATCGCTCGTGCGCCTTTGCGCGCTCGCTGCTGCGCTCGTGCCGTACCTGTGTCATCAGCCTGTCCGCGTTCGTGTTCTCCTCGTCCTTGAAGATGATGTCAGGGTTGTAGTTGGGCGTGAGCTCCTTAAAGCGCTCCGAGCTCCTCGTGATCTTGCCCTCGTACTTGCCGCTCGCGCCCAGAGTCTTCTCGGCCACGTTGGGGATGAACTGCTTGTAGGCCAGCGGCGCGAGCTTCTTGGGGTGCCTGCGCTTCCCGTAACCCCTGCCCGGTCCGCAGGTCAGTCCGCAGCACGCGAGGACCAGGCAGAGCAGAGATGCGCGCGCGACCCTGCTCACGAGCCTCATTGCGTTCCTGAGTGTGTGTGGGAATGCTGGGGGTCCGAGCGCGCGGGTCCTCGTTTGTTCCTCCTCTGCGCTGTATTTCTATAGCTGCTGGCTGTCCGGTGCACGCGCTGCTGGGAGCTGGTACACGGCCTCGACCCTCTCGCGCAGCCTCCGGCAGAGAGCGTTGGAGTTGGGCTCTCGATGCTCAGAGCGGCAGGCTTAGACCCGTATGAGCGCGCGCAGCATTTAACTCCCTACATGAGAGCCGCGAGCTCAGGCGAAGGGAGGCAGCTCATTGGCCGAGAGGAGAAAAAAAAACTGCTGTGATGTTATTTCACCTCAGACTACATCCTTTACCTGGACACTCAGCTGACCTGCCCTCCTGAGAGACACCACCACCAACACACTGCTTTCAAACACTCTATTGGCCAGATAGTAATAATAATAATAATAATAATAATAATAATAATAATAATAATAATAAGTATATTATTTTTGTCATTATTATTGTTGTAATTATTAATATTAATACAGACTACATTACCTATAATATACTGCTGCTGTTACTACTACTATGTTACTACTACTATTACTACTACTACTACTACTACTACTACTAATAATAATAATAATAATAATAATAGTAATAATAATAATAATAATAATAATAATAATAATTATTATAATAATAAGTATATTATTTTTGTCATTATTATTATTATAATTATTAATATTAATACAGACTACATTACCTATAATATGCTGCTGCTGTTACTACTACTACTACTACTACTACTACTTCTACTACTACTAATAATAATAATAATAATAATAATAATAATAATAATAATAATAATAATATTTAGTGCTGCACACCCCTCCACCACCCCCCAACAATAAATAAATAAATATTTTAAAAACAAACAAAACCTTATTTCTTATGTTATTATATATAACTATTTAAATAAATAAATACAAACATGGTCACAATTAATTTTAGAAGACTGACTGAACTGTATATGAAACTGATTGGCCGCCTACTGTCATAACTGTGATAGTGAGTCACTGTAGTACCACTTTGTACCTGAAGAGGTGATAGTGAGCCACTGTAGTACCACTGTGAACCTAAAGAGGTGATAGTGAGTGACTGTAGTATCACTGTGTACCTGAAGAGGTGATAGTGAGTGACTGTAGTACCACTGTGTACCTGAAGAGGTGATAGTGAGTGACTGTAGTACCACTGTGTACCTGAAGAGGTGATAGTAAGTGACTGTAGTACCACTTTGTACCTGAAGAGGTGATAGTGAGTGACTGTAGTACCACTTTGTACCTGAAGAAGTGATAGTGAGTCACTGTAGTACCACTGTGTACCTGAAGAGGTGATATTGAGTGACTGTAGTACCACTTTGTACCTAAAGAGGTGATAGTGAGTCACTGTAGTACCACTTTGTACCTGAAGAGGTGATAGTGAGTGACTGTAGTACCACTTTGTACCTAAAGAGGTGATAGTGAGTCACTGTAGTACCACTTTGTACCTGAAGAGGTGATAGTGAGTGACTGTAGTACCACTTTGTACCTAAAGAGGTGATAGTGAGTCACTGTAGTACCACTGTGTACCTGAAGAGGTGATATTGAGTGACTGTAGTACCACTTTGTATCTGAAGAGGTGATAGTGAGTGACTGTAGTACCACTTTGTACCTGAAGAGGTGATATTGAGTGACTGTAGTACCACTTTGTACCTGAAGAGGTGATAGTGAGTGACTGTAGTACCACTTTGTACCTGAAGAGGTGATAGTGAGTGGCTGTAGTACCACTTTGTATCTGAAGAGGTGATAGTGAGTCACTGTAGTACCACTTGGTACCTGAAGAGGTGATAGTGAGTGACTGTAGTACCACTTTGTACCTGAAGAGGTGATAGTGAGTCACTGTAGTACCACTGTGCACCTGAAGAGGTGATAGTGAGTCACTGTATTGTGAAAGTGAATCAGTCCAGTATGTGAGGATGAGGAAGTAGTGCTGTGTATTCTAACGTCTGGTCAGTGGTGGTGAAGGTGCTGCTCCTGGTTAGATCATTTAAGATCAGACAGTCAGGTTAGTGTGTTATTCTGATTCTGATTCTGATTCTGATTCTGATTATTCAGAAAAGCCTTCACGGACAATTTACAGTCCAGGAAACAAGCGGCGCTCAACAGAAGTGACCTGAAAGAAACTCTGAAGCTGCGTTCCATCCCAAACAGTCGCTGTCATGTTCCTTAAACACGGCAGATGTACCTCCACGTCCTAAACACCATCATCAAACATAAATCTTTAGGAGACGTGCAGTGGCTGATGGGTAAACTGCCCTGCAGCTTCCTGTGAAGTGATACTCCCTGTGTGGTTTGAAGTTCACTTCCAGTGGAATGTTTTCACGCCCTGTGGTTTGGAATCACCTTTAAAACATCTAAATTCAAGTCACCGTCTCAGTAGATGAGCTGTAACTCTGACTGTGCTGTGATGTTGCTCATCCCGTCATCGTCACTGCAGCTACAACCCAGCAGGTGATGAACACCTGACCAGCACTGACCAGCACTGACCAGACTGACCACAAACATGACCATTAAAACACTACGAGGTCAGATCAGCTGGACTGGAGGATCCATATAACCTGAACAACTCCACAACATCCTGATCTGTGAGATCTTACAGAAAATAATCAGTCTGAACACTGTTACTGTAACTGTGCTGAATTTGACCTGTCGGGGAGAATTAAGTATTAAATACTGATATTCTGAAGTACATTTATATCATTGCTGTTCAAAGTAAAGTAACTTTACTGGAGAGAACAAAGACATTCTTCACTTTATTGTAAGTCAATGGAACTAGAATTTTTTCCCAAGTGATTTTGGAAATTTTAACATAATATAAACATCAGCTTTCGTAAACATGAACACGATTAAAATATAAATATAAATAGATAGATAGATAGATAGATAGATAGATAGATAGACAGATAGATTGTCATACATATATGAATAGATAAATAGAGAGTCATATATATATATATATATTAAATATATAAATATATTATATTGTCATACATATATAGATAGATAAATAGATAGAGAGTCATAGATAGATAGATAGATAGGAACAGATATATATATATATAGATGAATAGATAGAGAAGCATATATATATATTATATTGTCATACATATATAGATAGATAAATAGATAGATAGATAGATAGAGTCATAGATAGATAGATAGATAGATAGATAGATAGATAGATAGATAGATAGATAGATAGATGAATAGATAGAGAAGCATATATATATATTATATTGTCATACATATATAGATAGATAGATAGAGAGTCATAGATAGATAGATAGATAGATAGATAGATAGATAGATAGATAGATAGATGAATAGACAGACAGACAGACAGATATATATATATAGATAGATAGATAGATAGATAGATAGATATATAGATATATAGATGAATAGATAGAGAAGCATATATATATATACACTATATTGTCATACAGATATAGATAGATAAATAGATAGAGAGTCATAGATAGATAGATAGATAGATAGATAGAGAGTCATAGATAGATAGAGAGTCATAGATAGATAGATAGATAGATAGATAGATAGATAGATAGATAGATAGATAGATAGAGAATCATAGATAGATAGATAGATAGATAGATAGATAGATAGATAGATAGATAGATAGAGAATCATAGATAGATAGATAGATAGATAGATAGATAGATAGATAGATAGATAGATAGATAGATAGATAGATAGATAGATAGAGAATCATAGATAGATAGATAGATAGATAGATAGATAGATAGATAGATAGATAGATAGATAGATAGAGAATCATAGATAGATAGATAGATAGATAGATAGATAGATAGATAGATAGATAGATAGATAGATAGATATCTGACTGGGTGATTTAGGTCTGACAGTGTTTGTGTATCTGATTTTGCTGGGAATGTGTTCTATATGAAATATGCGACTGTGTATAGTTTAAGTACTGAATACTGAACCAGTCGAGGTGTTTAACGTCCGTGTTGTTCTGACAGTCGCTCTGAAATAATGGAAGCTGTCGTACGTCAGCAGCTCCTTTTAGCAGCGGAGAGGCAGCTTAAGGGCTCAGTTCACCTAAAACACTAATTTGGCTGAATATAAGGGAGAGCTGGTGGGGAGCAGAGTGTTATGCAAAGGGAATCACTCTATTGTCCTTTATCTCCTGCGGAGCGTAAAAAAATGTTATATTTTCATTTTTGGAGTAATTACTGATTACGAGTAGCGTCTCCCTGTGATCCTCTCTGGGCGGCCCAACTCAACCAGAGCAGCAGCGTCTTCAGTAAATCTCTGAACTCACCATGATTCAGTTTTAATGATTCAGCAGAACTTCAGCATGCAGCAGTTTGATTCAGCTCAATCTCAGATCAGTCCAATCCTGGATCAGCGCTGAGTTTACCTGAGTCAGTCTTTGATCTGTGCTTTCTCTGTAAAGATGGTTTTCTGATGAATCACTCGGAGCTGAGGATGACAGGAGGCCTCCAGAGCTGAGTGACTAATGAGCTCACCTTCATGGAGGTGAAATCAATTGTGTTACCTTCTTTTACGTCCTCTCTGTTTAACGGACACAGTGTGGTCTCGTCTTTGTCCTTGCCGTCATGCTCCTTGCCATCACTTTCCCGTCACCTGAAAAGAATGAACTGGTCTTCTTCCTCGCTGACACTTGCTGCGCTTGTGAAACGTTGGCGTGTAAGCGAGCAAAGCATCACCTTCGTGCCACTTTCAGGGGGAAGACCTACAGAGGGACTTACACTTGGCCTACAAACCTCGTTTCCACAGACAGGAAGCTGACAGACGCATCAGATACACAGATGTAACGGGATTCTAATGATGTGTCTAATAACAGTGTTGGTGGTGATGTGTTATTGATTACATCGCTGTAGACCATAACCTCTCAGAATACTTACAGTTAATATGAAATTTTAATCTCTTAAAGAGGAATTTCTGTTATTACGTCTGTGTAATAGATGGATTATGGTGTAAACAGAGTGATTGAGTGTGTTTGGGTGTGAAGTGGTCGAGATGTTGATTACAATGGAGGTTCTAACAGTTGACTGAGTCGTGCATGTGTTTGTTACAGAGTTGATCACTATAATAGTCAGAGTTGATCACTGTAATGGTCAGAGTTGATCACTGTAATGGTCAGAGTTGATCACTGTAATGGTCAGAGTTGATCACTGTAATAGTCAGAGTTGATCACTGTAATGGTCAGAGTTGATCACTGTAATGGTTAGAGTTGATCACTGTAATGGTCAGAGTTGATCGCTGTAATAGTCAGAGTTGATCACTGTAATGGTCAGAGTTGATCACTGTAATGGTCAGAGTTGATCACTGTAATGGTCAGAGTTGATACTGTAATTATCAGAGTTGATCACTGTAATGGTCAGAGTTGAACACTGTAATGGTCAGAGTTGATACTGTAATTATCAGAGTTGATTACTGTAATAGTCAGAGTTGATCACTGTAATAGTCAGAGTTGATCACTGTAATGGTCAGAGTTGATCACTGTAATGGTCAGAGTTGATACTGTAATTATCAGAGTTGAACACTGTAATGGTCAGAGTTGATACTGTAATTATCAGAGTTGAACACTGTAATGGTCAGAGTTGATACTGTAATTATCAGAGTTGATCACTGTAATGGTCAGAGTTGATCGCTGTAATGGTCAGAGTTGATCACTGTAATGGTCAGAGTTGATGACTGTAATAGTCAGAGTTGATACTGTAATTATCAGAGTTGATCACTGTAATGGTCAGAGTTGAACACTGTAATGGTCAGAGTTGATAACTGTAATGGTCAGAGTTGATCACTGTAATGGTCAGAGTTGATACTGTAATTATCAGAGTTGATCACTGTAATAGTCAGAGTTGATCACTGTAATAGTCAGAGTTGATCGCTGTAATGGTCAGAGTTGATCACTGTAATGGTCAGAGTTGATCACTGTAATGGTCAGAGTTGATCACTGTATTGATCAGAGTTGATCACTGTAATGGTCAGTGTTGATGGCTGTAATGGTCAGAGTTGATCACTGTATTGATCAGAGTTGATCACTGTAATGGTCAGTGTTGATGGCTGTAATAGTCAGAGTTGATCACTGTAATGGTCAGAGTTGAACACTGTAATGGTCAGAGTTGATCACTGTAATGGTCAGAGTTGATCACTGTAATAGTCAGAGTTGATCACTGTAATGGTCAGAGTTGATCACTGTAATGGTCAGAGTTGATCACTGTAATAGTCAGAGTTGATCACTGTAATGGTCAGAGTTGAACACTGTAATGGTCAGAGTTGATGACTGTAATGGTCAGAGTTGATCACTGTAATAGTCAGTGTTGATGGCTGTAATGGTCAGAGTTGATCACTGTAATGGTCAGAGTTGATCACTGTAATAGTCAGTGTTGATGGCTGTAATAGTCAGAGTTGATCACTGTAATGATCAGAGTCGATCACTGTAATAGTCAGAGTTGATGACTGTAATGGTCAGAGTTGATCACTGTAATGGTCAGAGTTGATCACTGTAATGGTCAGAGTACATCACTGTAATGGTCAGAGTTGATCGCTGTAATAGTCAGAGTTGATCACTGTAATGGTCAGAGTTGATCACTGTAATAGTCAGAGTTGATCACTGTAATGGTCAGAGTTTAACACTGTAATGGTCAGAGTTGATCACTGTAATGGTCAGAGTTGATCACTGTAATAGTCAGAGTTGATCACTGTAATGGTCAGAGTTGATCACTGTAATGGTCAGAGTTGATCACTGTAATGGTCAGAGTTGATGACTGTAATGGTCAGAGTACATCACTGTAATGGTCAGAGTTGATCGCTGTAATAGTCAGAGTTGATCACTGTAATGGTCAGAGTTGATCACTGTAATAGTCAGAGTTGATCACTGTAATGGTCAGAGTACATCACTGTAATGGTCAGAGTAGATCACTGTAGTGGTCAGAGTTGATCACTGTAATGGTCAGAGTACATCACTGTAATGGTCAGAGTTGATCGCTGTAATAGTCAGAGTTGATCACTGTAGTGGTCAGAGTTGATCACTGTAATGGTCAGAGTAGATCACTGTAGTGGTCAGAGTTGATCACTGTAATGGTCAGAGTAGATCACTGTAGTGGTCAGAGTTGATCACTGTAATGGTCAGAGTACATCACTGTAGTGGTCAGAGTTGATCACTGTAATAGTCAGAGTTGATGACTGTAATGGTCAGAGTTGATCACTGTAATGGTCAGAGTAGATCACTGTAGTGGTCAGAGTTGATCACTGTAATAGTCAGAGTTGATCACTGTAATAGTCAGTGTTGATCACTGTAATAGTCAGAGTTGATCACTGTAATGGTCAGAGTTGATCACTGTAATGGTCAGAGTAGATCACTGTAGTGGTCAGAGTTGATCACTGTAATGGTCAGAGTACATCACTGTAGTGGTCAGAGTTGATCACTGTAATAGTCAGAGTTGATGACTGTAATGGTCAGAGTTGATGACTGTAATGGTCAGAGTTGATGACTGTAATGGTCAGAGTTGATCACTGTAATAGTCAGAGTTGATCACTGTAATGGTCAGAGATGATCACTGTAATAGTCAGTGTTGATCACTGTAATAGTCAGAGTTGATCACTGTAATGGTCAGAGTTGATCACTGTAATAGTCAGAGTTGATCACTGTATTGATCAGAGTTGATCACTGTAATGGTCAGTGTTGATGGCTGTAATGGTCAGAGTTGATCACTGTAATAGTCAGAGTTGATCACTGTATTGATCAGAGTTGATGACTGTAATGGTCAGAGTTGATGACTGTAATGGTCAGAGTTGATCACTGTAATGGTCAGAGTTGATCACTGTAATAGTCAGAGTTGATCACTGTATTGATCAGAGTTGATCACTGTAATGGTCAGTGTTGATGGCTGTAATGGTCAGAGTTGATCACTGTAATGGTCAGAGTTGATCACTGTATTGATCAGAGTTGATCACTGTAATGGTCAGAGTTGATGACTGTAATGGTCAGAGTTGATGACTGTAATGGTCAGAGTTGATCACTGTAATGGTCAGAGTTGATCACTGTAATGGTCAGAGTTGATCACTGTAGTGGTCAGAGTTGATCACTGTGTGTGTATATGTGGGTTTTTTTACTGCCCCCTATTGTGTGTATGTTCACTAGTGTGTGTGTATATGTGGGTGTTTCAGTGCCCCCTAGTGTGTGTGTTCACTAGTGTGTGTGTATATGTGGGTGTTTCACTGCTCCCTAGTGTGTATGTGGGTGTTTCACTGCCCCCTAGTGTGTGTGTTCACTAGTGTGTGTATATGTGGGTGTTTCACTGCTCCCTAGTGTGTGTGTTCACTAGTGTGTGTGTATATGTGGGTGTTTCACTGCTCCCTAGTGTGTGTGTTCACTAGTGTGTGTGTTCACTAGTGTGTGTATGTGAGTGTTTCACTTCATACATAAGTTAAATATGACGGTTAAGTTTAATAGATGATTCGTGTACATTTTAGAATCTCTGTTGATTTGTTGGAAGTTATAATTGATTCCACTGATTCCCAGAACGTCAGAACCGGAAAGCTGAGATATTTGTGGGGCTAATTTGGTTTCTAACTTCATGCTAACCTCCTCCCCACTAGCCTATTAACTCTGTAGCTTATAAAGGTTATGAAGTAACGACTCTGAATTCTTCAGCAAATACTTTAATATTCAGGCTAAGCTAATCAGCTGTTAGCACTGTTAGCGTGTGTGGACACGGTGCTGTGAGATGCTGAGATGAGCTTCAGTGTTGGAGAGGTGGAGATGAAGCCGTAGTGAAAGTGAGTCCGGTTAGTGAGATGGAACCTGTGCTGTGTTTGACTGGGCGGCTCCGGCAGACAGTCTTTACCTCGTGCGTCTTCCTCTCCGGGGACGTCACTCCGCCGAGTGAGACATTAGCTAATTTTAGTGAGCGCACACAAGAAGGTCGGGATCCTATTAACAGTGAAGACTGAATTCCCAGCTCGTGTTAAAAAAAGACAACCGGCTGCTTTGAACCCGTAACTGTGTATTTGAAAGGGTTTCTGTAACGATTAGCTCGTAGCGCCGCTTCTCCTGACTAGCATGTCCGTTTCACTACACGGCGTTCCGGCTGATGAACAACTTCTCCTTCCTGGAGAACATTCCGAGAGGGAGGAGTCACGGCTTAGCACTTCCAAAATTCTACCCAGACCCAAATTCCCTGCTGAGAAACCCAGCTAGCAGCTAGGATTCACACTTGTGAACACAATCACCAGAGGCTAGTGAGCACACCTACATACACACACACACTAGTGAACATACACACTAGGGGGCAGTGAAACACCCACATGCACACACACACACACACACACACACACACACACTAGCGAACACACACACTAGGGGGCAGTGAAACACACACATACACACGCACACTAGTGAACACACACACTAGGGGGCAGTGAAACACCCACATGCACACACACACACACACACTAGCGAACACACACACTAGGGGGCAGTGAAACACACACATACACACGCACACTAGTGAACACACACACTAGGGGACACACACACTAGGGGGCAGTGAAACACTCACATACACGCACACATTAGTGAACACACACACTGGTCAACCAGCTTCGACATAATGATAATACTGGTCAACCAGTTTGGCTATACTGATCAAGCAAAAAATCATTACTTATTAATTTTGTACCAGTTAAACTGGTCAACCATCTTGGTCATATTAATCATACTAGTCATCATAACAGATCATACTGGTCAACCAGCTAAACCAGTATGAGAAGGTTAAGCATTTTGTTTATTGGGAAATCTTAAAATCACCATTTCTTCACACCTGCAGTTCCAGAGTTTATCTGTAACAGTAGCAGTGATGGACCTGACGGTCACCTGACCCTCTCCGACTGTCAGGATTTAGGATTAGCGGTCAGATTCCACACGGACTCTGCTCACGTGCTCCTGTAGCTTAGAACCTGCTCAGCAGCCATTAGTGGTTCTCCCGGACAGATTGTGTAAATGGGCTTCTAATTAGTGGGACAGCGAGCGTTCAGCTCAGGCTTTCAACGCTGATGTGATGAAACCTCAGGAAACGTGAAGCTCCTGCACCATGAACTTCTCTGCCTCGCACCGACCGGTTCTCCTCTCCGGTTCTCCTCTCTGGTTCTCCTCTCCGGTTCTCCTCTCCGACTGTAATTGTTATGACCTTTAAGAAAATAAACTTGTATCCTCCTGTTTCCTGTTTGTGGAAGAGAAGCAGTGCTGCACCTTCATGCTGAGAAGGAATCAATTTCAAAACAGAGTTCATTGTTACTGTAGTGCAGATGTTATCTGTATCTCACTCTATATACAATACATATATATATACACAGTACTGTTATTATATATAAAATCTAATTATTTCTAGAAAGGAAGTTTTTATTTACTCAGTAAACACTTTATTATTAAATATTAATCAGTATTAATAGAGTAAGTAGTGCTTTTACACTTTATTATTAAATATTAATCAGTATTAATAGAGTAAGTAGTGCTTTTACGCTTTATTATTAAATATTAATCAGTATTAATAGAGTAAGTAGAGCTTTTACACTTTATTATTAAATATTAATCAGTACTAATAGAGTAAGTAGAGCTTTTACACTTTATTATTAAATATTAATCAGTATTAATAGAGTAAGTAGAGCTTTTACACTTTATTATTAAATATTAATCAGTATTAATAGAGTAAGTAGTGCTTTTACACTTTATTATTAAATATTAATCAGTATTAATAGAGTAAGTAGTGCTTTTACACTTTATTATTAAATATTAATCAGTATTAATAGAGTAATTAGTTCTTTTCTATACGTCTGTGTGCTTCTCCTAAACAACCCAGTATTATTATCAGTTCTGATCTAATACCTGCTTTGACTGCTCAGTACTTCATTAAGATAAATCAAGATTTGCTGCTGAAGGAACTGAACACATTCATACAATGTCTGGGGCGTCCAGGAGAAATCTGGAACCTAACTTTGTTCTTCAATCTGGATCAAGATCTGATCTACTTCTCTCACAATAACATATTCATCTTACTTTGTATTGTGTTTATGATCATTATCATCTGTTCTAATCAGATCTGCTGTTCTTACTGGTGATCAGACACTTACTGATCAGATAAAGATGATCTATCAGACTCTTACACAGTGGTGTGTATATTTCTTTGTATGGAGGTGGTTTGAAACATGGTTCTGACATCTACGCTGATACCACATCAACCTGTGAAGACACGTGGGGTGTGTCTGGACTGACAAGAATATCTGTGCTGGTCTCTACTGATCTCTACTAGTCTGTACTGGTTTTTACTGGTCTCCGCTGGTCTCTACTGATCTCTACTAGTCTGTGCTGGTTGTTGCTGGTCTGTGCTGGTCTGTGCTGGTCTGTGCTGGTTTTTGCTGGTCTGTGCTGGTCTGTGCTGATCTATGCTGGTCTCTGCTGGTCTGTACTGGTCTCTGCTTGTCAGTGCTGGTCTTTGCTGGTCTGGGATGATGTGTGCTGGTCTGTGCTGGTCTGTGCTGTTTTTGCTGGTTTCTGCTGGTCTATGCCGGTTTCTGCTGCTCTGTGCTGGTCTGTGCTCGTCTCTACTGGTCTCTTCTGGTCTGTACTGTTCTGTGCTGGACTCTGCTGGTCTTTTCTGGTCTCTACTGGACCTTGCTGGTCTTTGCTGGATTTTGCTGCTCTGTTTGGTCTGTGCTTGTTTCTACTGGTCTCTGCTGGTCTGTACTGGTCTCTACTGGTCTCTGGTGGTGTGTGCTGACCTGTGCTTGTCTCTGCTGGTCTGTGCTGATCTGTGCTTGTCTCTACTGGTCTCTTCTGGTCTCTTCTGGTCTGTGCTAATCTGTGCTGGTTTTTGCTGGTCTGTGCTGGTCTCTACTGGTTTCTTCTGGTCTGTGCTGGTTTTTGCTGATCTGTGCTGGTCTCTACTGGTTTCTTCTGGTCTGTGCTGGTCTCTACTGGTCTCTTCTGGTCTGTGCTGGTCTGTGCTGATCTGTGCTGGTCTCTACTGGTCTCTTCTGATCTGTGCCGATCTGTGCTGGTCTGTGCTGTTCTGTGCTCGTCTCTACTGGTCTCCTCTGGTCTGTGCTGGTCTGTTCTGGTTTTTGCTGGTCTGTGCTGGTCTGTGCTAATCTCTACTGGTCTCTTCTGATCTATTCTGGTTTTTGCTGGTCTGTGCTGGTCTGTGCTCATCTCTACTGGTCTCTTCTGGTCTGTGCTGGTCTGTGCTGGTCTCTGCTGGTCTATGCCGGTTTCTGCTGCTCTGTGCTGGTCTTTGCTGGTCTGTACTGGTCTGTGCTGGTCTGTGCTGGTCTGTGCTGTTATGTGCTGGTCTCTGTTGGTCTATGCTGGTTTCTGCTGCTCTGTGCTGGTCTCTACTGGTTTCTTTTGGTCTGTGCTGGTTTTTGCTGATCTGTGCTGGTCTCTGCTGGTTTCTTCTGGTCTGTGCTGATCTGTTCATTTTTTTCTGTGGTCTGTGCTGGTTGTTGCTGGTCTGTACTGGTCTGTGCCGGTCTGTGCTGGTCTGTGCTGGTTTTTGCTGGTCTGTGCTGGTCTGTGCTGATCTATGCTGGTCTCTGCTGGTCTGTACTGGTCTCTGCTTGTCAGTGCTGGTCTTTGCTGGTCTGGGATGATCTGTGCTGGTCTGTGCTGTTTTTGCTGGTCTCTGCTGGTCTTTGCCGGTTTCTGCTGCTCTGTGCTGGTCTGTGCTGGTCTGTGATGATCTGTACTGGTCTGTACTGGTCTGTGCTGGTCTTTGCTTTTTATATTTGATGTGATTTAATACTTTGTTTATAATAAATACGTTCTGATTCTGACTGAACCCGTTAAGACTGCAGTACAGTCATAACAGTATCATCGTTTCTGACTCTAAGACTGAAGCAGGTCTACTGGTCTCTTCTGGTCTGTGCTGGTCTGTGCTGGTCTCTGCTGGTCTATGCCGGTTTCTGCTGCTCTGTGCTGGTCTTTGCTGGTCTGTACTGGTCTGTGCTGGTCTGTGCTGGTCTGTGCTGTTATGTGCTGGTCTCTGTTGGTCTATGCTGGTTTCTGCTGCTCTGTGCTGGTCTCTACTGGTTTCTTTTGGTCTGTGCTGTTTTCTGCTGCTCTGTGCTGGTCTCTACTGGTTTCTTTTGGTCTGTGCTGGTTTTTGCTGATCTGTGCTGGTCTCTGCTGGTTTCTTCTGGTCTGTGCTGATCTGTTCATTTTTTTCTGTGGTCTGTGCTGGTTGTTGCTGGTCTGTACTGGTCTGTGCCGGTCTGTGCTGGTCTGTGCTGGTTTTGGTGGTCTGTGCTGGTCTGTACTGGTCTCTGCTTGTCAGTGCTGGTCTTTGCTGGTCTGGGATGATCTGTGCTGGTCTGTGCTGTTTTTGCTGGTCTCTGCTGGTCTATGCCGGTTTCTGCTGCTCTGTGCTGGTCTATGCCGGTTTCTGCTGCTCTGTGCTGGTCTGTGCTGGTCTGTGATGATCTGTACTGGTCTGTACTGGTCTGTGCTGGTCTTTGCTTTTTATATTTGATGTGATTTAATACTTTGTTTATAATAAATACGTTCTGATTCTGACTGAACCCGTTAAGACTGCAGTACAGTCATAACAGTATCATCGTTTCTGACTCTAAGACTGAAGCAGGTCTACTGGTCGCTGAGTTGGGATTGAAAAGGCGTGTATGTTAGTCGTGCTCAGCTTTAAGTCACTGCTCGGCTTTGTTTAGCGCCGCCGCTACACGTTAGCCTTGACGATCCCCAGAACGCACAAAGCCGGAGAGGAGAAGACAGCCAGCTGTGGGAGAAGGTCCTTCGGTCCGTCTCTGATGGAGCTTTTCCATCAGCGGCGCCTTTCATTGGTTCACAGTGTCAGGCTGGATCGAATGGTCTGTCGCTATGGTAACTGTTGTGGGCGAGCGGCGGGTAATTGCGCAAGGTGAGGTGAAGGAGTTTGCGAGGTGGCGGAGGCAGACAGGATCGATAAGGCCGAGGGTAATGAGGCCTCTCTGACTGCTCTGGCTGCTCGACTCCGCTCACGCTGAGAACTTCGCCCTGGCGCCTCGTAATTCCACGACTGGAAAGCAACACATGGAAAAAAGAGCGAGAAGACGAAAATATGGATCTCATGGATTTCATTAGATTGGTATTGATCTCGGCGAGTCCTTCCCGTTATCTAATCAGACAGGTTGGATGTTCCCTCCACAATTTCATTACTAAACAGGTGGTGGTGTCTTATTTGTGAGACTCGTGTCCTTCAGCTAATCAGCGATCCACTCAGCAGCTCGTATCTACATAAAATACTGACTTTCAATATTTATTATTGAATATTTATTTTAGCTTGTTGGGTTTATGCTATGCCAGTGATATGTATTTCTACTTATATGTCTTTGTGGCACACGTGAAGCTTCATGGTGGATCTGGACTCACGTTAAGAGATGCTTTAATCTTCTAAGTCAGGGGTATTTATTTAGGATTCAGTAAGGTCCATCTGGGGGAAACTTCCTCAGGTTCTGATTCAGTGGTGTATCCTGTTTACTGAAGTAGTCTAGTATCAGCATCTTATACCATCAACTACTGAAACACCAACACACCACACATACCGTTCAGTATATTTCAGTATATTTACTGTTTAAATGTTGTTTAAATGAAATGCTGAACTTAAATAAATGATTTTTTCTGGACTGAAATTGTGTTAGGACTGTTCTCACACACATATGAGATATCCGGGTGGTTCTGTGTGGAGTGTGTATGTTCTCTCTGTGTTTGAGTGGGTTCCTCCGGGTTCTCCGGTTTCCTCCCACAGTCCAAACACATGCATGTTAGGATCCTCACTCTAAACTGACCGTAGGTGTGAGTGTGAGTGAGTGTGTGAGTGTGTGATTGGT
>CM038723.1:1445299-1582799 GCA_021613375.1 Megaleporinus macrocephalus
TTTATTCTCTGTAGAACACTAGAACAGTTCTTTATTCTCAGTATAAGAAGATGTAGAGTATTAATAAACACACAGATCAGGTTTATGAGTATAAGAAGATGTAGAGTATTAATAAACACACAGATCAGGTTTATAAGATGTAGAGTATTAATAAACACACAGATCAGGTTTATAAGATGTAGAGTATTAATAAACACACAGATCAGGTTTATAAGATGTAGAGTATTAATAAACACACAGATCAGGTTTATAAGTATAAGAAGATGAAGAATATTAATAAACACAAAGATCAGGTTTATAAGATGTAGAGTATTAATAAACACACAGATCAGGTTTATAAGTATAAGAAGATGTAGAGTATTAATAAACACAGATCAGGTTTATAAGATGTAGAGTATTAATAAACACACAGATCAGGTTTATAAGATGTAGAGTATTAATAAACACACAGATCAGGTTTAT
The DNA here is from genome assembly GCA_021613375.1 of Megaleporinus macrocephalus. Classification (NCBI taxonomy): domain Eukaryota; kingdom Metazoa; phylum Chordata; class Actinopteri; order Characiformes; family Anostomidae; genus Megaleporinus; species Megaleporinus macrocephalus. The sequence goes on from CM038723.1 coordinate 1,445,762, forward strand.
AAGTATAAGAAGATGAAGAATATTAATAAACACAAAGATCAGGTTTATAAGATGTAGAGTATTAATAAACACACAGATCAGGTTTATAAGTATAAGAAGATGTAGAGTATTAATAAACACACAGATCAGGTTTATAAGTATAAGAAGATGTAGAGTATTAATAAACACACAGATCAGGTTTATAAGTATAAGAAGATGTAGAGTATTAATAAACACACAGATCAGGTTTATAAGTATAAGAAGATGTAGAATATTAATAAACACAAAGATCAGGTTTATAAGATGTAGAGTATTAATAAACACACAGATCAGGTTTATAAGTATAAGAAGATGTAGAATATTAATAAACACACAGATCAGGTTTATAAGTATAAGAAGATGTAGAGTATTAATAAACACACAGATCAGGTTTATAAGTATAAGAAGATGTAGAGTATTAATAAACACACAGATCAGGTTTATAAGTATAAGAAGATGTAGAATATTAATAAACACACAGATCAGGTTTATAAATTTGAGAAGATGTAGAGTATTAATAAACACACAGATCAGGTTTATGAGTATAAGAAGATGTAGAGTATTAATAAACACACAGATCAGGTTTATAAGTATAAGAAGATGTAGAGTATTAATAAACACACAGATCAGGTTTATGAGTATAAGAAGATGTAGAGTATTAATAAACACACAGATCAGGTTTATGAGTATAAGAAGATGTAGAGTATTAATAAACACACAGATCAGGTTTATAAGTATAAGAAGATGTAGAGTATTAATAAACACACAGATCAGGTTTATGAGTATAAGAAGATGTAGAGTATTAATAAAAACACAGATCAACGACTTTGAGTTACAGAGAGACGTTTATAAACGTGTAGTAAGTGACTCTGAGTTACAGAGAGACATTTATAAACATGTAGTGAAATTGACTCTGAGTTACAGAGAGACGTTTATAAGCGTGTAGTAAAAGTGATTCTGAGTTACAGAGAGATGTTTATAAACGTGTAGTAAAAGGGACTGAGTTACAGAGAGATGTTTATAAGCGTGTAGTAAAAGTGACTGTTACAAAGAGACGTTTATAAACGAGTAGTAAATGGGACTGAGTTACAGAGAGACGTTTATAAATGTGTAGTAAAAGTGACTGATTTACAGAGAGATGTTTATAAGCGTGTAGTAAAAGTGAGACTGAGTTACAGAGAGACGTTTATAAACGTGTAGTAAAAGTGACTCTGAGTTACAGAGAGACGTTTATAAGCGTGTAGTAAAAGTGACTGAGTTACAGAGAGACGTTTATAAACGTGTAGTAAAAGTGACTCTGAATTACAGAGAGATGTTTATAAAGGTGTAGTAAAAGTGACTCTGAGTTACAGAGAGACGTTTATAAACGTGTAGTAAAAGTGACTGAGTTACAGAGACGTTTATAAGCGTGTAGTAAGTGACTCTGAATTACAGAGAGATGTTTATAAGCGTGTTGTAAAAGTGAGACTGAGTTACAGAGAGATGTTTATAAGCGTGTAGTAAAAGTGAGACTGAGTTACAGAGAGATGTTTATAAGCGTGTAGTAAAAGTGAGACTGAGTTATAGAGAGATGTTTATAAGCGTGTAGTAAAAGTGACTGAGTTACAGAGAGATGTTTATAAGCGTGTAGTAAAAGTGAGACTGAGTTACAGAGAGATGTTTATAAGCGTGTAGTAAAAGTGACATTTACAGAGAGATGTTTATAAGCGTGTAGTAAAAGTGAGACTGAGTTACAGAGAGACGTTTATAAGCGTGTAGTAAGTGACTGAGTTACTGAGAGATGTTTATAAGCGTGTAGTAAAAGTGAGACTGAGTTACAGAGAGATGTTTATAAGCGTGTATTAAGTGACTCTGAGTTACAGAGAGACGTTTATAAGCTTGTAGTAAAAGTGAGACTGAGTTACAGAGAGATGTTTATAAGCGTGTAGTAAAAGTGAGACTGAGTTACAGAGAGATGTTTATAAGCGTGTAGTAAAAGTGAGACTGAGTTACAGAGAGATGTTTATAAGCGTGTAGTAAAAGTGAGACTGAGTTACAGAGAGACGTTTATAAGCGTGTAGTAAAAGTGAGACTGAGTTACAGAGAGATGTTTATAAGCGTGTAGTAAAAGTGAGACTGAGTTACAGAGAGATGTTTATAAGCGTGTAGTAAAAGTGACTCTGAGTTACAGAGAGACGTTTATAAGCGTGTAGTAAAAGTGACTCTGAGTTACAGAGAGATGTTTATAAGCGTGTAGTAAAATTGAGACTGAGTTACAGAGAGATGTTTATAAGCGTGTAGTAAAAGTGAGACTGAGTTACAGAGAGACCTTTATAAACGTGTAGTAAAAGTGAGACTGAGTTACAGAGAGATGTTTATAAGCGTGTAGTAAAATTGAATCTGAGTTACAGAGAGATGTTAATAAGCGTGTAGTAAAAGTGAATCTGAGTTACAGAGAGACGTTTATAAGCGTGTAGTAAAAGTGACTATGAGTTACAGAGAGAAGTTTATAAGCGTGTAGTAAAAGTGACTCTGAGTTACAGAGAGACGTTTATAAGCGTGTAGTAAAATTGAGACTGAGTTACAGAGAGATGTTTATAAGCGTGTAGTAAAAGTGAGACTGAGTTACAGAGAGACGTTTATAAACGTGTAGTAAACGTGTACTCTGAGCTGGACTGTCTAATAGAAGCTGAACTGAGCTCCACAGTTTAGAAGCAGAAGAGCTGAAAGAGGTTCTCCAGGTTCTCTGTCTGTTACTGAAGGTGTTCTTACAGAAGGTCAGTATCTGCAGATTTAAGATCAGCAGCTGGAACATAAACAGAGAGAGGTTCTGTGATGTAGCAGGTTCTAGATTATCTAGAGCTTCATAGACGAGGACAGAAGTTTAACGTCTGTTCTAAAAGATACAGGTAGTCAGAGCAGCTCTTTAAACCAGGACTGATCTGAGACCCAGTAGAAACTAGATCAAAGACGCTGCCTGACTCGGGATACAGGCTTCGTCTGTTATACTGGTATTCTCCTGTTATACTGGGCTTTTTCTGTTATACTGGGATTCTCCTGTTATACTGGGATTTTTCTGTTATACAGGTATTCTCCTGTTATACTGGGATTTTTCTGTTATACTATGATTCTCCTGTTATACTGGGATTTTTCTGTTATACTGGTATTCTCCTGTTATACTGGGCTTTTTCTGTTATACTGGGATTCTCCTGTTATACTGGGATTTTTCTGTTATACTGGGATTCTCCTGTTATACTGGGATTTTTCTGTTATACTGGGATTCTCCTGTTATACTGGGCTTTTTCTGTTATACTAGGATTCTCCTGTTATACTGGGATTCTCCTGTTATACTGGGCTTTTTCTGTTATACTGGGATTCTCCTGTTATACTGGGATTCTCCTGTTATACTGGGCTTTTTCTGTTATACAGGTATTCTCCTGTTATACTGGGATTTTTCTGTTATACTGGGATTCTCCTGTTATACTGGGCTTCTTCTGTTATACTAGGCTTCTTCTGTTATACTGGGATTCTCCTGTTATACTGGGATTCTCCTGTTATACTGGGATTTTTCTGTTATACTGGGATTCTCCTGTTATACTGGGCTTCTCCTGTTATACTGGGCTTCTTCTGTTATACTGGGATTCTCCTGTTATACTGGGATTCTCCTGTTACACTGGGATTTTTCTGTTATACTGGGATTCTCCTGTTATACTGGTATTCTCCTGTTATACTGGGCTTCTTCTGTTATACTGGGCTTCTATTATACTGGGATTCTTCTGTTATACTGGGATTCTATTATACTGGGATTCTTCTGTTATACTGGGCTGCTTCTGTTATACTGGGCTTCTGCTATACTGGGCTGCTTCTGTTATACTGGGCTTCTTCTGTCATACTGGGCTTCTTCTGTTATACTGGGCTTCTTCTGCTATACTGGGCTTCTTCTGTTATACTGGGCTTCTTCTGTTATACTGGGCTTCTTCTGTTATACTGGGCGTCTGTTATACTGGGCTTCTTCTGTTATACTGGGCTTCTTCTGTTATACTGGGCATCTGTTATACTGGGCTTCTTCTGTCATACTGGGCTTCTTCTGTTATACTGGGCTTCTTCTGTTATACTGGGCGTCTGTTATACTGGGCTTCTTCTGTTATACTGGGCTTCTTCTGTTATACTGGGCATCTGTTATACTGGGCTTCTTCTGTCATACTGGGCTTCTTCTGTTATACTGGGCTTCTTCTGTTATACTGGGCATCTGTTATACTGGGCTTCTTCTGTCATACTGGGCTTCTTCTGTTATACTGGGCTTCTTCTGTTATACTGGGCGTCTGTTATACTGGGCTTCTTCTGTTATACTGGGCTTCTCCTGTTATACTGGGCTTCTTCTGTTATACTGGGCTTCTCCTGTTATACTGGGCTTCTGTTATACTGGGCTTCTTCTGTTATACTGGGCTTCTTCTGTTATACTGGGCTTCTTCTGTTATACTGGGCGTCTGTTATACTGGGCTTCTTCTGTTATACTGGGCTTCTTCTGTTATACTGGGCTTCTTCTGCTATACTGGGCTTCTGCTATACTGGGCTTCTCCTGTTATACTGGGCTTCTTCTGTTATACTGGGCATCTGTTATACTGGGCTTCTTCTGTTATACTGGGCTTCTTCTGTTATACTGGGCTTCTCCTGTTATACTGGGCTTCTTCTGTTATACTGGGCTTCTTCTGTTATACTGGGCTTCTTCTGTTATACTGGGCTTCTTCTGTTATACTGGGCTTCTTCTGTTATACTGGGCTTCTTCTGCTATACTGGGCTTCTGCTATACTGGGCTTCTCCTGTTATACTGGGCTTCTCCTGTTATACTGGGCGTCTGTTATACTGGGCTTCTGTTATACTGGGCTTCTGTCATACTGGGCTGCTTCTGCTATACTGGGCTACTTCTGTTATACTGGGCTTCTTCTGTCATACTGGGCTTCTTCTGTTATACTGGGCTTCTTCTGTTATACTGGGCTTCTTCTGCTATACTGGGCTTCTGCTATACTGGGCTTCTCCTGTTATACTGGGCTTCTGTTATACTGGGCTTATGTCATACTGGGCTGCTTCTGCTATACTGGGCTTCTTCTGTTATACTGGGCTTCTTCTGTCATACTGGGCTTCTTCTGTTATACTGGGCTTCTTCTGTTATACTGGGCGTCTGTTATACTGGTCTTCTTCTGTTATACTGGGCTTCTTCTGTTATACTGGGCTTCTCCTGTTATACTGGGCTTCTGTTATACTGGGCTTCTTCTGCTATACTGGGCTTCTTCTGCTATACTGGGCTTCTTCTGTTATACTGGGCTTCTTCTGTCATACTGGGCTTCTCCTGTTATACTGGGCTTCTCCTGTTATACTGGGTTTCTCCTGTTATACTGGGCTTCTCCTGTTATACTGGGCTTCTTCTGTTATACTGGGCTTCTTCTGTTATACTGGGCTTCTTCTGTTATACTGGGCGTCTGTTATACTGGGCTTCTTCTGTTATACTGGGCTTCTTCTGTTATACTGGGCGTCTGTTATAATGGGCTTCTTCTGTTATACTGGGCTTCTTCTCTTATACTGGGCGTCTGTTATACTGGGCTTCTTCTGTTATACTGGCCTTCTTCTGTTATACTGGGATTCTCCTGTTATACTGGGATTCTCCTGTTATACTGGGCTTCTTCTGTTATACTGGGCGTCTGTTATACTGGGCTTCTGCTACACTGGGCTTCTTCTGCTATACTGGGCTTCTTCTGTCATACTGGGCTTCTTCTGTTATACCGGGCTTCTTCTGTTATACTGGGCTTCTTCTGTTATACTGGGCTTCTTCTGTTATACTGGGCTTCTTCTGTTATACTGGGCTTCTGCTATACTGGGCTTCTTCTGTTATACTGGGCTTCTGCTATACTGGGCTTCTGCTATACTGGGCTTCTGCTATACTGGGCTTCTTCTGTTATACTTGGCTTCTTCTGTTAAACTGGGCTTCTGCTATACTGGGCTTCTTCTGTTATACTGGGCTTCTTCTGTTATACTGGTCTTCTTCTGTTATACTGGGCTTCTGCTATACTGGGCTTCTTCTCTTATACTGGGCTTCTTCTGTTATACTGGGCTTCTCCTGTTATACTGGGCTTCTGTTATACTGGGCTTCTCCTGTTATACTGGGCTTCTGTTATACTGGGCTTCTCCTGTTATTCTGGGCTTCTGTTATACTGGGCTTCTCCTGTTATACTGGGCTTATGTTATACTGGGCTTCTGTTATACTGGGCTTCTTCTGTTATACTGGGCTTCTGCTATACTGGGCTTCTTCTCTTATACTGGGCTTCTTCTGTTATACTGGGATTCTTCTGTTATACTGGGATTCTTCTGTTATACTGGGATTCTGTTATACTGGGCTTCTTCTGTTATACTGGGCTTCTTCTGTTATACTGGGCTTCTTCTGCTATACTGGGCTTCTGCTATACTGGGCTTCTTCTGTTATACTGGGCTTCTTCTGCTATACTGGGCTTCTTCTGCTATACTGGGCTTCTGTTATACTGGGCTTCTTCTGTTATACTGGGCTTCTTCTGCTATACTGGGCTTCTGTTATACTGGGCTTCTGCTACACTGGGCTTCTCCTGTTATACTGGGCTTCTGTTATACTGGGCTTCTTCTGTTATACTGGGCTTCTCCTGTTATACTGGGCTTCTTCTGTTATACTGGGCTTCTGTTATACTGGGCTTCTTCTGTTATACTGGGCTTCTTCTGTTATAGTGGGCTTCTTCTGTCATACTGGGCTTCTTCTGTTATACTGGGCTTCTCCTGTTATACTGGGCTTCTCCTGTTATACTGGGCTTCTTCTGTTATACTGGGCTTCTTCTGTTATACTGGGCGTCTGTTATACTGGGCTTCTTCTGTCATACTGGGCTTCTTCTGTTATACTGGGCTTCTTCTGTTATACTGGGCGTCTGTTATACTGGGCTTCTTCTGTTATACTGGGCTTCTTCTGTTATACTGGGCTTCTTCTTTTATACTGGGCTTCTTCTGTTATACTGGGCTTCTTCTGTCATACTGGGCTTCTTCTGTTATACTGGGCTTCTCCTGTTATACTGGGCTTCTGCTATACTGGGCTTCTTCTGTTATACTGGGCTTCTTCTGTTATACTGGGCTTCTGCTATACTGGGCTTCTTCTGCTATACTGGGCTTCTTCTCTTATACTGGGCTTCTGCTATACTGGGCTTCTTCTCTTATACTGGGCTTCTTCTGTTATACTGGGCTTCTTCTGCTTTACTGGGCTTTTTCTGCTATACTGGGCTTCTTCTCTTATACTGGGCTTCCTCTGTCATACTGGGCTGCTTCTGCTATACTGGGCTTCTTCTGTTATACTGGGCTTCTTCTGTTATACTGGGCTTCTTCTGTTATACTGGACGTCTTTTATACTGGGCTTCTGCTATACTGGGATTCTGCTATACTGGGCTTCTGCTATACTGGGCTTCTTCTGTCATACTGGGCTTCTTCTGTTATACTGGGCTTCTGTTATACTGGGCTTCTGATATACTGGGATTCTTCTGTCATACTGGGCTTCTTCTGTTATACTGGGTTTCTGTTATACTGGGCTTCTGTTATACTGGGCTTCTTCTGTTATACTGGGCTTCTTCTGCTATACTGGGCTTCTTCTGTCATACTGGGCTTCTTCTGTTATACTGGGCTTCTTCTGCTATACTGGGCTTCTTCTGTTATACTGGGCTTCTTCTTTTATACTGGGCTTCTTCTGTTATACTGGGTTTCTGCTATACTGGGCTTCTTCTGTTATACTGGGCTTCTTCTGTTATACTGGGCTTCTTCTGCTATACTGAGATTCTTCTGCAATACTGGGCTTCTCCTGTTATACTGGGCTTCTGCTATACTGGGCTTCTCCTGTTATACTGGGCTTCTTCCGTCATACTGGGCTTCTCCTGTTATACTGGGCTTCTCCTGTTATACTGGGCTTCTGCTATACTGGGCTTCTCCTGTTATACTGGGCTTCTTCTGTCATACTGGGCTTCTCCTGTTATACTGGGCTTCTCCTGTTATACTGGGCTTCTTCTGCTATACTGGGCTTCTTCTGCTATACTGGGCTTCTGCAATACTGGGCTTCTCCTGTTATACTGGGCTTCTGTTATACTGGGCTTCTTCTGTTATACTGGGCTTCTTCTGCTATACTGGGCTTCTGCTATACTGGGCTTCTTCTGTTATACTGGGCTTCTGCTATACTGGGCTTCTCCTGTTATACTGGGCTTCTGTTATACTGGGCTTCTGTCATACTGGGCTTCTTCTGTTATACTGGGCTTCTTCTCTTATACTGGGCTTCTTCTGTCATACTGGGCTTCTCCTGTTATACTGGGCTTCTCCTGTTATACTGGGCTTCTCCTGTTATACTGGGTTTCTTCTGTTATACTGGGCTTCTTCTGTTATACTGGGCGTCTGTTATACTGGGCTTCTTCTGTCATACTGGGCTTCTTCTGTTATACTGGGCTTCTTCTGTTATACTGGGCTTCTCCTGTTATACTGGGCTTCTCCTGTTATACTGGGCTTCTCCTGTTATACTGGGCTTCTTCTGTTATGCTGGGCTTCTTCTGCCTTACTGGGCTTCTTCTGTTATACTGGGCTTCTCCTGTTATACTGGCCTTCTCCTGTTATACTGGGTTTCTTCTGTTATACTGGGCTTCTTCTGTTATACTGGGCGTCTGTTATACTGGGCTTCTTCTGTCATACTGGGCTTCTTCTGTTATACTGGGCTTCTCCTGTTATACTGGGCTTCTCCTGTTATACTGGGCTTCTTCTGTTATACTGGGCTTCTCCTGTTATACTGGGCTTCTCCTGTTATACTGGGCTTCTCCTGTTATACTGGGCTTCTTCTGTTATACTGGGCTTCTCCTGTTATACTGGGCTTCTCCTGTTATACTGGGCTTCTCCTGTTATACTGGGCTTCTCCTGTTATACTGGGTTTCTTCTGTTATACTGGGCTTCTTCTGTTATACTGGGCGTCTGTTATACTGGGCTTCTTCTGTCATACTGGGCTTCTTCTGTTATACTGGGCTTCTCCTGTTATACTGGGCTTCTCCTGTTATACTGGGCTTCTTCTGTTATACTGGGCTTCTTCTGTTATACTGGGCTTCTTCTGCCTTACTGGGCTTCTTCTGTTATACTGGGCTTCTCCTGTTATACTGGGCTTCTCCTGTTATACTGGGTTTCTTCTGTTATACTGGGCTTCTTCTGTTATACTGGGCGTCTGTTATACTGGGCTTCTTCTGTCATACTGGGCTTCTTCTGTTATACTGGGCTTCTCCTGTTATACTGGGCTTCTTCTGCCTTACTGGGCTTCTTCTGTTATACTGGGCTTCTCCTGTTATACTGGGCTTCTCCTGTTATACTGGGCTTCTTCTGTTATACTGGGTTTCTGCTATACTGCGCTTCTTCTCTTATACTGGGCTTCTTCTGTTATACTGGGTTTCTGCTATACTGGGCTTCTTCTCTTATACTGGGCTTCTTCTGTTATACTGGGCTCCTTCTGCTTTACTGGGCTTCTTCTGTTATACTGGGCTTCTTCTGTTATACTGGGCTTCTTCTGTTATACTGGGCTTCTTATGCTGTACTGGGCTTCTTCTGTTATACTGGGCGTCTGTTATACTGGGCTTCTTCTGTTATACTGGGCTTCTTCTGCTATACTGGGCTTCTTCTGTTATACTGGGCGTCTGTTATACTGGGCTTCTTCTGTTATACTGGGCGTCTGTTATACTGGGCTTCTGCTATACTGGGCTTCTTCTGTTATACTGGGCTTCTGCTATACTGGGCTTCTTCTGTCATACTGGGCTCCTTCTGTTATACTGGGCTTCTTCTGTCATACTGGGCTTCTTCTGTTATACTGGGCTTATGTTATACTGGGCTTCTGTTATACTGGGCTTCTGCTGTACTGGGCTTCTTCTGTTATACTGGATGATTGTCGTGCTTCTTTCTGGTTCTGGTGCAGAAAATCTTTAGTCCGGTGAATTAGAATCGTTATTATTTGGACGTTCTTTGAACTTGAATTTGAATTGTAGTTGTTCTGTAGCATCACTTTATTTTGTAGTGGGTTTTTAAGCTGTTAGTAACGAATTGCTGTGATCTTCAGGTGGGAGAGAGTTTAAACTATGTGCTTTGTTGGTATAAGCTATAAAAATGAGATAATGTGTTTTAATAAATGATTATTTCAATCAGAGTAATTGTTAAATTGAGTAAAGACAGTTTAATTACAATATAAAGTCGTTTTTATAAATTATTTTTAAGCTGTAGTCATAAACTGAACACTGAGAGGAAAACAGATCTGCTATTTTTCAAGTTATTTATTGTGATTTCTAACATATTAACAGCTGAATATGCCTGTGGTCAGTCTTGGTCACTACATGAATCTAATTTATCTATCATAGCTAACTTTACTGATGGTTGAGTGATTATCGTTCACAGGTCGACCCATTTTTACCAAACATGTTTCCACTTCATACAATTATTCACACTTTTCAGCGGCTTATTATTTATTTATTTCCACATATACAGCTTCACCGCAAGAATAGTGTATGAGAGTTACCATGACCTTTTCATGTTTATTATTTTATTTATTTAACCTTTATTTAACCTTTATTTAACCCCACCGAGATCTCCTTTACAAGGACGACTAGCAACAACACCGAGTTACAACAGAAGATTTTACAAAGATATGAATAAATATATAAAAAATATTACATTAAACATCTACACACAGACAGTCTGGACTTAAAACTGTTCAGCGATAAAAACTTTAGAATCTAAAGTTAATTTTGTAGGTGTTTTAGAAAGAAAACCTAAACGCTGTCTTTGTAAATTCAGTTGGCGCGACAAAATGCAAACACATCATTTAAGACATTATAGACTGTACATATGGAATATATATATATATGGAGTGTATATAAAGAATAAAGAAACCTGTGAGGAACATCTGAGGAGCCACCACACAAGCCTCATGCAAAGTTATATATATATATATGATAGTTATAGTTGATTGATTATATACACATATATAATCTTTATATACAATTTGTGTATATACAACACAAATATAATCTTTATGTACAACTATATATATATTAGTGCTTTTGGGGGGGGGGGGGGGGGGGCATGTCCCCCTCACTATATCTCCTGATGGCTGTGTCAGATGGTACAGTACAGTACAGTGGTTGTGCATTAGTGAAGTTTGTATTTACAGAATGAAGAAGCCTGTGAGGAACATCTGAGGAGCCACCACACCAGCCTCATGGGTCCTGATGTTCCTCCTAAGTTTGGCCCAGCGACAAAACTGTGTAATTAACTTTAAGCCCTCTTTTCCTCTCGCTCCTTTTCATCTTCCAGGAAGCTGGCCCGGTTTGTGTGTTCAGATGTAAGGGGAGGTTTGTGGCCTCAGAAAGTGGCTTTTCCCCTTTGTGCTCGGCTGTTCTGCCCCCCCGCCCGACTTAAGCTTAAATACATGACAGATCAAGGGTTACCAAGGTGCTGTTGGCAAGGGCTCAGAGTGACCAGACAAACCAAAGGCTCATTTCCTATGCGTGCGAGGAGAAACACACTCTTCAAAATAAAGGTGCCAGAAAGGGTTCTGTGGAGCGAAGCCACAGTGGAACCATCTTCGTTAACATAGGGTTCTTTTAAGAGACGGTTTTTGTGAATGACATGTGGAACCAAAACTTAAAGATCCTCCTCACTCTCTGAAGCCTCGTCTTATAACTATTTCTACGTCATTAGTGTCCAACAGCTGATATTTATATAGTATAAATAGTTCATGATGAATGGACCAATAGAAATGCTGCAAAATAGCTTGTAAAAATTCTGGTTCCATTGACTTACATTGAAAGTTAAGACTATTTTAGTTTTCTCCTGTAAAGTCACTATTTTGAAGATGCCTGTTTTTCTTTGGACAGCAACAGTTCTGAGAAACTTTACTTTTAAACGTGTATTAAAGACTTAGGTATACGATAAGGATAACATTCCCAAATCCATAAATAAGAGATGAAATCTGAGATCTTTCTTCAGTCGTTTAATTAACTCAAAGAAATCTGCAGGAATCTGTTTGAAGTTGGATGCATTGGATTCTTTGCATCTTCTTTTTTACTGAGAACAGCAGCAGCATCTTTGTTTGGTGTGTCTGTATCTCCTTTTCTCAGTGCGGAGCTTCTTGAACATCTACTCATCCTTTCAGACCCACAGTGTGGAGGTGTCCTCTCACAGTGGAAGGATTCACAGTTCTCAGATCTGAAGCAGTTTGATGTTCTCCTCTTGCCATAAGATCAGAGTGCTGTTTATCTGCTGGTGGTCTACCAGGTCTTGGATGCTCCTTAGATTGAAATCTCTTTGAAATGTCTACTGAGTGAAGTATCAGTGGTACTAAATTGTAAATTGACTTTTATTTTTAAAAGTCTGTTTTCACCAAAGTAAGTGTAAGTTTTTAGTTCAACAAGCTGTATGTCACTATATGAGTTCATGTAACTACAGCAGTACTTTTTTATTTTCACAGCAGCAATGTAATTATAAGGATAAATAATAATAATAATAATAATAATAATAATAATAATAATAATAATAATAAAAGTAATAATTTCAATTTATGTGCCTTTCTCAAACACAAAGCGCTACATAGAAACGCTACAAAAAAACATTCAATTCAAAAATGTAGGTATAAAACATAAATTAAAAATCAATTATGTTTAAGAGTTAATCTAAATACGTGTCTGAAGTAATTTCTTCTCCACTGATCTGAGTTTGCCGTCAGGCTGCTGTGAGGTAAGAGAGAGTATAGAACTTTACCAAATCATAGATACCCTGGAGCTGTACCATGCTCCACCCTAAACGTCAGCACAAGACTTATAGGGCGGAGTATAGTTGTTTCACAAAGAAAAACAAAAACCTTTGGTGATGCTGCTTTTAGCCACTAAGCTCCAAAATACTGGAACAACCTTCCGACTGATGTGATTGAATCTCAAAAACATTGAAATCTTTAAGCGTAAACTAAAAATCTATTTGTTCAGTCTGGCTTTTATGTAGTGTTTTTATAAACTTTCTCTAAAACTTAATATCCATACTTTTAAACTTTGATTATTTTTATTATTTTTTGTTTTATTTTGTCTACTACTTTATTTTAATTTATTATTAATTTTAATTTTATTTGCTCTTATTTTATTAATTAACTTTTATCATCTTAATTATTAACCACTTATTTTTATATTAAACAATTTTATTATTATTATTATTATTATTATTATTATTATATGTATTCATCCTTTTTATTTTATATTTTCTTTAATCACCCCTGAAGTACCTTGAATTTCAATCTTATTTGTCTGAAGGTGCTATATGAATAAAGTTTGATTGATTGATTGATTGAGAGCTGGACAGGGAGCCAGCGCTGGAGTAATATGAGCACGAGGTGACGTACAGGTTAGAACTCTGTCAGCACAATTCTGAACAAACTGAATTCTCTGAAGAGATTTTTAGGTAAACCAGAGAAGAGAAAGTTACAATAGTCCAACCTACTGGAGCATGGACAAGCTTCTCCACATCAGAAGGTGATAGAAGATACCTGAGGGTAGCTACGTGACAAAGAGACACTTTAGAAACATTACTGATACGGGTGTCGAAATTTAGGTGACTATCAAAAGTAACACCCAAATTTCAAACCTGAGAAGAGGAAAGTATCTGCACACCATCTACCAGTCTTCAGAGCTGCATACTCCATCACCAGCGTTAGAGTAGATGTTAAAATTCATGGTTTGGGCACCTAAAGCATGTAAAGCATTTTACTCAGAAATAAACTCTAAAATGTGATTTGTTGGTTTGAAGGCAACATCTGAAGAAAAACTAAGAGCTACTAGACAGAAATAAACAGAAATTCCTATTTGAGCTAGGAATTCTGGGTAACTCCGCCCCCATATTCTCTTATTGTTTGAGAATTTTGGTTAAGATCCCTAAATGTTTACAGAAAAAAACAGAAATTCCTTTCTCAATTCTTATCTAAGCTAGGAATTCTGGGTAACCCCCCCAATATTTTCTTACCGTTTGTCTCTAAAATAGGTGTGCTTCAATTTTCAACCCAGTGGTAGAAAACACTTAACTAGATTAAGTGATTAAGCAACTAATAAGATAAATAAGTACATATAAGTTCATCTTTGAAATGTACAAATACATTGAAGCAACACTATGTAGAATTTGGGGATTTGGAGACCCCTCTGGTGAAAATATGTAATTGCACACAACAAACAGACGCTACATTGTAATGTGTGTTGCACTTTGGACGCTTACAAGTGGATGAATCTGTCGAGAAAATTCAAAGAGAACTCAGTCAAAACTTGGTGAAGGTTGTGTTTTCTGAGGATCTTCTTCTTCTACTGATTATCACTTCTATCAGATGTTGGTTTTGAGATCATTTGAGCCATAAACATTGAGCTGGACCACCTGTGTGTGTGATATTATTACATTAAGACTTTATTGGAAAACAGCCCTCTGGCTTTAAACTAGCTATTTCAGGCTCTACAGGGCGGCCAACAGAACATTCCATGAAAGTTGATAGTGAAATAATTCTCTGTACTTAGATACACATTAATAATAGAAGCTGGTCTGTGTTTTGAGACTTGTTGTGTGTTCTTAACCAGGTACCATCTATATTATTGATTGATAATCAGTCGTAAGCTGCTAGAGAGACATCAGGTTAAGCAAAGCTGGAAGAAAGAAGCCTCTACTGAGGAGTTCTATGGTGGTGTATCTCCAAATAACCTGATTCTGCACCTTCTGTTCTTAAATCCTAAAAACTCTGATTGATTTCCAGTTTTCCTGAGCTCGCTAGGCGCCGCCTGGGCGAAGGTGGGCCGCGCGGGGGGGCCCTCAGTCGCTTTATTCCAAGCACAAGGCCCGGATGATGAAGCATTTTGTAAAATTGCCTAAACTCGGGCAGGCTGGAAGCAGGAAGAGCCACTTTCTTTCACAAATATGAGCTGGACGGTGGAGCGGCGAAGTTCAGCAGTGAGCTCCAGCATTAACTTGTATTCTAACAAGATTAAAATATATTTGTCCTGGAGATTAGCATACTTAAGTCCTCCTTTGGCCTTTTCGGCAGTAGCCGGGGCGCTTTGATCTGTGTTGTGTGGCGAGGGCCCGGCTACGGGCTGGCCATCGGAGAGGCGAGTGTGAAATTAGCCTGATGTCATCCCCATTCTTCACCTTGGCCCATCTTTCACCGGCCTTAATTATATTTCCGCCACAAAGCTCCGGCGCTTCATTGCATATTCAAATCTGACTAGGAAGCGTTTTTCTGAAAACTATGGATAAATAACTCAGTGGGGGAGGGGTCAGGGCTGGGGGCCCCTTTGTATGAGGGGGCCAACAGGAGACGTCAATACTTTTCTGATATGTATTTTCTTTTGGAGTGTGACTGGCCTTTGCCTCCACCATTTGTTGGAGTTCAGGCCGGGGCATGGGTCTCTGCGTGACAAGGCGGCTGGAGCGCTTGAAGGAAGGAAGGTAGGACCCTTTGGGCTGTGGGTGTGAGCCAGAGAGGCTTTTTTCAATCACAATAGGCAGATGTTTTTGTCTCCGTGGCGTGGGCAGCCTCGTCAGGACTGTCCCGAGTGGACATATTGGGGCTGGACGTTGGGAACCAGAGCAGTTCGTCCACAGCGCTTCAGTCGTTTTGCGACTATGCAGTGGACGTAGTTTTGTTTTATTTAAAATCAAATCTACATTCGAATGAAAAAGTTGTTTTGTTGTTTTATTGCATGATTTCTGCACGGCTGAAAAAATTGAGAATATAAATTGTGGCCTGTGCAAACGCAGTACCTCGTTTACTGTTGCGTGTCTTGGTTTTTTAACGTGTTAATCTAAAAAAGGAATCAGTTTTGCTCTAAAAAGTGCAAAAAATTTTAGAACTTAACAAAATTCCTCCCATTTTAACTCAAGACTATTTACTTTGTACTCAGTTCCACTCTAGCCATTCACACTCAGCTACAAATTCACCTGTTTGTGTTTAACATCTGCACTTTCATTGAACATTGTTGGATGTAAACACTGGGGTGACCTCAGGTGAACAGAGTCTATTCACATTATTTATATATGTATTTGTGCTGTGTCTAATTTTCCTGACAGTGTTGGGTCAGTGTTGGAACTCAAGATACTTAATTTTAAAGTAAGTTTTAATGTTAAGTCATTCAAAATTAAAAAGGCTGTCAGACCAGAACCATCTTATCTTTGCTCAACAAATGTAAACATTATAAAATATCAATCAGTATTAATAGAGTAAGTAGAGCTTTTCCATACGTCAGTGTGTTAATTTAACTCTTTCCAAGCTTCTCCGAAACAACCCAGTATTATTATCAGTTCTGATCTAATACCTGCTTTGACTGCTCAGTACTTCATTAAGATAAATCAAGATTTGCTGCTGAAGGAACTGAACACATTCATACAATGTCTGGGGCGTCCAGGAGAAATCTGGAACCTAACTTTGTTCTTCAAACTGGATCAAGATCTGATCTACTTCTCTCACAATAACATATTCATCTTACTTTGTATTGTGTTTATGATCATTATCATCTGTTCTAATCAGATCTGCTGTTCTTACTGGTGATCAGACACTCACTGATCAGATACAGACTTTTACACTATCAGCTCAGACTTATATATATACAACAGTTGAAGCAGTTAAGTTGCATACAACTCTGCAGAAACTCTTTGAGGCCCAAGCTGAGTTTGGAGGTGAGACCCGGGTCTCCCTGCCTCACCGCCGGCCCTTCCTCTGCTCCCAGAAGCTGGGCAGGTCGGTGGGCGCTGGGCGTTCCTTCCGCATAGAAGCCGGGCCGGAATAGAAATGCAGATGAGCTTTCTGCGGCATTGAGGCTCGCGGGTCAATGCTGGGAATGGCCGCTCAGAGCTGGGCCGCTGCTTCCCCTTTGTATCGGCCCCCATTCAGTCCTGCGACTTTCCCCGCCGCTTTCTTCCGCAGAGCAGAGAGTACCCGTGCGCTGGGAAGTCTGCGGCTGGTGATTAGGGTGATTAGGTGTTTGCGTGCGCTGCTCTGTTTGTTCACAAAGGCGCCGCAACGTGGACGCCGTGGTTTCTGACGGCTGGGGTTCCGAAAGAGCAGGCCTCGCTTTTGTTCGGCTGGTTTTCTAGCAGCCCACAATCATTCTACACCGGATAAGAATGGGTCGGCGGTGTGCCGGGGGGGTCCAGGCTGACCGGACAGAAGGCTAGTGGTTGGCGGAGACCTGAACATGTGGACTTGATAAATATAAAAGTTGAGCATTTTGAAAACCCTCAAACCAAGAGAAGTTTTTAGAAGTTAAATAGATTTAAATTTTATGCACACCTGTAAGCACGCTCTGAGCACACCACAGCTTTTCTTTTTTTCAGAAGTTGCACAAGTTCTGAGGACTTACAGGTGGAGTTGATCTGACACATCAAAGACTTTTAAACACGCTGTCGTTAAAAGTGTCGCAAATATTAATTCATGCAAACATTCCAACAATTCCACTTTTTCACACACACTCTTCTTCTGCTGATTAGAGTTTCACATGAAAGTCATTGTTTTAGGTGAGAATTAGCAGCAACTTTTTTTGGACCCCACTGTAAGATCTCACGTCACTAACGAATTGAGTTGCTAGTGGAGAAAAAAATCGGACTTGTTTTTAAAAGCAGATCCAGATTAAACACTGGAGCTGGAGGTTCACGGACGGTCTGAAATCCGGAGACTGCTCTGACACTGACGGTGAGAACTTGCTGGCAGTGTCCTTCCACATATGCGGGGCCTGAAAATGTCCAGCTAAGTTTTCTACGGGGGCTGTTTTGTGAAGCTGGACGAGGCTGGGAGCCAAGCTGAGACCAGTCAAGCGTAGCAGCAACAATAACACACAGTCGGTTGTGAAAGTTTCAACTCAAACCACGTGTTTAGTTGTTTTTCTGAGTGTAAACAAACTAACGCATGCTGCACGTTAAAGTTTTAGAGCACAATTTCTATTTAACTGCTGACTTAACTTGGAATCAGATCTAATCTCCCATAATTTGGTAGAGTATATATAGAAAAATTGCTTCAGAATTCAAAATCAGTGTATTTGATTGATAAACTATGCTTAAGAAGATGTGTTGGAAGGTAATACATAACCTGGACCTGCAATATAAAAGTTTGCCCACCAGAGCTAGAGCTATCTGATTTCAGATTGAGCTGAAATTTAAAATCCTCCATTCTTTTCAAAATAAAAGCTCTCTCAGGATTAAGTTCGGCAACTGTTAACAGGGTTCTGTGGAAGGAAATGTCCAGCAGTTTAGTAACCCCAGTGGTGGAGATAAGAACCCGCCGTGTTATTTACTGACCAAAATCAACCAACCTAGAAAATAGAGATCAATCTACACGCCGTAAATGAAATAAAATTTGATTTAAAGCACAATAATTATAATAAAAGTGTTCTAAATTATGACTAACGCGTCAGGCAACATCTGATCTCCATCACCACTGTACTCTTCTCAGACTGGAGCGTTTGGAATCGACCCATTGAGAATGATTTCACATCAAATGATGATCAAACATGAAGTGAAAGCGAGATACCGTATAACAAATAAGCATCGTTTTATTGACCTGCTCTTCTCAGTTGGCTTTAATTACACAAATAAACATGATACAAATTATGTACATCTGTCAGGAGAAGCACGTGATAGTAGAGAAAGAACCCAAACAAAGCAACGAAAACCAACTGAAATGATCTCTCTTCTGTGGGAGCTGCTGAGTCTGTCTTACACATACAGGCTGAGTGTGTATGTATGTATATGTGTGGATATATATTTATATATATATATGTTTATGTATATAAAGAAAGTTCCTCTCAGAACTTTAAGGCAAAAGTGCGTTTGTTTGGCGAATTGATTCACGCTCGCGCACACTTTGTTTTTTGTTTGTTTTTGTTTGTTTGTTTGTTTTCAAAACCATCTACAGTGACAACATCTACAGTTCACACACACCACACCGTCGATTTGGTATATGGAGTGACAGCTGCTTTCCGTCGCTCTTCTGGTCCTAGCTCCGCGTGCAAGAAGGCCTCGGAAACGTTCAGCTCGCGCGTTATATTGCCTGACAATGTGGACACGTCATGAAATAAATAAAGATGTTGATCATTTTAAAAACAATAATAATAAAAGTAGACAGAGAAGCCCTCTGAGACCCTTTCTCTCGCGCCCTTTCTGAGAACTGGTGAAGTTTAAAAATAATAATAAAAAAATAAAATAAAACATTTGAATGAAATTCGAAAATAATGTTCGAAATTCTGCACAAACAAGCTGGAGGGCTGATGTTGCTCCACGAGGAGAAGGCAGACAGTCCAGGACAACATCTTCCCGCGAGAGAATAAGAAAATAAGAAAGTATAAGAAGTAGACATGAAGGTTTATTGTACATTCCCGCCAAAAACAAAAACAAAACAAAAAAAAAACCAAATCGATTCGATTAAATATCTTTCGTTGTGTGTCATTCAGAGGTTGTGTCAGTTGTCTGGACTTCCTGATGAACAAGACTGCGATGAGTTCATAGATCTATAAATACCTTATAATGCATTTCCTTTGTTTATTTGTTTGTTTGCCTGTCAAATAAACAAAAAAACAACAAAAACAAAGAAAGTAAAATCTTTCAACAAAAAAAAAAAAACAAACAACAACAGAACAACAGAAAAAGACACGAACGGACACTGAGCTAAGATAAAGTTTCCACATTTGTTTGTTTGTTTATTTAATTATTTATATAATAAAAAAAATCACAGTTGCCTGAATGCAGCAGGAAAAGAATCTTTGGACTTCAGCATGGATTAAAGACGATCAAGTGTCAATCAAAGCAAAGCGCGTGTCTCTCTCTCTCTCTCTCTCTCTCTCTCTCTCTCTTTTTAAATAAGAAAACCTTCTTCCTCTTCTTCCTCCTCTTCTTCAGCGAACCTCGTGTTTTCTTATCAGACAGTGTTGATATTTAAAAAATAAAAATAAAAATAAAAACTCCAAACAAACAAACAAACAAACAAACAAAAATAAAAAAACACGCCCACGTAAAAATGCAAATATCACCACATTAAAATATTGCAGAGTTCTTCTGACAGAGTCTCCACTCCTGCTGGTATTTTCTACACTGGCCCTTTAAACGTTTATTCCTTTTTTTAATTATTATTATTGTTATTATTATTATTTATTGCATTGTATAGACGTCCTCCTCGCTCGCTCGCTCGCGCTCCTCAGTCGCTGTCTGATTTGTCCTCCTTGGCGTTGTTGGTGGTGGCGTGATTGTACAGGCCCTGGGCCATCAGGTGCAAGGCCAGTGAGTTCTTGGTCCCTGAAGCCTTCTTGATCTTGGCCCTCTTGTTCTGGAACCAGATCTTGATCTGGGACTCGTTGAGGCCGAGCTCCTGCGCGAGGCTCTGCCTCCTCTGCTCGGTCAGGTAGCGGTTGGTCTGGAACTCGGACTTCAGTCTCTGGAGCTGCTCGGCGGTGAAGGCGGTGCGCGGGCGCTTGTCCTCTTTGCTCAGGCTTTTCTTCTTTGGTTTGCGGGATCTCGGACCTGCGGGTTGGGCAGTGCACACACACGGGGTTAGAGACGCAGGGGACTGGGGGGTGCTCGTGCCATCACCGTCATAATAATAAATATAATAATAAAAATAAAAATAATAATTGAACATAATAATAATAATAGTGATGGGGTAGTGGCGGTTACACACAATGACTAGTGGTACTGTAATAACGTCCCCGTCGTTATAGCGTCATAGCAGTAGCAATAAGAATGATATTAATAATAATAATCCACGTTATTACCATCACCTGTCTTGTTTTTTTTTCTAGTAGTATCACCAACATTTTTATAGCACTAATAATCACCAGCATGGTAATAATAACAATAATAATAATAGTTGTAGTAAAAGTAATAGTATGAATAGTGGTAATAATACTGTAATAACGTCCCCGTCGTTATAGCGTCATAGCAGTGACAGGAGCCAATAGGAATGATTATAATAATAATAATCTGCTGTGTTTTCTTTCTAGTAGTATTATTACAGCACTAATAATCACCAGCATGGTTATAATAATAATAATAACAATAATAGTAGTGATAAAAATTAATAATTATAACAACAACATCAACATGGTCCTATTAATAGGCTTGTAATAACAGATATAATCTTTATTATCATACGCGTCATAGTAGAAACATTAATAACAGTGATCTGAATTTTCACAATCAGTCTTGTGATTATAATAGTGCTGCTACAGTAACCTTCACGAGGCATTAATAATCACACTCATGTTGATAATAATAATAATAATAATAATAATAATAATAATAATAATAATAATAATAATTACTGATAACTATCTCCATTATGGTAGTAAAAATGTTCGTAACGATATTATAACTGCCGCAGTAACGTTAGTAGTGGAAATCAAATAAATGCCCCTCCGCGCGCGGGTAGCTGGGGTAAAAGTAAAGGTGGATTAAACTTCTAAACTTTACTGAAACTTATAAATAAAGAATCTGGCAACAAAGCTCCGCGCATTTGCATACGAGCCATAATTCAATAGGTCTGCTCGAGTTGCTGGCCTAAGAAGGCCCGCTGGATTTGGGGTTGGGGGTGGGGTGAGTGCCAGGGTGGGAGGGGGATATGAGG
The DNA here is from genome assembly GCA_021613375.1 of Megaleporinus macrocephalus. Classification (NCBI taxonomy): domain Eukaryota; kingdom Metazoa; phylum Chordata; class Actinopteri; order Characiformes; family Anostomidae; genus Megaleporinus; species Megaleporinus macrocephalus. The sequence goes on from CM038723.1 coordinate 1,467,441, forward strand.
AGGGAGGTGGTGGTGTGTTGGGGGGGTGGGGGGTGATGAGGGGGTTAGGCGCTCCTTTCTCCCCCTGTTACCATAGTAACCACATTTATAAGGCTGCGTGTTGTTCATAAACTTGTTATAAGTGTAGCACATCTCATTCTACACCACGAGCGCAACCACAAGCACTGAGCGATCCGTATCGATCCCGCTCGCAGAGATCAATACCTCCGATGAACAGTACAGATGAATAATGACCTTTATGAGCCAGTCGCGCGGCACTCCGCAGCTCAGACCTGATCTTTAAACAGATTATGCTTCTATGTGCTCGCATTATTGAGAGACGTGTGCATAATGGCCTTGTGGTGTTTCCTTCCATTAATAATGTTTCAGATATTGTCGATCACCCATTCAGCCAATCGCTGAGGAGTTAGGCCCAATTCTAAATTTCTTAGGTTTGAAGAAATTGGGTTTTAAATTGTGATGAAATTTCTGAAATTCTTCTTCAACAAGCTTTGATTTCAGTTTGTGTTCAGACTGAACAAATGCTCCAACCTGCTGAGGAACTTGCCTCTGTGTAGCCTAGCAGGCCTTCCCCGCGAAAATCAACACACTTACTTTTTGATCTGGCGATTTTTAAAAATTTGGTTGGCTGCAGAAAAATTAATAAACCTCAAATTTAATTCTGGGGAACGGTCGCGAGCGAAGGAGCCGAGTTTTCGAGGGAAATGTATATGTGCTTTAGCACGTAGCCTGCTTCAACTCTATTGTCAAAAATATGCTAATGAAATATTAACAAAGCCAGCGATGGAACAATGCAGAGAAACAGAACTCGCCGGGATTTTTTCATTTCCGCCCAAAAATACAAACCGAATATTTTTGTTACGTCACTGTGATTATTTTGGGGCTTTTATCGGCTCCGAATTTCTCATAGAGCAGTTTAGCTTTTCGCTCAGAAGCAGTTTTGGCGAACGACCCTCAGAGAGCGACCCGATTAGTGTTCACCGCTCCAACCGCTCCAACGCGGAAAAGTTGAAATATTAAAAATAATAAACTCCTCGTAATATTATTAATAATAATAATAGTATCGATAATATACTCGAAATAGATCAGTGTAGGTATTAAAGCCCAGTGTGTATCAGTTTCCCAGCATTTATGAACTCATTTAAATTCAGAACTCGGAATTTTTCAAATCGCACAACTAAAATTTTGGTCCAAACCGCAATTTTTGGGAAAAGCAATTTTTAAAATCGCTTTAATTCAAAACACGCGAGCACATAAAGAAGAAAACTCTGAACGAAACTCCTCTTTGGCGCGCGGGCGGTGTCACGGTCAACGGGAACTAGTAGCCTATTCATAGGTCAGGCTTTTAAGAGCTTTTGTGGCCTATAGGCTGCGCGAGCTTTTTCAATTTCGTTCTGGTTACTATTATTCTTATTATATTTATTATTACTGAAAATAATACTATTATTATTAGGCTCTCCCAAATCATAAATAAATATAAGTAATTATTAACGCACCACTGCAGATCAGATAGTAAATATAAATGTATGTATATATGAATATATAGATCTATTGATATATAGATATATAGATTTATAGGTATATATTCAGCTCCTACCTGATGACGGTCTGTCCGAGTATCTGGTGCAGTACACCCAGGCCGGCCACAGCATCTGCTGGCTATTTGGGGGCGCGCTGCTCTGAGAGCACTCCGAGTCCGAGCTCAGGCACTGGTCCGCGCTTTCCGCGCGTGCTCCGTCCGGGGTCCTTTTCCCCCCAGTTCCCGCGCGCGGTCCAGACGTTCCTTCCCCGGGCACCGGCGCGCCCACCGGCTCCGTGGCCGCCGAGGGCTCGCTGGTGACGGCGGCGCGGTGGTGGTTGTGGTGTTGGTGATGGTGGTGGTGATGGTGGTGATGGTGGTGATGGTGGTCGTGGTCGTGGTCGCTGGCCGCGATGCCTTCTTTCCTCCGCCCGAAGTCCGGCCGCAGGATGTTGTCGATGTAAAAGTTGGTGACCCGGTGGGCGTGCAGGTTGCCCGGCGCGTGCAGCAGCGACTCGTCGCCCGAGTCCTCCGCGCCTCTGGGGCTCCGGTCCTTCTCCTCCATCCCCAAACTCGCAGCTCGTTAACCCCTTTCTGCCCCGCACGGCCGCGTCCCGCTTCCAGCTTTGAACGCGCACAACCTCCCTTCTTCTGTGCGCGCGCGTACGTGTGTTTGTAGGTTTAAATAGATTAAAAAAAACGAAGAATAAATAAAAGTCGAGGAGAAAAAAATCGCACTGTTTTTTGTTGCTGTTGCCGATTAATTGCGTCGAAGCTCACAAAGAAAAAATCATAATTTCAGCACTAAATTCCACGCGGAGTACTTTTATTGTACTTCTAGTGATGGTGATGGTGATGATGATGGTGGTGGTGGTGGTGATGAGTATAAGGCTACTTCAGGGCACTGTCGCAGACCCAGCGCGGTGCCTCGGCGCCCAAAGCTCGGGGTAAATAAAGAGGTGCTAACTGCCTCTCAAATACTTTCACTACGGATTTTTGTTCTTATTTTTAATACGAGCCCCCACCTCGCCTCCCCCCACCTTCCCCTCCTCCTCCCACCGGGTGACGTTGCACTCCCGGTATCCTAGACACGTGCCTCCGGCCAATGGGAAGGAGAGGGCTTTGTCACGTGACGCGCTGACTCTGGTAAATGACAGCACCCCAAGCTCGCCTCGATCTCAGGATTTAAAGCTACAGCGCTCCAATTCGAGAAGAGATGCTGATCAGGGTTTAAATCAGGCCACCCTTGGCTTGACCTACACACAAGGCGGTTCCTCCAGGGTTCTTTAGTCAAGGCGGTGGTTCTGTTTGGGCATGCTCATGCTTATATGGACATTTGGTTCTTCACATTGAGGTTTCATATGTGTGGAACCTAATTATAAAGAATATAATGGTTCTGTGTAACACCAACGTCAAGTTGCCACATGGGAACAGAACCCGTTCCGTTGTTGATGCCAAATAGAACCATATGAAAACCGGCTCCCCATGAAGAGAAGCACTTAAGCATTGAATGCTTCTATAGCTGGACTTATGGTTCATGTGGTTTTTACTAAAGAACCAAAGAAAAACCCAGTTTTTTTTGTTTTATTTAATTGTAACAATAGATAAACCTTATTTGGTTCTATATAGAACCTTGGAAAATACATGCTTCATCAATATGAAGAAGGGTTTCACCATGAACAGAGCCATGTAAGCCTAAAATGGTTCTATATAGAACTTATGGTTCGTGTTTTCCATAAAGAAGAAAATGCTGTATATAGTTGGTCTGTTTGGGTTCTGCTGTTCTGACAATGTCAAGCTTGTGACACTACTAGAACCATTTTGGTGCTATGTAGAACCAGATACTCAATCAGTCTGATCAATGTCTTTATTTAAGACCACCGTAAAGACCACCTTCTAGTTTATTTAAGCTGTTCGTGAAGGTTTTTAGTGATCAATTGATGTCAATTGTTCAAAGACGTTCCATAAAGAACCACTGTTTATACTAAGGAACACCTTGGAGAACCACCTGCTGGTCCATTTGCGCTGCTTATGAAGATTGTAGTGGTTAATAGATGGAGTGACTCACTGAGAGCTCACTCCGCGCGCTTGGAAGTGGATTTTTTGATGACCATGGTCCACAGCATGCTAAATAATCGCCCGCGTGCCGCGTCCACCGTGGTCTTTCATAGTAAAGCACCGTCATGTGCTCTGCCCCCCTGGACTGACCCAGTCGTTAAGGTGGTCCACCGTTACTAATGAATAAACAGAACCTGAAGTGGTCTCGAGCACCGAAGCACTCGTATTCTTGCTCTCTGGCTCAGCACACGCGCTCCCGTATGGGGTTAAGGGGGCTCTGGCACGGGGGGTCGAGAAGATGCTGGTGGCTCTTTAAAAGAAACCAGTGATGCCAGACCAGCAGCGGCGCGCGTGAAGCTCCGCAGCGCCAGAATGAAACAGTTCGGAAGAGACTGGACGCTTCAGGGAACACCAGGCTCCCCTAATGGACCCCAGACAGGCCCGAGCGGTGGCGGGGTTCCACAGCCTGAGTGGGCGGCCGAGTCACGCGCTTGCAGGTTGTCCTGACACCAAAACCCAGTTGTTATTTATTTATTTATTTATTTTTTATGAGATCAAAACATGTCCGAGACAACAAACACCTGGTTCTCAGAACCCTTTCCGGAACACGGAACCTTTTTAAGGTGTAGCTTCTTGAAAGCCTGTGCTGGAGTCTTTACTGGTTAAAACATGGCTGTGACTGCAGATGGTTGATTGTATACTGAGTAGAGTCAGGGGGGACTTAGAAAGGCGCGCGGGTCGCTGGTACACAGAGCGGTACTGAATATGAGCCCTGCTGCTGTGTATGTGTGGAACGGGTCAGTAGAAAGTTCGGACTGGACTGGACGGCTGGGACGCGGTAGAGCAGTAGTGTGCGCGCGCCTGTGTACGTTCTATGCGTTCTCAAACTTTTGCAGTAAAAGCGCGTGAGTTAAGATCTTCCTAAACTCACCCCACCACCACCTCACACCACCTCACACCACTTACACCACCTCACACCACCTCACACCACCTCACACCACTTACACCACCTCACACCACCTCACACCACTCAGACAGAGCGTTAGGACCCCACTAGTACATCACTAGAACAACACAAGAACAACACTAGTACATCACTAGAACAACACAAGAACAACACTAGTACATCACTAGAACATCAACATTATGTTGTGTAATAGTATTAGTGTTAGTATCAAAATATAAAAAAGTTATTTATAATCATAATTAATAATAACAATAATTAATATGTTATTATAATAATTGTATTTTATTATTTATTTATTTATTAAGTAAGTGTTATAAGTATTTTGTGTGTGTGTGTGTGTGTATATATATATATATATATATATATATATATATATATATATATATATATATATATATATATATATATATATATAATGTGTGTGGTGTGTGTTTAGTAAATATATGACGAAACAATATTATTTTCTAATTTTCCCAACTACTACTTTTTGTTTATTAAACTAAAATAAACATGAAATGTGGTCTTATTTACACTTATATTTATATTATACTCAGTATTAGTTTCAGAATATTTGAAGTTTTAAGTTATATACATTTGAAGTTATTTATATAAACGAGTTGTGGTTAATGTGTAACTTTGTTGTTGTGTATATATCTGCACGCTAAGAATGAATATTAATGTATATATTAATATTAATATTTATCTATATATATATATATATATGAGTAAGTCAGCTAATACGGCTAATGACTCCTACTTAGCGCGCTTAAAGCGCTTCACAGTGAGTGTGATAGCTCGCGAGCCCCTCATTAAAACTCACTCTCAGCCACAACAAGCGCAGTTTCCGAAACTTTAAACGCGCGCGCGGTCCGGGTCAGAGTAACCGGACACTCCGCTTCTAATCCGGCAGGAATTCTCCGGGATTATCAGCTTCTTTAAACTCTCTCCCACCTCACCGTCAGCTCGCGCTCTAATCGCCCCGAGCCGCTCCTCCCCGGCCCTGTCCTCCTGACCCGCCGGGGCTCCTTCAGCAGCGCTCGTGAATCGGGGGTCGCGGGGGTCTTTGTGCTCGGCGCTCGCTGGAATCCTCGTTTAGCGCCGCTGAGAGGACGTTTAGCCGCAGGAGCCGCGCGGATCCGGGCTGGAGCTTCAGTGGACCCGCAGAACACAAGCATGAGCGCGAGGAACTTCCGCACCTGTCAGCGCCGGTCTGATAGAGGCGCTGTTCTCCAAAACTTTCAAATCAAAACTTTAAAATAACCATAATCATAATAATATTCATATTATTAATAATAGTAATAAACAGAACTGGAGCTTCATTTCTAACATTCTCTGCTAAAATAAACAGCATCAAACCCCAAACAGAAATAACGGACATTTCCGTTTTTATTATTATTATTAATATTAAGACTATTTTTTGTTGTTTTTTTTCCCCCATTGCCCACAAAGCGCGCGAGCCAAAAGCAGAGAGGGTTTTTTTTTGTGAATGAGCGCGAGGGCTTTTGCCAGCTCACAGATCATAGAGCTGAGATGAGCAGCGCAGATGTGGCCCATTCACTGGGCGATGATACCGGCCCCGGAACAATGGCGAGGTCACCCGGGATCCCCCAGCTTCCTGTCGGCCTTTGGAAGCCCGGCTGAAGAGATGGAGAAAGAGGAAAAAGGAGCTCGAGGGACTGAGAGGATGAGGATAAAGGTTACTGACTATTTCCTATTTCGCTCTGAGAGGCTCGAACCGCGTGACACGTATGAATAGATTCATGCGCGCTCTTTAAAAGGACGGGTTTCCACGGGTTCTAGAGCCGCGCGCACCATCTGCGTGCGCGTTCAGATTCAGAGCACTGGACACTATTATAATAACAATAAACTATATTAGAGCAGAGGTTCTCCACCGGCTCTCATTATCACTGTTATACCACTAGAACCCAATGAGGGTCTGGAAGGGTTAAACGCCTCTCTGCTCAGTGAAATGGTTCTTTAGGTTGGTGGTTCTAGCTTGACATGTAAGTAATAGAACAACCTTTGGGTGCATTTTTAAAATTCTAATAAAGTAGATAATTTTCTAAAATTCACATACAGAACGTTCCCCATCAGTATGGAGAACCAGTTAAACACGAACAGGTTCTAGGTAGAACTCATGGTTATAAATATAAATAGTTCATGGAACACACTCAATTAGGAGAACAATTTCACCACACAGAGAATCCTTTAAACATGCTATTGGTTCTGTGTGGAACCATATACAACATTTCGCCATACAAAGAACACTTTAAATATACGAGTGGTTCTAAGTAGAACTCATAGTTCTAATTTTCCAAGAGGTTCTACGGAGAACCACAGACAACACATTCTTTGTCAATCTGTAGAATCATTTCATCAAAGAACCAGTTGCATAGAACGGGTTCTATGTAGAACTCATTGCTCTTAATATAGAATTTTTACTTGGGAGAACAATTTCACCATGCAGAGAACCCTTTAAACATGCAGTTGGTTCTGTGTAAATTTCAAGAACATGTTTTACATAGAACTCATGGCTCTAAATAAAGAATTTTCAAAGGGGTTCTACATGGACCATATAACACCTAATTTGGAGTTCCATTTTCACCATGCAGAGAACCCTTTAAACATGCAAGTGGTTCTAAATAGAACTCATGGTTCTAAATGCGGAAATTTCCAAAAGGTTCTACGCAGAATCCAGACACAGAGCCATGTCACCCAGTATGAATTGGTTCTATATAGAGTTCCAGGTTCTGAATAGAGCCATTGCTTTTACCAAAGAACCCGCGAGGAACCTTTTTTTTGTGGACTGCGTAATAGAACGTTCCAGTGGTTCTTTAAAGAGGAACATTGCTTCTTTATGCAGGTTGAAGGTTCGTCGTGGAACCAGGACACCAACACTAGAGCACCTCATTAAACAGGCTGAGCTCTCGCGCAGTTTCACTGATTCTCTTCCAATAACAAACCAAATAACACAACAATAAACATAAAAGAACTTATTGGAACCTACATGAGGCTGAAGATCAGACAGCAGCGCGCGGAGTCTGAATGGAAAGTAACATGTTTATGAAGCTGATTCGCTAAAACGCTCCGATTTTAATGAAAACTTTTCCCGCCATTTGTTTAAAAGTTGCTTTAATTCTTTAAAGTACAACCAGAGTTCTGAAATGATTACAGTAACACTCATTACTACTTTTTATCAGCTTTTATTTATTTATTTATATTTTTTTTATTTATTTTATTTAGTATTTTTATGGGTTGATTTAGTCATTTTTATTTAGTATTTAGTAAATTATTTATTCATTTATTACATTTATTAATGTATTTATTTAGTATTTTTTTTATTTAGTATTTTTATTATTTATTTATTTAGTAATAAATAATTCGTTTATTTATTTGGTATTGTATTTATTTATTGATTTATTTAGTAATTTATTTTTAGTCGTTTATTTATTTATTTATTTGTTGTTTTACTTCAGGCTCTTTAATGAACTCAGTATTTAAAGGCCACTTTAAACAGTACTCTACAGTCAGTGGGACGAAAACCAGCTGCTGTGCAACAGGTGCGGGGAGGTGGTGGTGGTGATGGGGGGGTGTTGGGGGGGGGGGGTGTTTGGGGGGTTCCGTTCTCATCAGTTTGGTCACATATTCACACACAGTAGTTTTATTTCTTCTTCGTTTTTAGCTTCTTTCTTTCTATCATTTCTGTTTGGTCGTGTTCTCTTTGTTCTCCGTTTTAATCGAGTTATTATGTAAAGTGTGTTGTTAGTCGATTAATGTCTGATCGTCACATTTCAAACAAACATTCGTCGCTTTTTTAGAAACATTTATCTTATTATTAAAAATTTAGTCTCATATAAAATATTAACATCTCTCCGTTTATATACACACACCTGATACTTATTAGTTAAAGGTGTTTGTGGTCATTACGGTTCCGGGTTCTAAAACGATACGTTCGATTATTTGTAAACCAAATAGGCGCGTTATATATAAATGTGTGTGTGTGTGTGTGTGTGTGTGTGTGTGTGTGTGTGTGTGTGTGTGTGTGTGTGTGTGTGTGTTAATTGAATGAAAATAAAAATAAACCCAAAACTGCCTTGAAAAAAGTCTCGAGGTCTCATTGAACCTTTTTCGGGATCTGTACACCGCTGTTTTTTTGGTTCTAGACACTAAATGCCATAAAGAGATGCCATAAAAGGTTTTTTGAGTGACGCCATTTGTCTGAAGGCTTCTCCTAGCATAAAGGTTCTCTACCAATTCAATTTCTTTACATTATGTGGAGGTTCTTTGCGATCTAAAAAGGTTCTTCACACTTTTATAATTTCAGGGAACCAACAAATTCTATGTACTTATAATTAAACAATAAAAATACAACAGATATAGAACCCTGAGAGTCCTCACTAGACTCACTGTTAAAGAGTTCTAATAAAAACACCAGGTGTTCCCATCCAGAACCTTTTAAGTCGTGTTCGAGGTTCTACATTTACTTTATTGTGATTACACTAACACAGGCCGGTACAGTAGAACGTCTTCACTGCCGCACCTTAACAAGCCATAGTGAAAATAACCCAGCACGAGATCCCTCACATCTCCACTGTAGCACCTCCAGCCTGTGGTTCTCCAGCATCAGAACCGAGTTAGAACCTGATTAACACTGAACTCAGACAACCAGCCTCAGCCCCTTCATTCCCACCTCAGCGTTACCGACCCATCAATCACTGCTCCGGCCAGAGACGCAGCGCATGTCCTGCTAATTGTTATCATAGAGGAGTCGCTGGAGAGGTCAGTTCTAAACACGACCAGGACCTTTTGGTTCTCCTTCAGCTTCAAAGAGGAGAACAGACTGAGTGACAGGACTTGATCTGAGTCTCTACTTTTATATATACACTCAGTGCTGTATAATAAATATACGTTCAAGTCTGTTATTAGTTATTAATTCATTATATTATATATTTGCTCTATATTATTAGGACTATAGTGCAAAATATGGTTCTATAACAAGTTAAGTCCTGCACTGTGAAACGTGCTTCACAGGTAGAACCTAAACATACGTCATGTAGTAACAAGCAATAAAACTAGTTTTGCTCAATTCAACAAATTTATTCGATTGACCGCTAAATTCCCAGGTTAAATATTACTAGTTTAATTATTCGTTACCACATGGTGTATTTTATTTAGTATATAGTATATTTATAGTATAGTATATGTATGTATAGTGTGTGCCAACTCAGCAGATCTGATGACCATTTGGTGATGATGACCAGAGGTCAGGATGTAACGCTAATTCCAAACCCACCAGAGTGGTCATGTATTCCTACATCCCTATACATTCCTATATCTCCGAAATAATAACTTTATTCAGTTTAATGGAGGAAAATTGGAGCATTTTGTTGGTCCAGTTGGTTCATTTTCTTCATTTGCAGGTGCGTGTTTTTCATTGGACAGCGGCGATATATCGATTTATGGTCAATCATGCTAAACCAGCTCGTTGATTTTGTGGGTCTTTGTAAAGAAACATGCGTTTTAGACCAAAACCATCACCATAGTGACCGTAAAAGAACTTTCTGTGAGGTAGCCTTTAAAGGCGGACGTCTGGTTCCGTTCACCTCCACGGTGACACTCTTCGCAGAACGGAGCGCGCGATTCACGCCGAACCAATTTATTTGAAAGAGACTGTAAAACTGTAAACGTACGAATTGGCCCCTTGTGGGACAGGGTGCGTGCGAGAGAGAGAGAGAGAGAGCGCGAGAGGAGGCGAGGAGAAGGAGCGCGAGCTTTTCTCCGTATTGTTTCGGGGGAAAGTTTGCTATTGTGAGTCTGAGGTCAGGCATAACTGACTGCCGCACAATAGCGGCAACGCTGCGTGATCAGAGAAAATGGAGAGCCCCCCAGTCCGCCGCTGAAAGGGGGCTGTCTCCTTTCTTCTCTCCCTCCGCGTTACATTCTCAATCATTCAAGTTTAAAGTCATATAAATCGAAGCGAGGTGTATAGCTGCGGCGAGGTCTCCCGCGAGCGCCGTGGGTTTGAGTTGAGCGTGTGTTTTTTTATATCCTGACAGTTAATTTTATGAAGTTGGGTTAATGCGCGCGCACGGCCTTCGTTCTTTACTGGGGGCCAAAGGCACTCCGGGCCATTCTGGACATCTATATTAATGTATTTGGGTTGCTGGAAATGCAGAAAGGCTCGCGGAGAGGAAGTGCTCTGCCTGCTGCCCCCACACCCCCAGGCCCCCCCACACCCCCAACTGGTTTTGTTCTGGTCTGGACAATAATGAGTGACCCAGATGCGGATAATAATATGAGTGAAAGGACTCGGCGATGCTCGGTGGGGAGGGAAGAACATGGTCGTGTCATTCAGAGCCACAACATCACACCATGATCTGTTTAGGAAATGAAGCCTCTGGCCACAGTTCAGCTTCTGGGACCACCACAACAAAGTCTGCGAGTAAGTTGGCCGCTTCCTTTATTATAACTACACTAACTGTAGTCCATATATATATAAATATATATATATACATATATATACCAAATCAGGCTACTGCAGTATTAACCCTGTTATATCAATATATTGTAAAAGTTCTGTTATAATATATAACTACGTTGTAATAATACCGTAATAATAATTTATATTAAGCTAATAAGCTATTAATGCAAGACTCCAGGCCTACATGTGGTCAAACTATCCAGCCATTGGTGGGCTTTCTCTTGTAAGTGACGTTTTCAGGCCTAATTCTGAAGTCGATTCAGCAGCCTATCCAAAATTAATTCATTTTCATTTAAATTAAGCGATTTGCATTATTTCAATTTGCATTTTTAAAAAATTAAATTAAATTAGCATGTTTTATGATATAAGGAGAGTGCAAACCAGAAGTCTTTGCTGGTTCTACTATTCTCTATCATTTAATTCTTTTTTAGGTATTTCTTTATTTAATCTTATTTCAATCATAACATTTTCTTTCTAACTCTGTTTCTATGATTCATCCTTAAAAACTAGTGCCCTTCCTCAAGGGTTCTTCAATGAATGTTTTAGTGTTAATAGTTCTCTTTATGCTGATGTGGATACAGTTATGTGGAAAAAGGTGCCACTGTGGTCGAACCAGGTTCCAGTATGTGTTCCTTCAATGAGTTTGTGTTTGTTGTTATTTGGTTCTGAAATTTGTGTGAACTTTTTTGTTCAAGTATAAAGAACCTCTACAGAATGTAAAGTATTTGTGAGAACCTTTGAACTGGTAAAGAACCTGTATGTCATGAGAAGCCTTTGAACAGGCGTGGTTGTCATGGGACCCAGAAGTGATGGTATTAGAAGGCATTACTAAAAGAACCTTTTTATGGCATAAGTCAGAACGTTGTTGGGGTATCTAGAACTAATGACTGGTCACTTCATTCATCATGAAATGTGTACACGGTGTCCGGGGCAACAGGTTCTTCCCAATGAATTTAGTAAACAAATAGAAACTGCATTTGAGTCAATAGAATATTTTGATGTTTTAATGCATATTGATGACGTAAGGATGATGATGTAATGTAATTGGACTATATCATTTATGATGTATTTAATAGCGTCTGATCTTCCAGCAGGATGGGAACATTGGTTAAGTTGGAAATGCTGCTAAATGTTATATAGTCTATCTATCTATCTATCTATCTATCTATCTATCTATCTATCTATCTATCTATCTATCTATCTATCTATCTAGCATTCGGTGTTTTTCCTCTTTTTTCTTTTTGCCTGGCTGTATTACAGGCTGCTGCCCAAATGTCTAAAGGTTCAAAAGCCTTTAATTGGCTGAAGTAGAAAATGACATCACACATAATCATCATCATCCTCCGCAGCGGCAGCAGAAGTAGCGTGAAATCCTCCTGTTTGGCTTCTTGGCTCAATCTTTAGAGCGGAAAGTCAGATGTGATGCTTTAACCTTGAGGGATAAAGTCTGTCTGCTGGCAGCCAGAGAAAAGGCCAGAGAGTCTCTGTGTTATGACTGAGGACATTCAAAAAGAGTCCAGGCGAGACACCCCCCCACCACCAAGCCCCCCACCAATCTCGCCGCCAATCCCCCTCACCACCTTTCCTTTGTTCAGCAGGATCAAATAACACGTTTGTTTGCTCCATAAGAGCCGCTTTATTAGCCCAACCACAACCAGTCCAGACTTCACCCTCCACTTCCACCAATTCAAACCAAACTCCAGCGAAGACCCGCCACGACCCTCACGAGGACCGACCCTGACCTCTGCGCTGGGGCTGGAACTCCACTTTACCACTAAGTAGAGTGAAAGATAAATAAATAAATTTATTAATTAATAAATAAATGAATCGCAGCTCGCGGTACAGTTTCAGTGTCAGAAGTAAGAAGGTGCTGCAAACATTTTCATTGGCTGCAGATTGATCTTTATTCAAACAGCCGGCTCGGACTGGAGGAAAGCTCATTACCGTACTGTTTAAAGTGGCTGCGCGGTGTCACTCCGGCTACATGCATTTAAATTGGATATTAAGCGCGAGAGTAAAAAAAATTAAGCTTACATCAGATGTAAAATAATCCCGTAAAACAACAGCAGTTCCACATCAGCGATCCACTCATGCGCACTTTAGAGAAGAGCTCCTGGTCACGTGCGGAGCGCCCACTCGGTCAACTCGGAAAAGGTTAAACAATGTCAAACTTCAGAGCTGTTAGATCTGCGGCAACATCAAAGAACAGCGCTCAGGTTCATTTCAGTACCGAGCATAAGCTCCGAGATACAGTCCAGTATATACTTTATATAATGTATATCAACAAGACAAGAGAGTCAATTCAACTTATATTCTTTTCAATTTAAAGGTTCTCCCGGGTACTGTATTCTGTAGAGGTTCTTTATACTTTAACAAAAAGGTTCTTCAATATATATAGTATATAGGTTAAACTGATAAACTTGTAAAAGTTCTTATAAAAGAGAGGTAATGTACATAAACAACACAAGACAATATATATATATATATATATATATATATATATATATATATATATATATATATATATATATATATATATACCACAAAGTGAATTTTCTTTAGGTTGAAGTGACCAATGCAAGATTCTTTTTAGTACTTTATATTCTGTAGAGGTTCTTTATACTTCATTCTCATATATATATAGTAATAAGCAACTGAACTAGTTTTATTCAATCTAAGTAAATATGTTGAATGAATAGTGAATAGTGCAAATAGTGAGTTTTCTTTAGGTTGAAGTGAAATATATACTATATTTTAAATATAATTCTAATACAATATCAGTTTTATATATATATATATATATATATATATATATATATATATATATATATATATATATATATATATATATATATTTATTTTTATTTTTTTTACAATGAATTTCAAGTCTAGTCTCTGTAAAAAGTGTTTTATTAGAACAGCCTAAAATAGTAGTTACACGTGGTAACAAATAACCTAAACAACAGCTTAAATCAAATCAAACATTCTTTCAATCGAATTGATTTTTTTAGGTAAAACTAGTTGAATTGTTTGTTAACACTAGTATTTTCTGAGGTTGTACTAACGAAGCATTTTTTACAGGGTGTAAGATTATTTTATACAATGAAAATTTTTATGCTTAAAACGTGTAAATATCTTAAAATTCCAGCTACATTTAAATTGTAACATAAATCTAACAAATATGAAACATTTAAAAAATTCAAAATGATTTAAAATGTTTTTTTTTTTTAGAGTCTGAGCCTCGAGGCGACCACCCCTGTTACAGTTCAGCGGGTGTGGAATTGTTTATAAACTTGTGCGCGTCCTTCTGAAACATGCGGAGTGGAAATGAAATTTGTGGAAAGTCTGAAAATGTGATTCTAAAATTGGGAGAAATTTGCGCCCAAAAAAATCTCCACAGGATTCTCTTCTCTGTCCAGTGAAAAACACGTCGTTTTTATTTTTCTACATGATTCGAACACGACGGCTGATGTTTACATTGTGTGAAAATGTTATGATGAACGGACCAATAGAAACGCTCCAAAATAACTCAGAAGAAATTCTGGTTCCATTGACTTGCATTGAAAGTGAAGACGGGTTTTGGTCTCTTCTGTAAATTTACCATTTTGGAGAGAGACGACATGAAAAGTGGGAGCGCGCGACGCGCCTAGACAACATCTAGACCCGTACAGAGGGGATTTAAACAGACAGACATGTTTGATCTAGAAAAACCTCAAAAGCGCTTTGACGTAATTGTCTCGATATGACGTAGTAACTCCGCGCACTGAGAGATATGGGTTGGGTCAGTCCGGGACACTGTGCGGATCGGTTCCGTTGGCGGCTCGCGGTGCATGTATATGTAAGAGTATGTAATAAAGTGCTAAGGAGCGCGCGCGCGAGATGCCGGTTGTGCTGCAGCCTAATTATCGTGATTAAGCGGCGTGACTCGGTGAGCTGAGCGTGATGATTCGCCAGCTGCAGGAAGAAACGCACCGGCGGCCTCGTTCCCCTCCAGTTTGAGCGCGAGGCCTCCTGTGTCTGCCGCACGTTCGCTGTCGCGCCTCTGATGCCGCCCGGTGACGCATGCGGGCCGCGAGTCAGGCGCTGTACAGGCTCGGAGAGGTTTGGACACCCTCCGTCACCCGCGTGCACTGCCGAGACTGAACTGACTCTGGAGCGACGGATAGGTTTATAACACGCTTATAACACGCTCATATGTAATTATAGGACGTTATATCACCTCTATCTATATAATGTGTCATAAATCAGCGGTGTTTATCATATAGAGTTCCAGCATCATGTAGTAAACCAGTGTCTGAATATAAGATTAAAACTGGAAAAGTATATGAAGTATATATATGAGTCTTCATCTGATCAGTAAGTGTCTGATTACCAGTAAGAACAGCAGATCTGATTAGAACAGATGATAATGATCATAAACACAATACAAAGTAACATGAATATGTTATTGTGAGAGAAGTAGATCAGATCTTGATCCAGTTTGAAGAACAAAGTTAGGTTCCAGATTTCTCCTAGACGCCCCAGACATTGTATGAATGTGTTCAGTTCTTGATTTATCTTAATGAAGTACTGAGCAGTCAAAGCAGGTATTAGATGAGAACTGATAATAATACTGGGTTGTTTAGGAGAAGCTTGGAAAGAGTTAATAAACACACTGATGTATGAAAAAGCTCTAATTACTCTATTAATACTTTTTTATTAATATTTAATAACACAGCTTTTTAAATATAGTAATATATTAAAAATATTCAATTATATTTAAAAATATGTTTGTTTCTTGTCATTCTACCTATCTATCTATCTATCTATCTATCTATCTATCTATCTATCTATCTATCTATCTATCTATCTATCTAGTTCTGTTTGCTTTATATTTTCTAATTAATAATTGTCTGGTCTTAGATCAGATCTGCACACCTTCCTATTTAAAAAAAATCAAAATAAGAACCTATAGGAGAGATCTGCTCCTCCAGTAAGCCAGAAGGAGAGCCCCTCCTCAGGGGGAGCAGTGACTTTTGGGGGTCTGTGGGGGCAACGCACCATCGACCACCTGAAACAGTGAGAAAAGTTCTCCTTTGTTCTCGCTCTGCTAATACAGCCCTGTTCCGTCATAGCACCTGATCACGTTCTGCTGTGTCTGAGACCTGCATCTCGTCGTAGAGTGTTGAGGTCCTGCTGAACATCTCCTGACCTGACAGAACCTGTAAACCAGCGTCTATAGGAGCATCACCGTTCAGTCCAGGCTGACTCTGCTGAGCTGGGGTTTCAAAGCTCTCAGCCATACGAGGCATCGGTTTTGTTAGCCGTCTGAATGACACAGTGGAGGATTCAGCGGTGCACGACGGCAACTGCACCCCCCCAACCTTTTTTATCCAGCAGTGAGACCCTCTCTCAGGGAGCGGGGAGGAGAGGGTACCTACCTCCAGACCTCAATACAGGCCCAGCGGAGCTGAACCCAGCGCTTTCCTCTGGCCTCTCTCATCAGGAGGGAGATCCTTAAGCTCCTTAAGCAGCCTTTCAGAAGGAGCTTTGGCTAATGGACCGAGCACGACCCAATATTTCACTCCTACAACACCAGGAATATGAGCTGCTCCTACATTACAGGTTCATGATCTGCTGTGCTCTCTATTCACCGTGTCACCGCGCGCTGCCGTATTCATTTAGCTGGATGTGTTAATGAAAACGATACATTCACATCGTCCTGGTTTCCCGAATGACTGAGATGTTGAAAGGTTCGTTCAGAAAGGGTTCGGCGTGAAATGCTCTGTTAGAGAGAAAGTCAGACTTGATACTAATGGTGGTGAATGGAACCAGACGTCCACCTTTAAAGCTCCCTCACAGTAAAAAACACATTGATGCCAGTGATGCTTCTTTAAGGCACTTTAATGATAAAGTTTTTATTTAAATAAATTATTCCTTTTTTATATAAATATATATCATTTAATTCATAGTAAATACAATGTGTAGATTCGTGTAGACATGGAGACCCCTGGTTACCATCACCACCACTGTAAACAACATCACTACCACTATAAACACCATCACCACCACTGTAAACACCATCAGCACCACCACTGTAAACAACATCACTACCTCCACTGTAAACACCATCACCACCACTATAAACACCATCACCACCACTGTAAACACCATCACCACCACCACTGTAAACACCATCACTGCCACCACTGTAAACATCATCATCACCACCACTGTAAACACCATCACCACCACTATAAACACCATCACCACCACTGTAAACACCATCACCACCACCACTGTAAACACCATCACCACCACTATAAACACCATCACCACCACTGTAAACACCATCACCACCACCACTGTAAACACCATCACTACCACCACTGTAAACATCATCATCACAACCACTGTAAACATCATCATCACCACCACTGTAAACATCACTACCACTCCTGTAAACATCACCACCACTGTAAACAACATCACTACCACTCCTGTAAACATCACCACCACTGTAAACACCATCACCACCACTGTAAACACCATCACCACCACTGTAAACATCACCACCACCACTGTAAACACCATCACCACCACTGTAAACACCATCACCACCACTGTAAACATCATCACCACCACTGTAAACACCATCATCACCACTGTAAACAACATCACTACCACTCCTGTAAACATCATCACCACCACTGTAAACACCATCACCACCACTGTAAACACCACCACCACCACTGTAAACACCATCACCACCACTGTAAACACCATCACCACCACTGTAAACACCATCATCACCACCACTGTAAACATCATCACCACCACTGTAAACACCATCACCACCACTGTAAACACCATCACCACCACTGTAAACATCATCACCACCACTGTAAACACCATCACCACCACCACTGTAAACATCACTACCACTCCTGTAAACATCACCACCACTGTAAACATCATCACCACCACCACTGTAAACATCACTACCACTCCTGTAAACATCACCATCACTGTAAACTTCATCACCACCACTGTTGGTTCTTCAGTGCAGACCCGTCACTTAAATGGAAATTTCTGTATAATTATATGTTTAGGATGTAAACCATTTACACGTTAGCTGCACTGGTAAAAGCCAAACTGGTTCTTTGTGGATCTCCGTGATAAACTGGTTGTTGTTAGTTGTTTCTTTCTATGAACTCATAGATCTTAACTTGGCTCGTTATGTCACTGGGCAGATGTGTTGAGCGGACGCCTCCTTCATTTTGAAGGTGTTTTATGAACATCAGTTTTAATAAATATAGTCGATTTATCAACAAACTCTTCTCACACTCACCGTTTTACATCTAACGGCACGAGTGAGGCTGGAACTGGCTTTCTATTTTCAGTTCCACCTTAAATGGTGCAGCAGGTACAGTGTCCAGAATGTAACTGCGGCACCGTTTAAGGTGGAACGGAAAATTCAAACTTTAGCTTTGTTTGAGAACGGACTGCCTTCTTGGTGCAAATGTCCAAGCGTGACTCGATGGCAGTGCTGGAGTCACTGACTGGTGTAAAACAAAGCTTTTAAGTTTTTGGATTCCATGTGGAACTAGACCTTTATAGAACCCATGAGCAGTTTAAAGCACCCACCAGTGCCCACCCAGGTCATGGATAAGTATCCCAGTTTGATTGTAAACAAAGGAAGCCTAAAAAAAGTACATACAATCCAAACAGTTCAGATGCTGTTAGACGTTCCTCTGGAAGTTCTTCACTGTGAACTGATGTACTCGTTGGGCATTAATGGGTTAAATCTGCTCACTTTACTTCCCCCCTGATGTCCTCCTGCTGGCCAGCTCAGCTTTCACACAGAAGCCTCTGAAGCCCATGACCAGAGCTTGGTCCAGCGTTAGAGATTCCCTCTATGTAGGTTAACTTCCCTCATACCTTCCACCCAGACGTTCGTCATATGAGCGCTCGTCATCTCCAAAGTATGTTGTTCTCAGGAACGACTGGCCTAATTAAAAAAGTTGCCCCGCTTTTTTTTGTCTTCCATATTAATCTACTGATTAGGTCCCAATGTAAGTACTACTGTAAAATCAACCCAAAGGCCATTTCTATCAGAGACGGTGTTGGAGAACACGCACTCCACCAGGTCACACTTTGGTTTTCAATTAACGTGGTATTATTAAAGTAATAACTGTCCTAATGATATGCTCTCCAGTTCTTCGGGGACTGAGCCCTTAATTTAATTTCCAAAAGCCGCTGAACTTGAAGGCCCGACTGAGGAGCTTCAGCGGGATGTTTGTGGAACTCTGTTCTTTTTGGATGTTTTATTTTAAACTAAGAAGGAACTGATGGAAACGGCGTCCCAGTGGTTTCTTAGAAACACCGTTGATTATTATTTATTATTATTATTATTATTATTATTATTATTATTATTGGTGTGATGTTTGAAGTGGTTCAGCTTCCTCGCCAGAGTGTGTTACTCATGTTTGTGATGGGACCAGTGATTGAGATGGTGGGCTTTCGGTCATATCAGCCGTTCTGTGATTACCGGAAAACATCTTTGAGCTGAGAATGAAAATATATATAGAAATAATATATGAACTTGTGAACATAAATGACTCATCATGCACAAATTAAAATTTCATTTAATCTTTGCATTAATATTTATTGATAAATGACTCGACAGACGTGGTCCAAATATACCTAGAACTCTAAAAAACATGGAATTCCACTCTAAACTAAAAATGTTTGCTCTTCTTCTGTAAAGATCATAAGCTTTTGTTCCCACAGCAACAATTATTTTTCTGTTTTGCTTCATAAACGGCTCAGTTTCAGTCATTTCTGTGTTTTTATTGCGGCTGTACAGTTTTCACAATAGTGCATCTGATCAAATTGAGTTTTGTTTTCTGAATGAATTAGTGTTTATTTGCTGAATTGATTGAATGAAAAATATAAACAGAAAAACAAACATAACTTAGAAACATTATAGAAATGATGCACTATATAATTTGCATTTGTATTCTCTGCTGAGCCAGGGAAGCCAAAACTTGCACACAGTTGTACTTCAGTCATCCATATGCACTACAGAACGCCACAGGAGGTCATTCCTACCATCAGACTTTATAACTCCTCCCTTAACGTACGACACCTCTCACATGTACAGTAATAACAATAGAACTATAATTTAATTTTGTATATAAGAACTTAAATGTGCAATAACTTTCCTACTTCTAAACTCTTACTGCTGTATACAGTATATCTGTACTTATTACTATAACCACAGTCACATTATATTTTATTATTCTATTGTATCATAAGACTTATATATGTGTACATATTACACATTTCTTTTATGTTGTAAATTATTATTAGAGTGTTTATTCTTCTACACAACCGGCTGCTACTGCAATAACTGCAATTTCCCCCTGAGATCAATAAAGTATTTCTGATTCTGATTCTGATTCTGATGTTGGTAAATAACATTTGAGGGACTATTTTTGAGAAGTCTGTCTCTCTGATGTCCTGAGAGTCCGATTGTGGTTTTCAGAGGGAATTTTTAAACATTCTTTGTCTCTAATTGGCTTTGCTAAGTAGAAGAAAATCACATGAATCGTAGAATCAACTTCAAATGCAGCTGTTAAAGAGCTGCAAAGAAATAAGCATGCCCGTTGGGTCCACTAGAGGGCACCAGTTTAATTTCCAACAAAAACTTAAGCACACTTAATGAAAAATATAATAAAACCGATTGTTTTAGTTTTTTTGTTATTTCAAGACACTGTTTGAGTAAACATTGGCCTTGTCTGACATCAACTGTCACCACTGTAAACACCATCACCACCACTGTAAACACCATCACCACCACTGTAAACACCACCACCACCACTGTAAACACCATCACCACCACTGTAAACACCATCACCACCACTGTAAACACTATTACCAACACCACTGTAAACACCATCACCACCACTGTAAACACCATCACCACCACTGTAAACACTATCACCAACACCACTGTAAACACCATCACCACCACCACTGTAAACACCATCACCACCACTGTAAACACCATCACCACCACTGTAAACACTATCACCAACACCACTGTAAACATCGTCACCACCACCACTGTAAACACCATCACCACCACTGTAAACACCATCACCACCATTGTAAACACTATCACCACCACCACTGTAAACACCATCACCACCACCACTGTAAACACCATCACCACCACTGTAAACACCATCACCACCACTGTAAACACTATCACCAACACCACTGTAAACATCATCACCACCACCACTGTAAACACCATCACCACCACTGTAAACACCATCACTACTGTAAACACCATCACCACCACTGTAAACACTATCACCAACACCACTGTAAACATCATCACCACCACCACTGTAAACACTATCACCAACACCACTGTAAACACCATCACCACCACTGTAAACACTATCACCAACACCACTGTAAACATCATCACCACCACCACTGTAAACACCATCACCACCACTGTAAACACCATCACTGCTGTAAACACCATCACCACCACCACTGTAAACACCATCACCACCACCACTGTAAACACCATCACCACCACTGTAAACACCATCACCACCACTATAAACACCATCACCACTGTAAACACCATCACCACCACTGTAAACACCATCACCACTGTAAACACCATCATCACTACTGTAAACACCATCACCACCACTGTAAACACCATCACCACTGTAAACATCACCACCACTGTAAACACCATCACCACCACTGTAAACACCATCACCACCACTGTAAACATAATTACCACCACTGTAAACACCATCACCACTGTAAACATAACCACCACCACTGTAAACACCATCACTGTAAACATCATCACCATTGTAAACACCATTACCACCACTGTAAACATCACCAGTAGTAAACACCATCACCACCACTGTAAACATCATCACCACCACTGTAAACACCATCACCACCACTGTAAACTTCATCACCACCACTATAAACACCATCACCACCACCGTAAACACCATCACCACCACTGTAAACATCATCACCACCACTGTAAACACCATCACCACCACCACTGTAAACATCATCACCACCACTGTAAACACCATCAACACCACCACTGTAAACACCATCACCACCTCCACTGTAAAATCATCTGAATTATTTCACAGCAGAACTCTCAGTATATCTCTGTTTACACTGCAGTAGTTTAGAAAGTACTGAATTTCTCCCTTAACTGAATTGTGGTAGATTAGTGTTCAGAGCAGCTGAACTGCAGATGCAGGGTCGGTTTGTTTACTGTTTGTTCCTCTAATACAAAACCTTCATAACTAACTGTAGTTTCCACTCAGGTCATTTGCACACGCCTGAGCCCACTGTGAGTAGTTGTAGGTCACAGTTTGATGTTTGGACCTGTCTGGAAGTTCAGAGTCCTGCCATGCGGCGTCCACAGATGAACAATAATAGCTGGAAGAAGAGGGGCCTCATCAACACCTCGAGTGGAGCAGTAATTAACCGACTCCTGAGGTGGACAACACACCGGGCTCGCCGTCGCCGCAGGCAGGCCTGAGCATGGAGCAGCGCGTGTAGAGGAAGAGCTCCACTCTCAGGCCGGCCAGGCTGGATCAGTACGGTAACACACTGATCACCTGATCCTCACCTGATCCTCACCTGATCCTCACTTCCATACAGCAGCCTGTCAGCTCTTCAGCAAAACCTGGAACATACACACATACACACATACACACATACACACACATGCTTACACACATACACACATACACACACATACACACACATACACATACACACATACACACATACACATACACACATACACATACACACATACACACACATACACATACACACATACACACATACACACACATACACATACACACATACACACATACACATACACACATACACATACACACATACACACACATACACACATACACATACACACATACACATACACACATACACACACATACACATATACACATACACACATACACACACATACACATACACACATACTTATTTTTATTTTCACTGCTCTTTTCTGGACAGTACTTATTTTATTACTCCGTTAATATTTAAAGTCTACTACATACAATTTTATCAAAATATTAATTCACAATACGATATTAACATAATACTTAATTCACTTTACAATATTATCACAATATGATGTTATTATGAAATGATTTGACGATACTTAAGTCATGATTCAATATTACATACAATATTTAAGTCATCATACACTATTATCACAACACCTTTCAGCAATTAAGGTGTAAACAGCGAGATTCAGAGTGTGTTTGGTGTAAAATGGTTCATAAGATGTTTACAGTGGTGGTGGTGTTTACAGTGGTGGTGATGGTGTTTACAGTGGTGGTGATGGTGTTTACAGTGGTGATGGTGTTTACAGTGGTGGTGGTGTTTACAGTGGTGGTGATGGTGTTTACAGTGGTGGTGATGGTGTTTACAGTGGTGGTGGTGGTGTTTACAGTGGTGGTGATGGTGTTTACAGTGGTGATGGTGTTTACAGTGGTGGTGGTGTTTACAGTGGTGGTGATGGTGTTTACAGTGGTGATGGTGTTTACAGTGGTGGTGGTGTTTACACTGGTGGTGATGGTGTTTACAGTGGTGGTGATGGTGTTTACAGTGGTGATGGTGTTTACAGTGGTGGTGGTGTTTACAGTGGTGGTGGTGGTGTTTACAGTGGTGGTGGTGTTTACAGTGGTGGTGATGGTGTTTACAGTGGTGGTGATGGTGTTTACAGTGGTGGTGGTGATGGTGTTTACAGTGGTGGTGATGGTGTTTACAGTGGTGGTGGTGGTGTTTACAGTGGAGGTGATGGTGTTTACAGTGGTGGTGATGGTGTTTACAGTGGTGATGGTGTTTACAGTGGTGGTGGTGGTGTTTACAGTGGTGGTGGTGGTGTTTACAGTGGAGGTGGTGTTTACAGTGGTGATGATGGTGTTTACAGTGGTGGTGATGGTGTTTACAGTGGTGGTGATGGTGTTTACAGTGGTGATGGTGTTTACAGTGGTGGTGGTGGTGTTTACAGTGGTGGTGGTGGTGTTTACAGTGGAGGTGGTGATGATGTTTACAGTGGTGATGATGGTGTTTACAGTGGTGGTGATGGTGTTTACAGTGGGGACTATTTGAACCTCACAGCGTCCTGCATGTATCCCTCCACCATGAATGGAGTTTAAGACTGAGATCTTCTCTAAACTATCATAAACAGCGTCTCAGAATCAGACAGTGTATTTATAACATCTACTGTAAGAACTTTCTGTGAGGAGCTTTTAGAGGTGGACGTCTGGTTCCATTCACCTCCACTGTGAACAGATCTGACTGTATCTAGAACAGAGAGTTTCACTCTGAATAATTGAATTATGTGGAAATTTTGATAAATGGGTGGAGTTTCCCGTTAATCTGAAGGAGAGGGTGAACAGTGGTGTCGCTCTTCTTGGGGCAGGAAAGTTGGCGCAGCTCCCAGAATTCTCTGCGCCAAAGGTCAGGCTGTCAGTCGCCTCAGCGGGCGGGCCAGCCTCTCCGGAGCGCGCGGCGCGGGGAGACGTTACGCAGACAGGGCTGTGGTTCCACCCTCGTCACCTCCGCACTGTCACACAATCCGCGCGTGATTCCTCAAGCAGCAGAATATAATCCGCTGTAAAGACGCGCGCGCGGCGTTTTATAAAAGTGTCGTTTAGCGGCATTAACGTATAACGGCGGCCGGTAATTCTCCCCGTTAATCCGAGCGGATTAGCGGGAAACACTAGCGCCGCCTGTTACACGCATAATCCTCGCGGTCCGTCATTAACACGGCCTTCATAGCGCGCGCGCGCCTTTCAGATCGCAAATGACGCTCCCGTGTGAATAATCCTGCTCTGATTGGGAGCTCGTGCGTAATCTGTAATCTGACATGAGGAGAATAGGAGGAACCACAAAGTACACACAGGAAGAGGAACAACTGATCCGGTTTATAACCTCACGAGTCTCTAATGTGATCTGGTCTGACGTCACAGCGTCTGAAATGGAAGCTCAGAGGCATTTTATTAATTATAGTTTTATTATTATTTGTATTTATTGTTATATGCTATATTATAAACGTTCTTTATCTGATCAGTAAATGCCTGATCTCCAGTAAGAACAGCAGATCTGATTAGAACAGATGTAAATAATCAGACATACAATACAAAGTAAGATGAATATGTTATTGTGAGAGAAGTAGATCAGATCTTGATCCAGTTTGAAGAACAAAGTTAGGTTCCAGATTTCTCCTGGACGCCCCAGACATTGTATGAATGTGTTCAGTTCCTTCAGCAGCAAATCTTGATTTATCTTAATGAAGTACTGAGCAGTCAAAGCAGGTATTAGATCAGAACTGATAATAATACTGGGTTGTTTAGGAGAAGCTTGGAAAGAGTTAAATAAACACACTGATGTATGAAAAACACTACTTACTCTATTAATACTGATTAATATTTAATAATAAAGTGTAAAACACTACTAACTCTATTAATACTGATTAATATTTAATAATAAAGTGTAAAAGCTCTACTTACTCTATTAATACTGATTAATATTTAATAATAAAGTGTAAAAGCACTACTTACTCTATTAATACTGATTAATATTTAATAATAAAGTGTAAAAGCTCTACTTACTCTATTAATACTGATTAATATTTAATAATAAAGTGTAAAAGCACTACTTACTCTATTAATACTGTTTAATATTTAATAATAAAGTGTAAAAGATCTACTTACTCTATTAATACTGTTTAATATTTAATAATTAAGTGTAAAAGCACTACTTACTCTATTAATACTGTTTAATATTTAATAATAAAGTGTAAAAGCACTACTTACTTTATTAATACTGATTAATATTTAATAATAAAGTGCAAAAGTACTACTTACTCTATTAATACTGATTAATATTTAATAATAAAGTGTAAAAGCTCTACTTACTCTATTAATACTGATTAATATTTAATAATAAAGTGCAAAAGTACTACTTACTCTATTAATACTGATTAATATTTAATAATAAAGTGTAAAAGCTCTACTTACTCTATTAATACTGATTAATATTTAATAATAAAGTGTAAAAGTTCTACTTACTCTATTAATACTGATTCATATTTAAAGTAAATAAAACTTTAGGTCTGGAAATAAACTGTGTTTTATATATAATAATGTCTCTGAGTGACTAAAACATTTTCTCAGTACTGTATATGTTTACAGGATCATGCATGACTCCGACTCAGGCTTGTAGTAAAAATAAAATAATCCTCAAACAACAATAACATAAAAACGTGGACTTTTTTCTGTGAAATGTTGTTTGTATTTATTTGCTGATTTTAATCTATTGGGAAAATTTTGAAAATGAAATTTAACATACATTTTTAAAAGGCCACATTTTAAATAAATAAAATATTTTTTTTTCTCAATTTTAAATTCAGTAAACAAGCAGTTGTTTTTAAACTAAAATGTCCTCATCTATAGAAAAACATGTATCTCATTTTTTTACAATTAACTTTTGATGTTTCTACATTACTGGAGCTCAGCAGTCTGAAATTGAGATTGTGTATACATTTTATGATGAATGGACCAATAGAAATGCTCCAAATCCCCTACAGTAAGACCCCATTCACTGACACTGAGAGTAAAGAAGGTTTTTATTCTCTCCAGTAAAGTTACTACTTTAGAGATTCTTGTTTTCCTTTAGACAATATTTTATATATTATTATTTAATTAAATATATAATAACTTAATAGCTCTTTTCACTGAAAACTGAATCTGAAATAAATTAGACTTTATTTAATAAACAGAAATAAAATACTTCATTCAACATCGTTATATCATCATGTAAACATACCAGACTCAGCCAAACAGCGGCCGCTGATCAGCTCCATATTTATTTATTTTTCTTAAGAAAGTCAAACAGAGTAAAAAAAAAACACTTAATTACAACACACGGTTGGACAATCTATAAAACAACACTTACAAATATATACAACAACATGTATGACATGATAAATATTATGCTGACAGATTTGTGTTGCCAGTAACTGTAATGTTAAATTTTGGAGTTCCAGATCCCTTTAACACCAGCTAGAATTCCAATCACGTGATGCACAGCAGAAAAAAAACTCACAAAACTGAAATAACTATATGTATATGTGACATTTTTATTAATACAGAGAGGCACAATGTAGAGAATATGAGAATAGAGAATATGAAGAAGTAAATAAATAAATAAATATTTTTTTTCTCTGTATTTTCTTGTGTTTTTTCTTTTTTTCACACCCAGTTCTGAACAATACTCCACACTAGCAGATTCATCACTTTGTAAAACAGTCTGTGATGTCATGCACATGTAATAATATGTAAACTGATGTTGCAGTTCCTAAAATGGAAAGTAAATATATTACTAGATATTGTATTAAATAAATAAACATTAATTAAATATTAATTATACTAATTATTTCTCTTAAATATTACAATGTATACAAACATACATAGTTGAAATACATTAGCAGTATAATTTATTAGGTGAATTGGAAATCTCCTTGTTGATCCATTTTATATAGTAAAGTTCTCCTGAGAGGTAAAGAGTGTATCTATTCTGAATTCAGACCACAAACCTCTTTATTTCTGTATTCAGGTTAAAATTGGAATATTTATTTTACCAAATATGATCACACATGTAACTCACTGAACAGACCACACAAGCACCCAGACTGTTAATTCACATTTAATTAAAATAAATTCAATAAAAGAGATTCTAGATTCAAGATCTCCACATTTACAGTAAAACACTCACATACACACACACTAGTAAACACACACACTAGGGGCAGTGAAACACTCACAAACACACACACATGCACTAGTAAACACACACACTAGGGGCAGTGAAACACTCACAAACACACACACATGCACTAGTGAACACACACACTAAGGGGCAGTGAAACACACACATACACACACACACCAGTGAACACACACACTAGGGGGCAGTGAAACACTCACATACACACACACACATGCACCAGTGAACAGACACACTAGGGGGCAGTGAAACACTCATATACACACACACACATGCACTATTGAACAGACACACTAGGGGGCAGTGAAACACTCACATACACACACACACCAGTGAACACACACACTAGGGGGCAGTGAAACACTCACATACACACACACATGCACCAGTGAACAGACACACTAGGGGGCAGTGAAACACTCACATACACACACACACCAGTGAACACACACACTAGGGGGCAGTGAAACACTCACATACACACACACATGCACCAGTGAACACACACACTAGGGGGCAGTGAAACACTCATACACACACACACACATGCACTAGTGAACAGACACACTAGGGGGCAGTGAAACACTCACATACACACACACATGCACTAGTGAACAGACACACTAGGGGGCAGTGAAACACTCACATACACACACACACATGCACTAGTAAACACACACACTAGGGGCAGTGAAACACTCACAAACACACACACACACACACATGCACTAGTGAACAGACACACTAAGGGGCAGTGAAACACACATACACACACACACCAGTGAACACACACACTAGGGGGCAGTGAAACACTCACATACACACACACATGCACTAGTGAACAGACACACTAGGGGGCAGTGAAACACTGACGTACACACACACATGCACTAGTGAACAGATACACTACAACAGAAACAGTGACATATACACACACATTAGTGAACAGACACACTAGGGGGCAGTGAAACACTCACATACACAAACACATGCACTAGTGAACAGACACACTAGGGGGCAGTCACATATACACACACTAGTGAAACACACACATATACATACACACTAGTGAACACACATACAAGGGGCAGTGAAACACACACATATACACACACACTAGTGAACAGACACACTAGGGGGCAGTAAAAACTCACATATACACACTAGTGAACAAACACATTAGGGGGCAGTGAGCACACTTGCCCAGAGCAGTGGGCACCTACCACAGTGCCTGGGGAGCAGTTAGGGGTTAGGTGTCTTGCTCAAGGGCACTTCAGTTGTGTCCTGTTGGTTCAGGGGATCGAACCCGCAACCTTCTGGTCACAAGGCTGGTTTTCTGACCTCCAGGCCATGAATCCACGAATGCCCCCTCTTATATATATATATATATATATATATATATATATATAAAAGTCTGGTGCTGATATATAGATATGTGTGTGTGCAGGTCTGAGTGGATATATATATATAAAAATAAAGCTATTATAGTAATTATTACTGTGTGATATGAACATGTTGCGTGCTGAACAGCAGGTGGTTGCTGCTGTACCAGGAGACCAGCTGCTCAGCTTCCCTTCAGACTCACCGCTGGCTGTGAGACCCGCCGCAGTGGTGTCATCCACAAACTCCAGGTTCTTCACAGCTGGTTCCTTAGAGACACCGTCACCAATGCAGAGACTGGAGAGAAGGGTGAGAGCACACAACCCTGTGGACCTCCAGTGCTGAGGGTCCGGGGGTCTGCTGTGTGTTTTGCTGGCTGCACCTGCTGTTCCTGTTTGTGAGGAAATCCATCGGCACATGGAATCTGGCACCGACAGCTGGGACAGTCTGATCCGCAGCAGCTCCAGCAGGGATGCGTTAAATGCTGAGCTGAAGTCCACAAACAGAACTCTGGCGAAGGTTCCAGAGTACAGATCCAGGTGGACCGCTTGACCTGTTAGCTGTGTGTGTGACCTGCAGGGGGTCCGGAGTATGTATTATCAGGACTTGTGATCTATCAGTCAGTCACATACCAGAACTGACACACATCTAATCAATACCTGTATCAATATTATTTCTCTTTATTGTTATATTAGTGTATATCTGAGCAAATCACTGTTCAGACCAGATACATGATAATCTTCTATACACACACACACATAATATTTGGACAGTGACACAATCTTTATGATTTGGGTTTCCATTCCACCATATTGGATTTGAAATGAAACAACTGCGATGTAACTGAAGTGACTTTCAGGTGTAATTCAGGTGCTTGAACAAAAATATCCTATGAAACGTTAGGAATTCCAATCATTTTTCTGTTCCAATTCCTGTAAATAAAATCATTTTTAATACTGTGTTGAGAATCCTTTGCAGGCAATGACTACCTGATATCTGGAACCCATGGACATCACCAAACTCTGGGTTTCCTCCTCTGTGAGGCTTTGCCAGGTCTTTACTGAGCTTCTTCAGTCGTTGCTTGTTTGAGGATTTGTCTAAAGCAGTGAAATGCTCGATCAGGTTGAGATCTGGTGATTGACTCAGCTGTAGTAGAATATTTCACTTCTTTATCTTAAATAACTCCTGGGCTGGTTTCACAGTTTGTTTTGGGTCTCTGTCCATCTGTACTGTGAAGCACCGTCCAATCAACCTTGCTTGAAAGTAAATCCCTGTACACTTCAGAACTCCTCCAACTGCTTCTGTCTTCAGTCACACCATCAATAAACACCAGAGACCCAGTGCCATTGGAAGCCATGCATGCCCAGGCCATCACATTGCCTCCACCAGAGGATGTGGAGTGCTTTGGATCATGAGTTGTTCTGAGCCTTCTCCATACTTTCTTCTTCCCATCGGTCTGATTCAGGTTGGTCTGAGTTTCATCTGTCTGTAGAAAGCTGTTCCAGAACTGGACTGGCTTCTTTAGATGTTTTAGTCTAATCTGGGGTTTCTATGTTTAAGAGTTAATTCATGGTTTGTGGTGGACCCTCTGTATCTGCTGTGTGAAGGGATGTTGTGAAGGGATTGTTCTTCACCATGGAAAGGATTCTGTGATCATCCACCACGGATGTCTTCTAAGGACGTCCAGGTCTTTTTGAGTTGCTGAGCTCACCAGTGCACTCTTTTCTCCCAGAATGCACCAAACTGTTAATCTGACCACTCCTAACATTCCCGCTATCTCTCTGATGGAGTTCTTCTGAGTTTCAGTCTAATGACGGCCTGGTTCTCTTCCACTGAGAGCTCCTCTGACCGCATGTTGTGGGTTCACAGCAACAGCTTCCAAACGTCACACCTGGAATCATCTCCACACCTTTACCTGCTTACCTGATGATGGATTAACAAGGGAACAGCCCATTAAATAGATTTTGAGATAATTGTCCGATTACTTCTCTTGAAAAGAGGCAGCAACATATTAAAGAGCTGTCACTCCTAAGCCCCTCCTCTAGTTAGGCTGTGAATATCCTTTAATTAAAGCTGATTGTCTGTACTTTAAGTCCACATTAATTAAATACCAGTAACTAGAATATGGTTTAGTAAACAGTTAAAATACTAAAACTTATATCATATATTTATGGACATAACTGTATATATATTGTTGCTGTCCTTTATAGGAGAGAACAAAAACTTCTATACTTTCAATGTAAACGGTGGCTGCTGCATTTAAATGATGTAGATCAAATAAAAATGGACTAAAATAGAAATACAGGTTGTTCTTAAGACAGTGATTTATATATATATATATATATATATATATATATATATATATATATATATATATATATATATATATATATATATATATATATGAAGCTTGGAAAGGGTTAAATAAACACACTGACATATGGAAAAGCACTACTTACTCTATTAATACTGATTAATATTTAATAATAAAGTGTAAAAGTACTACTTACTCTATTAATAATGTTTAATATTTAATAATAAAGTGTAAAAGATCTACTTACTCTATTAATACTGTTTAATATTAAATAATAAGGTGTAAAAATACTACTTACTCTATTAATACTGATTAATATTTAATAATAAAGTGTAAAAGTACTAATTACTCTATTAATACTGATTAATATTTAATAATAAAGTGTAAAAACACTACTTACTCTATTAATACTGATTAATATTTAATAATAAAGTATAAAAGCTCTATTTACTCTATTAATACAGATTAATATTAAATAATAAAGTGTAAAAGCTCTACTTACTCTATTAATACAGATTAATATCTAATATTGAAGTGTAAAAACACTACTTACTCTATTAATACTGATTAATATTTAATAATAAAGTGTAGAATTACTACTTACTCTACTAATACTGTGTAATATTTTATAATAAAGTGTAAAAGCACTACTTACTCTATTAATACTGTTTAATATTCAATAATAAAGTGTAAAAGCACTACTTACTCTATTAATACTGTTTAATATTTAATAATAAATTGTAAAAGTACTACTTACTCTATTAATACTGATTAATATTTAATAATAAAGTGTAAACATACTACTTACTCTATTAATACTATTTAATATTTAATAATAAAGTGTAAAATTACTACTTACTCTACTAATGCTGTGTAATATTTAATAATAAAGTGTAAAAGCACTACTTACTCTATTAATACTGTTTAATATTTAATAATAAAGTGTAAAAGTACTACCTACTCTATTAATACTGATTAATATTTAATAATAAAGTGTAAAAGCACTACTTACTCTATTAATACTGTTTAATATTTAATAATAAAGTGTAAAAGTACCACTTACTCTATCAATACGGATTAATATTTAATAATAAAGTGTAAAAGCACTACTTACTCTATTAATACTGTTTAATATTTAATAATAAAGTGTAAAAGTACTACTTACTCTATTAATACTGATTAATATTTATTAATAAAGTGTAAAAGTACTACTTACTCTATTAATACTGTTTAATATTTAATAATAAAATGTAAAAGTACTACTTACTCTATTAATACTGATTAATATTTAATAATAAAGTGTAAAAGCTCTACTTACTCTATTAATACTGTTTAATATTCAATAATAAAGTGTAAAAGCTCTACTTACTCTATTAATACTGTTTAATATTCAATAATAAAGTGTAAAAGTTCTTCTTACTCTATTAATACTGTTTAACATTTAATAATAAAGTGTAAAAGCACTACTAACTCTATTAATACTGTTTAATATTCAATAATAAAGTGTAAAAGCACTACTTACTCTATTAATACTGTTTAATATTTAATAATAAATTGTAAAAGTACTACTAAAAGTACTACTTACTCTATTAATACTGATTAATATTAATACTATTAATACTGATTAATATTTAATATTAATACTGATTAATATTTAATACTGTTTAATATTTAATAATAAAGTGTAAAAGTACCACTTACTCTATTAATACTGTTTAATATATAATAATAAAGTGTAAAAGTACTACCTACTCTATTAATACTGATTAATATTTAATAATAAAGTGTAAAAGCACTACTTACTCTATTAATACTGTGTAATATTTTATAATAAAGTGTAAAAGCACTACTTACTCTATTAATACTGTTTAATATTCAATAATAAAGTGTAAAAGCACTACTTACTCTATTAATACTGTTTAATATTTAATAATAAATTGTAAAAGTACTACTTACTCTATTAATACTGATTAATATTTAATAATAAAGTGTAAACATACTACTTACTCTATTAATACTATTTAATATTTAATAATAAAGTGTAAAATTACTACTTACTCTACTAATGCTGTGTAATATTTAATAATAAAGTGTAAAAGCACTACTTACTCTATTAATACTGTTTAATATTTAATAATAAAGTGTAAAAGTACTACCTACTCTATTAATACTGATTAATATTTAATAATAAAGTGTAAAAGCACTACTTACTCTATTAATACTGTTTAATATTTAATAATAAAGTGTAAAAGTACCACTTACTCTATCAATACGGATTAATATTTAATAATAAAGTGTAAAAGCACTACTTACTCTATTAATACTGTTTAATATTTAATAATAAAGTGTAAAAGTACTACTTACTCTATTAATACTGATTAATATTTATTAATAAAGTGTAAAAGTACTACTTACTCTATTAATACTGTTTAATATTTAATAATAAAATGTAAAAGTACTACTTACTCTATTAATACTGATTAATATTTAATAATAAAGTGTAAAAGCTCTACTTACTCTATTAATACTGTTTAATATTCAATAATAAAGTGTAAAAGCTCTACTTACTCTATTAATACTGTTTAATATTCAATAATAAAGTGTAAAAGTTCTTCTTACTCTATTAATACTGTTTAACATTTAATAATAAAGTGTAAAAGCACTACTAACTCTATTAATACTGTTTAATATTCAATAATAAAGTGTAAAAGCACTACTTACTCTATTAATACTGTTTAATATTTAATAATAAATTGTAAAAGTACTACTAAAAGTACTACTTACTCTATTAATACTGATTAATATTAATACTATTAATACTGATTAATATTTAATATTAATACTGATTAATATTTAATACTGTTTAATATTTAATAATAAAGTGTAAAAGTACCACTTACTCTATTAATACTGTTTAATATATAATAATAAAGTGTAAAAGTACTACCTACTCTATTAATACTGATTAATATTTAATAATAAAGTGTAAAAGCACTACTTACTCTATTAATACTGTTTAATATTTAATAATAAAGTGTAAAAGCACTACTTACTCTATTAATACTGTTTAATATTTAATAATAAAGTGTAAAAGTACTACTTACTCTATTAATACTGATTAATATTTAATAATAAAGTGTAAAAGCACTACTTACTCTATTAATACTGTTTAATATTTAATAATAAAGTGTAAAAGCACTACTTACTCTATTAATACTGTTTAATATTTAATAATAAAGTGTAAAAGTACTACTTACTCTATTAATACTGATTAATATTTAATAATAAAGTGTAAAAGTTCTACTTACTCTATCAATACTGATTAATATTTAATAATAAAGTGTAAAAGCACTACTTACTCTATTAATACTGTTTAATATTTAATAATAAAGTGTAAAAGTACTACTTACTCTATTAATACTGATTAATATTTAATAATAAAGTGTAAAAGCTCTACTTACTCTATTAATACTGTTTAATATTCAATAATAAAGTGTAAAAGCTCTACTTACTCTATTAATACTGTTTAATATTCAATAATAAAGTGTAAAAGTTCTTCTTACTCTATTAATACTGTTTAACATTTAATAATAAAGTGTAAAAGCACTACTAACTCTATTAATACTGTTTAATATTCAATAATAAAGTGTAAAAGCACTACTTACTCTATTAATACTGTTTAATATTTAATAATAAATTGTAAAAGTACTACTAAAAGTACTACTTACTCTATTAATACTGATTAATATTAATACTATTAATACTGATTAATATTTAATATTAATACTGATTAATATTTAGTACTGTTTAATATTTAATAATAAAGTGTAAAAGTACCACTTACTCTATTAATACTGTTTAATATTTAATAATAAAGTGTAAAAGTACTACCTACTCTATTAATACTGATTAATATTTAATAATAAAGTGTAAAAGCACTACTAGCTCTATTAATACTGTTTAATATTTAATAATAAAGTGTAAAAGCACTACTTACTCTATTAATACTGTTTAATATTTAATAATAAAGTGTAAAAGTACTACTTACTCTATTAATACTGATTAATATTAAATAATAAAATGTAAAAGCACTACTTACTCTATTAATACTGTTTAATATTTAATAATAAAGTGTAAAAGCACTACTTACTCTATTAATACTGTTTAATATTTAATAATAAAGTGTAAAAGTACTACTTACTCTATTAATACTGTTTAATATTTAATAATAAAGTGTAAAAGTACTACTTACTCTATTAATACTGATTAATATTTAATAATAAAGTGTAAAAGCTCTACTTACTCCATTAATACTGTTTAATATTCAATAATAAAGTGTAAAAGTTCTTCTTACTCTATTAATACTGTTTAACATTTAATAATAAAGTGTAAAAGCTCTACTTACTCTATTAATACTGTTTAATATTCAATAATAAAGTGTAAAAGCTCTACTTACTCTATTAATACTGATTAATATTTAATAATAAAGTGTAAAAGCACTACTTACTCTATTAATACTGATTAATATTTAATAATAAAGTGTACAAGTTCTTCTTACTCTATTAATACTGTTTAATATTCAATAATAAAGTGTAAAAGTACTACTTACTCTATTAATACTGTTTAATATTTAATAATAAAGTGTCATTAAAAGCTTCCTGTATGAAATAAACCTCTTTTTATATATATATAATGTTTCTAAGTGAATAAAACTGTATTTAGGATCTTTTGAACAGGTTCTGAAGTCTGGAGGTTACATGGACAGCAGTCTAGCTCCTCCTCCTGGTTGCTTTTTCTGGAGACTGGTTGTAAAATCACCTACACTGACAGCGATGGGATCTACTCCGTGCTCTACTCCAGGATCTATTCCAGGATCTATTAGGAATTCTTTTCTTCTGCTGGGTGTGATGAAACTGTGCTGGTGTGTGTTTTCTGTTTGTTCTGTTGTGAAAGACACTCTGAGACACACGTGTCCAGTCGTGCTCACGTCCTGGTGAGGAGGTTCGGCCGTGAAGCTCATGGCAGCGTGACAACAGAGTGAATCGACTCTGAAGGAGCTGCCGGGGGGTGATAAAAATTCAGCACTGATGGATTTCACAGCGGAGAGAAAGGCTGACCTCCCGCTGCTCTGACCTCACCCAGTTTAAAGGGATAGTTCAACCAAAAATCTAATTTGCACAGTTTTCTTCCTCACACCAAACGCAGCCGAGCAGCCAGGACAGGCCTAATGTCTGAAGTTTCTTCTCACACTTGAGCTACAAGGCTCAAGTGACACTCTATGACACTGGTTTCCATAACAACCACAACCGTATCACACAAACGTGTGTGACTCTATGTGTAACAAATAAACTTTGACTTTGGATTATTATTATAAAGTCCAGCAGCAGAGATCAGAGGCAGACAGTCTGAGTTAGTGAAGACTGTCCAGCAGAGAGAGGAGCCCCCCCCCCTCCCTCCCCCCCTCATTACCGGTCAGCTGGTGGAAGAAGCACCTCTGGGTTGTGTTTCCAGGGCAGTGGTGGTCAGCGTGGATGGGGGGGTTTAGTTGAAGGTTACTAATCACACTTAGAACAGCAGGACAGACACACTGTAAGAGAGCTGGACTCATTCCAAGAAAATCTGATCAGAGAGAGAGAGAGAGAGAGAGAGAGAGAGAGAGAGAGAGAGAGAGAGAGAGGCCCAGAGACAAAGAGGAAAAGAGAGAGGGAGAGGGATGGAGCAATAGAGAGTGAGAGAGAGAGAAAGGGAGAGGGGGGGGGAGAGAGGCCGAGATAGAGAGGCCAAGAGAGAGGGAGGAAGAGAGAGAGAGGGAGGGAGGGAGAAAGAGGGAGAGGGACGGAGAGAGGGAGAGGAAGAGGAGGGAGGGAGAGAGAGAGAGAGAGGGATGGAGCAATAGAGAGTGAGAGAGAGAGAAAGGGAGAAAAGGAGAGAGAGAGAGAGAGAGAGAGGAAGGGAGGAAGGAAGAGGGGGAGGAAGGGAGCTATAGAGAGAAAGAAAGAGAGAGAGAGAAAGAGAGAGA
The DNA here is from genome assembly GCA_021613375.1 of Megaleporinus macrocephalus. Lineage (NCBI taxonomy): Eukaryota > Metazoa > Chordata > Actinopteri > Characiformes > Anostomidae > Megaleporinus > Megaleporinus macrocephalus. The sequence goes on from CM038723.1 coordinate 1,505,066, forward strand.
AAGGCCGAGAGAGAGAGAGAGAGGCCCAGAGACAAAGAGGAAAAGAGAGAGGGAGAGGGATGGAGCAATAGAGAGTGAGAGAGAGAGAAAGGGAGAGGGGGGGGGGAGAGAGGCCGAGATAGAGAGGCCAAGAGAGAGGGAGGAAGAGAGAGAGAGGGAGGGAGGGAGGAAGAGGGAGAGGGACGGAGAGAGGGAGGGGAAGAGGAGGGAGGGAGAGAGAGAGAGAGAGGGATGGAGCAATAGAGAGTGAGAGAGAGAGAAAGGGAGAAAAGGAGAGAGAGAGAGAGAGAGGAAGGGAGGAAGGAAGAGGGGGAGGAAGGGAGCTATAGAGAGAAAGAAAGAGAGAGAGAGAAAGAGAGAGAAAGGCCGAGATAGAGAGGCCGAGAGAGAGGAAGGAAGAGAGAGAGAGAGGGATGGAGTAACAGAGAGAGAGAGGGGAATAGAGCAATACAGAATAAGAGAGAGAGAGGGAGAAAGGGAGAGAGACAGGAAGGGAGGAAGGAAGAGGGAGAGTAAGGAAGCAAAAGAAAGAAAGAAAGAGAGAAAGAGAGAGAGAGAGAGAGAGACTGTGAGAGCAGGTAGATGCTCTGTAGCATCCATTAGCTAATCACCTCATTAGAAACAATCACTTACTCCCGCTCCCTCTCACCCTCTTACTCACTTACACTCTCTCTTACTCACTCATTCATTCACCCCCTTATTCAGTCACTCACTCACTGTCTGTGTGGAGTGTGTATGGTCTCCCAGTGTCTGTGTGGAGTGTGTATGGTCTCTCAGTGTCTGTGTGGAGTGTGTATGGTCTCTCAGTGTCTGTGTGGAGTGTGTATGGTCTCTCAGTGTCTGTGTGGAGTGTGTACGGTCTCTCAGTGTCTGTGTGGAGTGTGTACGGTCTCTCAGTGTCTGTGTGGAGTGTGTATGGTCTCTCAGTGTCTGTGTGGAGTGTGTACGGTCTCTCAGTGTCTGTGTGGAGTGTGTATGGTCTCTCAGTGTCTGTGTGGAGTGTGTATGGTCTCTCAGTGTCTGTGTGGAGTGTGTATGGTCTCTCAGTGTCTGTGTGGAGTGTGTATGGTCTCCCAGTGTCTGTGTGGAGTGTGTATGGTCTCCCAGTGTCTGTGTGGAGTGTGTATGGTCTCTCAGTGTCTGTGTGGAGTGTGTACGGTCTCCCAGTGTCTGTGTGGAGTGTGTATGATCTCCCAGTGTCTGTGTGGAGTGTGTACGGTCTCTCAGTGTCTGTGTGGAGTGTGTATGGTCTCCCAGTGTCTGTGTGGAGTGTGTACGGTCTCCCAGTGTCTGTGTGGAGTGTGTATGGTCTCCCAGTGTCTGTGTGGAGTGTGTATGGTCTCTCAGTGTCTGTGTGGAGTCTGTATGGTCTCTCAGTGTCTGTGTGGAGTGTGTATGGTGTCTCAGTGTCTGTGTGGAGTGTGTACGGTCTCTCAGTGTCTGTGTGGAGTGTGTATGGTGTCTCAGTGTCTGTGTGGAGTGGGTATGGTCTCCCAGTGTCTGTGTGGAGTGTGTATGGTGTCTCAGTGTCTGTGTGGAGTGTGTACGGTCTCTCAGTGTCTGTGTGGAGTGTGTATGGTGTCTCAGTGTCTGTGTGGAGTGTGTATGGTCTCCCAGTGTCTGTGTGGAGTGTGTACGGTCTCTCAGTGTCTGTGTGGAGTGTGTATGGTCTCCCAGTGTCTGTGTGGAGTGTGTACGGTCTCTCAGTGTCTGTGTGGAGTGTGTATGGTCTCTCAGTGTCTGTGTGGAGTGTGTACAGTCTCCCAGTGTCTGTGTGGAGTGTGTATGATCTCCCAGTGTCTGTGTGGAGTGTGTATGGTCTTCCAGTGTCTGTGTGGAGTGTGTACGGTCTCCCAGTGTCTGTGTGGAGTGTGTATGGTCTCCCAGTGTCTGTGTGGAGTGTGTACGGTCTCCCAGTGTCTGTGTGGAGTGTGTATGGTCTCCCAGTGTCTGTGTGGAGTGTGTACGGTCTCCCAGTGTCTGTGTGGAGTGTGTATGGTCTCCCAGTGTCTGTGTGGAGTGTGTACGGTCTCCCAGTGTCTGTGTGGAGTGTGTACGGTCTCTCAGTGTCTGTGTGGAGTGTGTATGGTCTCCAGTGTCTGTGTGGAGTGTGTATGGTCTCCCAGTGTCTGTGTGGAGTGTGTATGGTCTCCAGTGTCTGTGTGGAGTGTGTATGGTCTCCCAGTGTCTGTGTGGAGTGTGTATGGTCTCCCAGTGTCTGTGTGGAGTGTGTATGGTCTCCCAGTGTCTGTGTGGAGTGTGTACGGTCTCTCAGTGTCTGTGTGGAGTGTGTACGGTCTCCCAGTGTCTGTGTGGAGTGTGTATGGTCTCTCAGTGTCTGTGTGGAGTGTGTATGGTCTCTCAGTGTCTGTGTGGAGTGTGTATGGTCTCCTAGTGTCTGTGTGGAGTGTGTATGGTCTCCCAGTGTCTGTGTGGAGTGTGTATGGTCTCCCAGTGTCTGTGTGGAGTGTGTACGGTCTCTCAGTGTCTGTGTGGAGTGTGTATGGTCTCCCAGTGTCTGTGTGGAGTGTGTATGGTCTCCCAGTGTCTGTGTGGAGTGTGTATGGTCTCCCAGTGTCTGTGTGGAGTTTATATGGTCTCCCAGTGTCTGTGTGGAGTTTATATGGTCTCCCAGTGTCTGTGTGGAGTTTATATGGTCTCCCAGTGTCTGTGTGGAGTGTGTATGGTCTCCCAGTGTCTGTGTGGAGTGTGTATGGTCTCCCAGTGTGTGTGCGGAGAGGGTACGGTCTCCCAGTGTCTGTGTGGAGTGTGTACGGTCTCTCAGTGTCTGTGTGGAGTGTGTATGGTCTCTCAGTGTCTGTGTGGAGTCTGTATGGTCTCTCAGTGTCTGTGTGGAGTGTGTATGGTGTCTCAGTGTCTGTGTGGAGTGTGTACGGTCTCTCAGTGTCTGTGTGGAGTGTGTATGGTGTCTCAGTGTCTGTGTGGAGTGTGTATGGTCTCCCAGTGTCTGTGTGGAGTGTGTACGGTCTCTCAGTGTCTGTGTGGAGTGTGTATGGTCTCCCAGTGTCTGTGTGGAGTGTGTACGGTCTCTCAGTGTCTGTGTGGAGTGTGTATGGTCTCTCAGTGTCTGTGTGGAGTGTGTACAGTCTCCCAGTGTCTGTGTGGAGTGTGTATGATCTCCCAGTGTCTGTGTGGAGTGTGTATGGTCTTCCAGTGTCTGTGTGGAGTGTGTACGGTCTCCCAGTGTCTGTGTGGAGTGTGTATGGTCTCCCAGTGTCTGTGTGGAGTGTGTACGGTCTCCCAGTGTCTGTGTGGAGTGTGTACGGTCTCCCAGTGTCTGTGTGGAGTGTGTACGGTCTCCCAGTGTCTGTGTGGAGTGTGTATGGTCTCCCAGTGTCTGTGTGGAGTGTGTACGGTCTCCCAGTGTCTGTGTGGAGTGTGTACGGTCTCTCAGTGTCTGTGTGGAGTGTGTATGGTCTCCCAGTGTCTGTGTGGAGTGTGTATGGTCTCCCAGTGTCTGTGTGGAGTGTGTATGGTCTCCCAGTGTCTGTGTGGAGTGTGTACGGTCTCTCAGTGTCTGTGTGGAGTGTGTATGGTCTCCCAGTGTCTGTGTGGAGTGTGTATGGTCTCCCAGTGTCTGTGTGGAGTGTGTATGGTCTCTCAGTGTCTGTGTGGAGTGTGTATGGTCTCTCAGTGTCTGTGTGGAGTGTGTATGGTCTCCTAGTGTCTGTGTGGAGTGTGTATGGTCTCCCAGTGTCTGTGTGGAGTGTGTATGGTCTCCCAGTGTCTGTGTGGAGTGTGTACGGTCTCTCAGTGTCTGTGTGGAGTGTGTATGGTCTCCCAGTGTCTGTGTGGAGTGTGTATGGTCTCCCAGTGTCTGTGTGGAGTGTGTATGGTCTCCCAGTGTCTGTGTGGAGTGTGTATGGTCTCCCAGTGTCTGTGTGGAGTGTGTATGGTCTCCCAGTGTCTGTGTGGAGTTTATATGGTCTCCCAGTGTCTGTGTGGAGTGTGTACGGTCTCCCAGTGTCTGTGTGGAGTTTATATGGTCTCCCAGTGTCTGTGTGGAGTGTGTATGGTCTCCCAGTGTCTGTGTGGAGTGTGTATGGTCTCCCAGTGTGTGTGCGGAGAGTGTACGGTCTCCCAGTGTCTGTGTGGAGTGTGTATGGTCTCCCAGTGTCTGTGTGGAGTGTGTACGGTCTCCCAGTGTCTGTGTGGAGTGTGTATGGTCTCCTAGTGTCTGTGTGGAGTGTGTACGGTCTCCCAGTGTCTTTGTGGAGTGTGTACGGTCTCTCAGTGTCTGTGTGGAGTGTGTATGGTCTCCCAGTGTCTGTGTGGAGTGTGTATGGTCTCCCAGTGTCTGTGTGGAGTGTGTATGGTCTCCCAGTGTCTGTGTGGAGTGTGTACGGTCTCTCAGTGTCTGTGTGGAGTGTGTATGGTCTCCCAGTGTCTGTGTGGAGTGTGTATGGTCTCCCAGTGTCTGTGTGGAGTGTGTATGGTCTCCCAGTGTCTGTGTGGAGTGTGTATGGTCTCCCAGTGTCTGTGTGGAGTGTGTATGGTGTCTCAGTGTCTGTGTGGAGTGTGTATGGTCTCCCAGTGTCTGTGTGGAGTGTGTATGGTTTCCCAGTGTCTGTGTGGAGTGTGTATGGTCTCCCAGTGTCTGTGTGGAGTGGGTATGGTCTCCCAGTGTCTGTGTGGAGTGTGTATGGTCTCCCAGTGTCTGTGTGGAGTGTGTACGGTCTCTCAGTGTCTGTGTGGAGTGTGTACGGTCTCTCAGTGTCTGTGTGGAGTTTATATGGTCTCCCAGTGTCTGTGTGGAGTTTATATGGTCTCCCAGTGTCTGTGTGGAGTGTGTATGGTCTCCCAGTGTCTGTGTGGAGTGTGTATGGTCTCCCAGTGTGTGTGCGGAGAGTGTACGGTCTCCCAGTGTCTGTGTGGAGAGTGTACGGTCTCTCAGTGTGTGTGCGGAGAGTGTACGGTCTCCCAGTGTCTGTGTGGAGTGTGTATGGTATCCCAGTGTCTGTGTGGAGTCTGTATGGTCTCCCAGTGTCTGTGTGGAATGTGTATGGTCTCCCAGTGTCTGTGTGGAGTGTGTATGGTCTCCCAGTGTCTGTGTGGAGTGTGTATGGTCTCCCAGTGTCTGTGTGGAGTGTGTATGGTCTCCCAGTGTCTGTGTGGAGTGTGTATGGTCTCCCAGTGTCTGTGTGGAGTGTGTATGGTCTCCCAGTGTCTGTGTGGAGTGTGTATGGTCTCCCAGTGTCTGTGTGGAGTGTGTATGGTCTCCCAGTGTCTGTGTGGAGTGTGTATGGTCTCCCAGTGTCTCTCATATTTAGAAAATCTACTTTAACGTTACATAATAAAATTAAGTATACTTAATGGAATCTCCACACAGGAAGAATCCTGGTTACACAGCAGGGGAATTGAACCTAAACCCGTCTCGTTGAGAGGCAACTACAATACCCACTGCGCCACCGTGCCACAAGCGATGAAAACAGTTTGGCAAAATTCCAGAAAATCTAATATTTAACATTTTCTTGATGGTCTTTTGTGTCGCGCTTGGTGTATAATTGCCGTCAGTCTTATCTCAGTCGTGTAACGCTAGAGCTTTAATATGAATATACATTGTTTTGTCATCTGATGCAGTGTAATGCTACCAAATATAAATGAATAAATAAATTAATAGTATTAAAAAAATTATCCCATGACACAATGATGCTGAGGAGTTGGCTGTCAATCTCCCCCATGTCAAATCTCTCCTATACACTTACACGGGATCATTAATGACCTCATACTTTCCATTGACTGATCAATGTTGAGGCCGAAGCCTGCCACGTTTCACAATTCACTTTAGATTCCAGACCAAATTATGGAAATCCATTAATGTTTCTCTCAATATTAAGACCCAGAGTGTATGACAAGCTCAATACATCCAGCGACTGGGTTCGGAATTCCCTACAGGCCGCAAATTAGCATCTCTTGCATCAGTAAAGGCCCGAGGAACCCGCGGCTGATGACGAGAGCGGCGCAGGCCCTTTGCCTCCTGGCGGAAATGCATTAATCATATAGTGCTCCAATCGTGACGGCAGAATTCCGGCTGGGCCGCGGAGGTGTCGCGCCACCGAGCTGTAATTGGATGCTAATTAATTCATCATGTGATAGCATTTTAATCTGCCTGTTACCGGCTGATTTGATCTGTCCTCCACTACCTGCTGACCTTTCATCATCCTTCATTTACGCTGATCAAAGCTCTTTAATGTCTAAATCTTCCCTCTCGTTCCCACACATCGGGCTTCTTCTCCGGGCCGGACCGCGACGGCGGCGCTTTGTTTTGGTGACGGCGACTCAAGGACGTGGAATATGACCAAATATCGCAGACGATGAAATAATAAAACTCCTTCACAGCCATTCCGCCGCGCTGACCCTCGTCCAGGGAGCCCGGCTTGTGCACAGATGCGACGGCTGCACCTGAAAAGTAGGAGGCTAACGTGACGGCACGGATAGAATTGGTAGTAATCGGTCCGTCACGCCGTGTCAGACAGTCAAGGGAAAGGATGTCAAAGCCTAATTCTCCCGGGTCACAAGGTCGCATCCCGCACTAAATCTAGCTGTCAATTAAATGATCTAATTATGCTTCCGATTGGACGCATTTCAGAGTTTGTCAAGGTCTTTTAGTGTTGATGCTTCAGAGAGAGCGCTAGGCTGCTAATCCGGCCTGCGCCGGCTGCAATCCTGCACACTCGCGTTTATACCCACACAAACACTCTCCTATACGTACCGCTCACCTGATTCAGCCGGTTCTCAGCTCCGCGTGGAACCGCTCTGTCTGTAGTACTACTGTGATCATAGTAACAGAAGAATAAGGGCCGTCATGCTAATTGCTAACCGCTGGCTAACGGGCATTAATGGCTAGTTAAGTCCTCTTAAAGTCATTACTGAGGACGTCGAGCATCACAGCTGTATACGCAGTTTATCTTTGTTAATTATAAATTCTCGTTAAGCTCAAGTCACCATAGTGCTCATTTGATGACCAGAGATTTGATTGGATATGTATTTCCGGAGGCCTACACGAGATATTGTAATGAGCCCAACATCAACATCAACAACGACGACAACAACAGCAATAATAATAATAATAGTAATAATAGTTATTATTATTATGAGGCAGTCGTGGGCTGGAGGTTAGGGAACAGGCCTTGTGACCAGAAGGTTGCCAGTTCAATCCCATGAACTCACAGGACACGACTAAAGTGCACTTGAGCAAGGCACCTAACTCCTGGGCTCCATGGGCACTGCTCCAGGCAAGTATGCTCACTGCCCCCTAGTGTGTCTGTTCACTAGTGCGTGTGTGTATATGTGTTTCACTGTACCCTAGTGTGTCTGTTTACTAGTGTGTGTGTATATGTGAGTGTTTCACTGTCCCCTAGTGTGTCTGTTTACTAGTGTGTGTGTGTATATATGTGAGTGTTTCACTGTCCCCTAGTGTGTGTGTTTACTAGTGTGTGTGTATATGTGAGTGTTTCACTGTCCCCTAGTGTGTCTGTTCACTAGTGTGTGTATGTATGTGAGTGTTTCACTGTCCCCTAGTGTGTCTGTTTACTAGTGTGTATGTATATATGTGAGTGTTTCACTGTACCCTAGTGTGTGTGTTTACTAGTGTGTGTGTATATGTGAGTGTTTCACTATCCCCTAGTGTGTGTGTTTACTAGTGTGTGTGTGTATATAGGTGAGTGTTTCACTGCCCCCTAGTGTGTCTGTTTACTAGTGTGTGTGTATATGTGAGTGTTTCACTGCCCCCTAGTGTGTCTGTTTACTAGTGTGTGTGTATATGTGAGTGTTTCACTGTCCCCTAGTGTGTGTGTTTACTAGTGTGTGTGTGTATATAGGTGAGTGTTTCACTGTCCCCTAGTGTGTCTGTTTACTAGTGTGTGTGTGTATATAGGTGAGTGTTTCACTGTCCCCTAGTGTGTGTGTTTACTAGTGTGTGTGTATATGTGAGTGTTTCACTGTCCCCTAGTGTGTCTGTTTACTAGTGTGTGTGTGTATATAGGTGAGTGTTTCACTGTACCCTAGTGTGTGTGTTTACTAGTGTGTGTGTATATGTGAGTGTTTCACTATCCCCTAGTGTGTGTGTTTACTAGTGTGTGTGTGTATATAGGTGAGTGTTTCACTGTACCCTAGTGTGTGTGTTTACTAGTGTGTGTGTATATGTGAGTGTTTCACTGTCCCCTAGTGTGTCTGTTTACTAGTGTGTGTGTGTATATAGGTGAGTGTTTCACTGTACCCTAGTGTGTGTGTTTACTAGTGTGTGTGTATATGTGAGTGTTTCACTATCCCCTAGTGTGTGTGTTTACTAGTGTGTGTGTGTATATAGGTGAGTGTTTCACTGTACCCTAGTGTGTCTGTTTACTAGTGTGTATGTATATATGTGAGTGTTTCACTGTACCCTAGTGTGTGTGTTTACTAGTGTGTGTGTATATGTGAGTGTTTCACTATCCCCTAGTGTGTGTGTTTACTAGTGTGTGTGTGTATATAGGTGAGTGTTTCACTGTCCCCTAGTGTGTCTGTTTACTAGTGTGTGTGTGTATATAGGTGAGTGTTTCACTGCCCCCTAGTGTGTCTGTTTACTAGTGTGTGTGTATATATGTGAGTGTTTCACTGCCCCCTAGTGTGTCTGTTTACTAGTGTGTGTGTATATGTGAGTGTTTCACTGCCCCCTAGTGTGTCTGTTTACTAGTGTGTGTGTGTGTATATAGGTGAGTGTTTCACTGCCACCTAGTATGTGTTCACTAGTGTGTGTATATGTTTCACTTCCCCCTAGTGTGTCTGTTCACTAGTGTGTGCATATGTGAGTGTTTCACTGCCACCTAGTGTGTGTGTTCCCTAGTGTGTGTATATGTGGGTGTTTCACTGACCCCTAGTGTGTCTGTTCACTAGTTTGTGTGTATGTGAGTGTTTCACTGCCCCCTAGTGTGTCTGTTCACTAGTGTGTGTGTATGTGAGTGGGTCACTGCACAGATGTATTAAATGTGGAGATCACAAATTTCCCTCTAAAATCAATAAAGTATCTATCATCATCAATAACAACTTTTTTAGCAGAAAAAATAATAATAATAAGAAATATTATAACAATTAATGTTTGGCTCCCTAATAATGTGACCACTTCCACCGTTATTATTGTTATTATCGAGGTATTATAATAGAGTAGCTATTATGAAGCATAAGAATAATTTTAAAGGGCTCATAATATACAAAACCATTGCACAAGAAAATAAACTTTTATGTGAACATTATTGCAGATGTGAAACCTATTAATAATAATAATAATAAAAATAATAATAATAATAACAATAATAATAATAATAACAATAATAATAATAATTATTATTATAATGAATAGTCTATTTTTATACTTATAAAACAGATCAATAATAATAATAATAATATTATTAATAATAAATAGCCTATTTTTGTACTTATAAAACAGATAAATAATAATAATAATACAAATACGAATGATTAATAATATATGTAAAAGGTAAAAAGTGCTCTTAATAAATAAGTAAAATCTTGGAAAGATAAAAAAATACTGTCCGATATATATATATATATATATATATATATATATATAAAAATACTCATACTTACCTCCTACATTCCGTCTGTTCGGTGGAATCTTTCAACTTTGGCTAAATAGATTCTGGAGAATTTCTGCGGTGTGACATATATACCCTCATAAAATACTCCACATGTTTAATTGTAATTAATTTTATTGTATTATTTTATATTTTTTATTTTATTTTATTTTATTTTATTTTATTTTGTTTTATTTTTTACATTTGATATCTTCTTGTTTTATTTTATTTTATATTTTTTATTTCATGTCTTTTTATTTTATTTTATTTTATTTTATTTTATTTTATTTTATTTTGTTTTATTTTTTACATTTGATATCTTCTTGTTTTATTTTATTTTATATTTTTTATTTCATGTCTTTTTATTTTATTTTATTTTATTTTATTTTATTTTATTTTATTTTATTTTATTTTATTTTATTTTGAGTTTACAGTTAAAATAGTAAATATATCAGCTGCTTTATAAATAAGGAGGGTGATGAACAGACTCTCAGCTCTCTCTGTGCACTAACTGGTGAGGAATGTTAAGAAATTGAATCTATCCTGCAAAATGAAGCACTGCAACCAAAACTACATACAGCATCACAAAATCAAACTTTTACACCAACAAGCACACACTTCATTCATACTACCAGCTTTTTGTCTAAACAACTACACACTGCTGGGCGCTTTCATCTTTAGCAAGCTCTGCCATAATACTAAAATAGTCCAGCCCGATCACATTCACTGAAATATTTACAGATACACACACACTGCTGTTTTTTATTTTTTTATTTTTCACTAAACAAGTCAGTGCAGCAAATGCACAGCAGATATATTTACACTGGAGTGAAATATACTCTCAAAAAACAAACTGAAAAAGAAACGTACAGAAAAAAAGTGCAGAAAAAATATATTCGTTTAGAGCAGCAGCTTCCTGTATCCTGGTTTCGACCCCTTCTTCCTCCATGGAGCATCTCTCAGTAAACAGAAAAGACAGAAATATAGTTCTTGGACGGCCTAAAGAAATTTCCCCCACAGTAGAGTACATACACAGGAAACTAGTAGAGTCAGTGTATGACATCAGCCGTTCATGAAGTGAACAGGGGTCACCAGCTGGTACACTGTGATACGGGGGTGAACTACAGAGATCCTGGTTACACACTACACACATAAACTCCAGTCTAAATGTCCGGACGAGAGAGACGACAGTAAAACAGCTCAGGTTGAGCTGAACTCTCTCTCCAGCCTCTCGCATCGTCAGCGCATGGTTGATCAATGATCACCTAAAGTTACTCTGATTTCAGTTGAAGGTTGTTGTCATTAACTCCTCTACCAGCTCTACCTCTACCTCTCACTCTTCCTTCCCTCTCATTCTGTCCCTCCCTCTTCTTCTCTCTGTCTTCCATTGTTGTTGTGCAGTCAGGTGCTCACCTGTGTGGTGTGTTTATAGAGCTTACTTCCTGATTGATGATAATAATGAACCGTTCAGGTGTTAATAATGAACCGTTCAGGTGTTCGGGGGGCCAGTAATCTCCTGTAGTGTGACTGTGAACGGCAGTGTTTTGATATTTAAAGGTGACTGTGTGTGAGATTGCTGTGTGTTGTGTAGAGAAGCGTTCAGTGTGTTTAAATTGTAAACTGTGTCTGAAGCAGAAAGCGAGTTTGGAGTTTTGCAGACTTGAGAAGAGGTTTTGATCTTTGTGTGTCAGTTAACATAACTGTGCTATGCATGTCATTTTAGTGTGTTAGCAACTGGAAAAAAACTGTAAGCTACTGGGGGTCTTCTATGGGCTCCGTGGTCCCCTCTCGACGGCCCTCTCCAGCAGTTACACCTCTCTGTGTGCAGAGAGAAGAGCACCAGGCCTGTTAGTGAACTTTGGTGTGAAGGTAGTGCTCTGCTGGATCAGTACTGCAGCTGACAGGTCAGATAAGGCTGGACCTCAGAGCACTGATCAGTAAGAGTGTTAACAGTCAGTGTCCAGCAGGGGGCAGGTTTGTACAACAAAGAAAGCCCAGTCTGGAAATGAAACTGACCACACGATGCGTCCTAAACCGCCAGCCCTGCACTGAACACGCCGCACACCCAGTCGGTGCTGCTGCAGCCGGTTCATAGACTCGTCAGAGGGTCCTGCTGTAGTTAAGAATTCAATCTGGCGGCTGCTGAGTAAGGAAGGAGCAGCAGACCCGTCCGAAGTTGATCAAATCAATTACGGTGTTTTAGTTGAAAATCTAAAAAGCAGAAAATTGTTAATCAAGCTGTGTGTTAATATCAGGGCTGCGGATGCTTGAGTGGTAATTGAAAAATTAATAGGCTGGTATCTGTGGGGAAATAGCGCCCGCTAATGCATTAATGATACTGCAATTAGCATTAACAGGCAATCAGCTTTGTCTCTTTGTGTTGACTCTGATTTGCCAATAAGGACCTTTGAAGGTCCTGCTCGTTTTACACATCCCTGTGATTTACACTGCTGCACTGATCACCCGCCCGGTTGCCAGATTGAAAAAAAACTTCCCCAACAGTTAGAACATCTCTGATAACTGAATGGGCCCTAGAGCTGGGCTCCTGAGGGGGAGCCCCCCAGTGAGGTACCAGGACAGGTTCTTTGGACTGAAGAAATATGTCAGTAACAATAACATTGAGTCATATTTCCAGCCTGCATTGTGCCTGTTTCTTGATGGGTTAAACTGGAGACTTTGCCAGTTTTGGGACTCTTGTTTGTGACTCGGCTGATCTGACTCGCTTTACAGACCCTAAACACTCAGCACTGTTCACATCAGCTTTCAGACTCGAGTCTGAGATACACGTTACAAACAGAAACATGGAACACAGAAACTTCCACATGATGTCTAACACTGAGCTCATACGCAGAGGAGGGCAGTGAAAGGTACGTTAGCAGGCGGGGCAGTGATGCGGTCACTGTACTGGACTGTAGTGCTGACTGTACTGGACTGTAGTGGTGACTGTACTGGACTCTAGTGCTGACTGTACTGGACTGTAGTGGTGACTGTACTGGACTGTAGTGGTGACTGTACTGGACTCTAGTGCTGACTGTACTGGACTCTAGTACTGACTGTACTGGACTGTAGTGGTGACTGTACTGGACTGTAGTGCTGACTGTACTGGACTCTAGTGCTGACTGTACTGGACTGTAGTGCTGACTGTACTGGACTGTAGGGCTGACTGTACTGGACTGTAGTGGTGACTGTACTGGACTCTAGTGCTGACTGTACTGGACTCTAGTGCTGACTGTACTGGACTGTAGTGCTGACTATACTGGACTCTAGTGCTGACTGTACTGGACTGTAGTGCTGACTGTACTGGACTGTAGTGCTGACTGTACTGGACTGTAGTGGTGACTGTACTGGACTGTAGTGCTGACTGTACTGGACTCTAGTGCTGACTGTACTGGACTGTAGTGGTGACTGTACTGGACTGTAGTGCTGACTGTACTGGACTGTAGTGGTGACTGTACTGGACTGTAGTGCTGACTATACTGGACTCTAGTGCTGACTGTACTGGACTGTAGTGCTGACTATACTGGACTCTAGTGCTGACTGTACTGGACTGTAGTGGTAACTGTACTGGACTGTAGTGCTGACTGTACTGGACTGTAGTGGTGACTATACTGGACTCTAGTGCTGACTGTACTGGACTGTAGTGCTGACTGTACTGGACTGTAGGGCTGACTGTACTGGACTGTAGTGGTGACTGTACTGGACTCTAGTGCTAACTGTACTGGACTGTAGTGCTGACTATACTGGACTCTAGTGCTGACTGTACTGGACTGTAGTGCTGACTGTACTGGACTGTAGGGCTGACTGTACTGGACTGTAGTGGTGACTGTACTGGACTCTAGTGCTGACTGTACTGGACTCTAGTGCTGACTGTACTGGACTGTAGTGCTGACTATACTGGACTCTAGTGCTGACTGTACTGGACTGTAGTGGTAACTGTACTGGACTGTAGTGCTGACTGTACTGGACTGTAGTGGTGACTATACTGGACTCTAGTGCTGACTGTACTGGACTGTAGTGCTGACTATACTGGACTCTAGTGCTGACTGTATTGGACTGTAGTGGTGACTGTACTGGACTGTAGTGCTGACTGTACTGGACTCTAGTGCTGACTGTACTGGACTGTAGTGGTGACTGTACTGGACTGTATTGCTGACTATACTGGACTCTAGTGCTGACTGTACTGGACTGTATTGCTGACTGTACTGGACTCTAGTGCTGACTGTACTGGACTGTAGTGCTGACTGTACTGGACTCTAGTGCTGACTGTACTGGACTGTAGTGCTGACTGTACTGGACTGTATTGCTGACTGTACTGGACTGTAGTGGTGACTATACTGGACTCTAGTGCTGACTGTACTGGACTGTATTGCTGACTATACTGGACTCTAGTGCTGACTGTACTGGACTGTAGTGCTGACTATACTGGACTCTAGTGCTGACTATACTGGACTGTAGTGCTGACTGTACTGGACTGTAGTGGTGACTGTACTGGACTCTAGTGCTGACTGTACCGGACTCTAGTGGTGACTGTACTGGACTCTAGTGCTGACTATACTGGACTGTAGTGGTGACTGTACTGGACTGTAGTGCTGACTGTACTGGACTGTAGTGCTGACTGTACTGGACTCTAGTGCTGACTGTACTGGACTCTAGTGGTGACTGTACTGGACTCTAGTGCTGACTGTACTGGACTGTAGTGGTGACTGTACTGGACTCTAGTGCTGACTGTACCGGACTCTAGTGGTGACTGTACTGGACTCTAGTGCTGACTATACTGGACTGTAGTGGTGACTGTACTGGACTGTAGTGCTGACTATACTGGACTGTAGTGCTGACTGTACTGGACTCTAGTGCTGACTGTACTGGACTCTAGTGCTGACTGTACTGGACTCTAGTGGTGACTGTACTGGACTCTAGTGCTGACTATACTGGACTGTAGTGGTGACTGTACTGGACTCTAGTGCTGACTGTACTGGACTGTAGTGGTGACTGTACTGGACTGTAGTGGTGACTGTACTGGTGAAGAGGGAGTTAAATCCTCTGTTTACTGGTCAGTCTAACTGGGACGAGACCCAGGGGTCAACCCAAGACCTTCTGGAGGGATTCGAGCTCCTCGCTGGACTGGGAACAGGACTGTAGTGGTGACTGTACTGGACTGTAGTGCTGACTGTACTGGACTCTAGTGCTGACTGTACTGGACTGTAGTGGTGACTGTACTGGACTGTATTGCTGACTATACTGGACTCTAGTGCTGACTGTACTGGACTGTATTGCTGACTGTACTGGACTCTAGTGCTGACTGTACTGGACTGTAGTGCTGACTGTACTGGACTCTAGTGCTGACTGTACTGGACTGTAGTGCTGACTGTACTGGACTGTATTGCTGACTGTACTGGACTGTAGTGGTGACTATACTGGACTCTAGTGCTGACTGTACTGGACTGTATTGCTGACTATACTGGACTCTAGTGCTGACTGTACTGGACTGTATTGCTGACTGTACTGGACTCTAGTGCTGACTGTACTGGACTGTAGTGCTGACTGTACTGGACTGTAGTGGTAACTGTACTGGACTGTAGTGCTGACTGTACTGGACTGTAGAGGTGACTGTACTGGACTCTAGTGCTGACTGTACTGGACTGTAGTGCTGACTGTACTGGACTGTAGTGGTGACTGTACTGGACTGTAGTGCTGACTGTACTGGACTGTAGTGCTGACTGTACTGGACTGTAGTGGTGACTATACTGGACTGTAGTGCTGACTGTACTGGACTGTAGTGGTGACTATACTGGACTGTAGTGCTGACTATACTGGACTCTAGTGCTGACTATACTGGACTGTAGTGCTGACTGTACTGGACTGTAGTGGTGACTGTACTGGACTCTAGTGCTGACTGTACCGGACTCTAGTGGTGACTGTACTGGACTCTAGTGCTGACTATACTGGACTGTAGTGGTGACTGTACTGGACTGTAGTGCTGACTGTACTGGACTGTAGTGCTGACTGTACTGGACTCTAGTGCTGACTGTACTGGACTCTAGTGGTGACTGTACTGGACTCTAGTGCTGACTGTACTGGACTGTAGTGGTGACTGTACTGGACTCTAGTGCTGACTGTACCGGACTCTAGTGGTGACTGTACTGGACTCTAGTGCTGACTATACTGGACTGTAGTGGTGACTGTACTGGACTGTAGTGCTGACTATACTGGACTGTAGTGCTGACTGTACTGGACTCTAGTGCTGACTGTACTGGACTCTAGTGCTGACTGTACTGGACTGTAGTGGTGACTGTACTGGACTCTAGTGCTGACTGTACTGGACTCTAGTGCTGACTGTACTGGACTCTAGTGCTGACTGTACTGGACTGTAGTGGTGACTGTACTGGACTGTAGTGGTGACTGTACTGGTGAAGAGGGAGTTAAATCCTCTGTTTACTGGTCAGTCTAACTGGGACGAGACCCAGGGGTCAACCCAAGACCTTCTGGAGGGATTCGAGCTCCTCGCTGGACTGGGAACAGCTCGGAATCCCGGGAATGAGCTGGAGGAAGTTGTAGGACGGTTAGGGCTTCTCTGCTTTCTCTACTGCAACCATGACCCCAGCTGGATGATAAAGGATGATGAATGAATGAATAACTGAGTGAATGTGAGAGTTAACGACTGAGTGAGTAAATTAGTAAAATAAGTGAAGGAGTGAGTGAATGAGTGAGAGAGTAAATGAGTAAGTGTTTGGATGGTTGAGTGAATGAATGAATGACTGGATGAATGAGTGAATGAATAAGTAAATGAGCAAATGAGTGAGTGAATGAGTAAGTAAATGAGTAAGAAACTGAATGAGTGAGTGAAAGAGTGGTTAAGTGAGTGAGTGAATGAGTCAGTGAGAGGGTAAATGAGTAAGTGATTGAATGAGTAAGTGTTTGAATGGTTGAGTGAATGAATTAATGACTGGATGAACGAGTGAATGAATAAGTAAATGAGTGAATGAGTGAGTGAATGAGTAAATAAATTAGTAAGAAAATGAATGAGTGGGTGAGTGAACTGGTGAGTGAGTGAGTGAATGAGTGAGTGAGTAAGTGGTTGAGTGAGTGAGTGAGTGAGTGAGTGATCTTTAACCCCGTGTTTGTGGGAAGGCGCTGTCTCCTCCTGCGTCCGGCTGTTAAAGAGCAGTGAGTGAGTGAGTGAGTGAGTGAGTGAGTGATTTTTAACCCTGTGTTTGTGGGAAGGCGCTGTCTCCTCCTGCGTCCGGTGGTTAAAGAGCGGTGAATGAATGAGTGAGTGAGTGAGTGAATGAGTGAGTGGTTGAGTGAGTGAGTGAGTGAGTGAGTGATCTTTAACCCTGTGTTTGTGGGAAGGCGTTGTCTCCTCCTGCGTCCGGCCGTTAAAGAGCGGTGAATGAATGAATGAGTGAGTGAGTGAATGAGTGAGTGGTTGAGTGAGTGAGTGAGTGAGTGAGTGAGTGATCTTTAACCCTGTGTTTGTGGGAAGGCGTTGCCTCCTCCTGCGTCCGGCCGTTAAAGAGCAGTGAGTGAGTGAGTGAGTGAGTGAGTGAGTGAATGAGTGAGTGGTTGAGTGAGTGAGTGAGTGAGTGATCTTTAACCCTGTGTTTGTGGGAAGGCGCTGTCTCCTCCTGCGTCCGGTGGTTAAAGAGCAATGAGTGAGTGAGTGAGTGAGTGAGTGAGTGAGTGATCTTTAACCCCGTGTTTGTGGGAAGGCGCTGTCTCCTCCTGTGTCCGGTGGTTAAAGAGTGGTGAGTGAGTGAGTGAGTGAGTGAGTGAGTGAGTGAGTGATCTTTAACCCCGTGTTTGTGGGAAGGCGCTGTCTCCTCCTGCGTCCGGCGGTTAAAGAGCGGTGAATGAATGAGTGAGTGAGTGAGTGAGTGAGTGAGTGAGTGAGTGAGTGAGTGAGCGAGTGATCTTTAACCCCGTGTTTGTGGGAAGGCTCTGTCTCCTCCTGCGCCCGGCTGTTAAAGAGCGGTGAATGAATGAGTGAGTGGTTGAGTGAGTGAGTGAGTAAGTGGTTGAGTGAGTGAGTGAGTGAGTGAGTGAGTGATCTTTAACCCCGTGTTTGTGGGAAGGCTCTGTCTCCTCCTGCGTCCGGTGGTAAAAGGCCGGTGAATGAATGAGTGAGTGAGTGAGTGAGTAAGTGGTTGAGTGAGTGAGTGAGTGAGTGAGTGAGTGAGTGAGTGAGTGAGTGATCTTTAACCCCGTGTTTGTGGGAAGGCTCTGTCTCCTCCTGCGTCCGGCTGTTAAAGAGCGGTGAATGAATGAGTGAGTGAGTGAGTGAGTAAGTGGTTGAGTGAGTGAGTAAGTGGTTGAGTGAGTGAGTGAGTGAGTGAGTGAGTGAGTGATCTTTAACCCCGTGTTTGTGGGAAGGCTCTGTCTCCTCCTGCGTCCGGTGGTTAAAGAGCGGTGAATGAATGAGTGAGTGAGTGAGTGAGTAAGTGGTTGAGTGAGTGAGTGAGTGAGTGAGTGAGTGAGTGAGTGAGTGATCTTTAACCCCGTGTTTGTGGGAAGGCTCTGTCTCCTCCTGCGTCCGGTGGTTAAAGAGCGGTGAATGAATGAGTGAGTGAGTGAGTGAGTAAGTGGTTGAGTGAGTGAGTGAGTGAGTGAGTGAGTGAGTGAGTGAGTGAGTGAGTGAGTGAGTGAGTGAGTGAGTGATCTTTAACCCCGTGTTTGTGGGAAGGCTCTGTCTCCTCCTGCGTCCGGCTGTTAAAGAGCGGTGAATGAATGAGTGAGTGAGTGAGTGAGTAAGTGGTTGAGTGAGTGAGTAAGTGGTTGAGTGAGTGAGTGAGTGAGTGAGTGAGTGAGTGATCTTTAACCCCGTGTTTGTGGGAAGGCTCTGTCTCCTCCTGCGTCCGGTGGTTAAAGAGCGGTGAATGAATGAGTGAGTGAGTGAGTGAGTAAGTGGTTGAGTGAGTGAGTGAGTGAGTGAGTGAGTGAGTGAGTGAGTGAGTGAGTGATCTTTAACCCCGTGTTTGTGGGAAGGCTCTGTCTCCTCCTGCGTCCGGTGGTTAAAGAGCGGTGAATGAATGAGTGAGTGAGTGAGTGAGTAAGTGGTTGAGTGAGTGAGTGAGTGAGTGAGTGAGTGAGTGAGTGAGTGAGTGAGTGAGTGAGTGAGTGATCTTTAACCCCGTGTTTGTGGGAAGGCTCTGTCTCCTCCTGTGTCCGGCTGTTAAAGAGCGGTGAATGAATGAGTGAGTGAGTGAGTGAGTAAGTGGTTGAGTGAGTGAGTGAGTGAGTGAGTGAGTGAGTGAGTGAGTGAGTGAGTGATCTTTAACCCCGTGTTTGTGGGAAGGCTCTGTCTCCTCCTGCGTCCGGCTGTTAAAGAGCGGTGAATGAATGAGTGAGTGAGTGAGTGAGTAAGTGGTTGAGTGAGTGAGTGAGTGAGTGAGTGAGTGAGTGAGTGAGTGAGTGAGTGAGTGAGTGATCTTTAACCCCGTGTTTGTGGGAAGGCTCTGTCTCCTCCTGCGTCCGGCTGTTAAAGAGCGGTGAATGAATGAGTGAGTGAGTGAGTGAGTAAGTGGTTGAGTGAGTGAGTGAGTGAGTGAGTGAGTGAGTGAGTGAGTGAGTGATCTTTAACCCCGTGTTTGTGGGAAGGCTCTGTCTCCTCCTGCGTCCGGCTGTTAAAGAGCGGTGAATGAATGAGTGAGTGAGTGAGTGAGTAAGTGGTTGAGTGAGTGAGTGAGTGAGTGAGTGAGTGAGTGAGTGATCTTTAACCCCGTGTTTGTGGGAAGGCTCTGTCTCCTCCTGCGTCCGGCTGTTAAAGAGCGGTGAATGAATGAGTGAGTGAGTGAGTGAGTAAGTGGTTGAGTGAGTGAGTGAGTGAGTGAGTGAGTGAGTGAGTGAGTGAGTGAGTGAGTGAGTGATCTTTAACCCCGTGTTTGTGGGAAGGCTCTGTCTCCTCCTGCGTCCGGCTGTTAAAGAGCGGTGAATGAATGAGTGAGTGAGTGAGTGAGTAAGTGGTTGAGTGAGTGAGTGAGTGAGTGAGTGAGTGAGTGAGTGAGTGAGTGAGTGAGTGATCTTTAACCCCGTGTTTGTGGGAAGGCTCCTCCTGCGTCCGGTGGTAAAAGGCCGGTGAATGAATGTCAGATGTTCCTGAACGGGTTGGATCTCTCGCTGCTTCTCTGTCGTTTAATAAAATCCACTGAACAAACGAAGCTTGTTGGCTGAGATAACGTTTCCCTGGTTACGAGCACAATGGCCAGTTTTTTGCCACCGCTGGCTTTCTTTATATATCTCTGCTTAGTTATGATGTTTGATGGACACGGCAGTGAAAATAACCGGCTAAGGTCAGAGCTGTACCTCCAGCGCTGAGAGATCCAGAACAGTCTTAAAGATCTGGCAGTGAAGAGTGTAGGGCTGAGCGGATATTAAAGAAAAACTTTTCTGCCTGATCTGGATTTGTCTGAAGTGCATGTTTGATTATTATTATTTGCTGTAAAGATTCTCTCCACTGAGCCGCTTTAAGCCAGTATGATATTTAAAACGTGTCCCGTATACAGTATAAACAGTGTTATTATACTGTATCAGACTCCGTAAAGTACACTATTACACTATTACTGTACACACAGTGTAATAACACATCAAACACAGCATCTTCAGCTTTACTGCTAAAGAACTGGCACAGGTGTTTTTCAGCTTTCTTTTATTAACATATTAAAGGAGCCATGTGTGAAATTTGGAGGGATGGGTTATATTATCAGAAATGGTATATATTATGCAAAACTATGTTTTCATTACCTGTAATTAGAAATGTTTGTGTATTGTTATCTTAGAATGAGTCTTTATATCTACCTAGTAGCAGCTCATCTTCCAGCAGATACTACCACCACCATGTTTCTACAGTAGACCAGAACAGACACACACTGGCTGTAAAGAGACTTGAATTAGGTGGCGCTATAGAGCCAACTGGAGGATGTAGAAGTAGAATTATTTAATATTAAAGGAGCGGTGTGTAAGATTTAGGGTGGAAATAGTATCAAAATTTTAATATAATATACAAAACTATGATTTCATTAATGTATAATTACCTGTACGTAAAGATTGTTGTGTATTTGTTAGCTTAAAATGAATCTTTATATTTACCTAATTTATAGCTTGAATTAGGTGGCGCTATAGAGCTGACTGGAGGATGTAGAAGTAGAATTATTTCATATTAAAGGAGCGGTGTGTAAGATTTAGAGTAGACATAGTTTTAAACGTGTCTTAAATCTACATAACAGCAGCTCATCTTCCAGCAGATACTACCACCACCATGTTTCTACAGTAGACCAGAACAGACACACACTGACTGTACAGAGACTAGACCTAGGTGGCGCTATAGCAACCGGAGGATGTAGAAGGAAGAAGAGAATTTACAACTCAAAGCTCATCATTAACTCTGTTTACTTACCGTAACGTACACTTTTAAATCTATCACCAGTGTTCACCCCAGATCACCCTTATACACTACAATACTCACTCCTACTGACCACCAGTGTTCACCCCAGATCATCCTTACACACTACAATACTCACTCCTACTGACCACCAGTGTTCACCCCAGATCACCCTTATACACTACAATACTCACTCCTACTGACCACCAGTGTTCACCCCAGATCATCATTACACACTACAATACTCACTCCTACTGACCACCAGTGTTCACCCCAGATCACCCTTATACACTACAATACTCACTCCTACTGACCACCAGTGTTCACCCCAGATCACCCTTACACACTACAATACTCACTCCTACTGCCCACCAGTATTCACCCCAGATCACCCTTACACACTACAATACTCACTCCTACTGACCACCAGTGTTCACCCCAGATCACCCTTACACACTACAATACTCACTCCTACTGACCACCAGTGTTCACCTCCAGATCACCCTTACACACTACAATACTCACTCCTACTGACCACCAGTGTTCACCCCAGATCACCCTTAAACACTACAACACTCACTCCTACTGACCACCAGTGTTCACCTCCAGATCACCCTTACACACTACAATACTCCTACTGACCACCAGTGTTCACCCCAGATCACCCTTACACACTACAATACTCACTCCTACTGACCACCAGTGTTCACCCCAGATCATCCTTACACACTACAATACTCACTCCTACTGACCACCAGTGTTCACCCCAGATCACCCTTATACACTACAATACTCACTCCTACTGACCACCAGTGTTCACCCCAGATCACCCTTACACACTACAATACTCACTCCTACTGCCCACCAGTGTTCACCCCAGATCACCCTTACACACTACAATACTCACTCCTACTGACCACCAGTGTTCCCCACCAGATCACCCTGACACACTACAATACTCACTCCTACTGACCACCAGTGTTCACCCCCAGATCACCCTTACACACTACAATACTCACTCCTACTGACCACCAGTGTTCACCCCAGATCACCCTTATACACTACAATACTCACTCCTACTGACCACCAGTGTTCACCCCAGATCACCCTTACACACTACAATACTCACTCCTACTGACCACCAGTGTTCACCCCAGATCACCCTTACACACTACAATACTCACTCCTACTGACCACCAGTGTTCACCTCCAGATCACCCTTACACACTACAATACTCACTCCTACTGACCACCAGTGTTCACCCCAGATCACCCTTAAACACTACAACACTCACTCCTACTGACCACCAGTGTTCACCTCCAGATCACCCTTACACACTACAATACTCCTACTGACCACCAGTGTTCACCCCAGATCACCCTTACACACTACAATACTCACTCCTACTGCCCACCAGTATTCACCCCAGATCACCCTTACACACTACAATACTCACTCCTACTGACCACCAGTGTTCACCCCAGATCACCCTTACACACTACAATACTCACTCCTACTGACCACCAGTGTTCACCCCAGATCACCCTTACACACTACAATACTCACTCCTACTGACCACCAGTGTTCACCTCCAGATCACCTTACACACTACAATACTCACTCCTACTGACCACCAGTGTTCACCTCCAGATCACCCTTACACACTACAATACTCACTCCTACTGACCACCAGTGTTCACCTCCAGATCACCCTGACACACTACAATACTTCTACTGACCACCAGTGTTCACCCCCAGATCACCCTTACACACTACAATACTCCTACTGACCACCAGTGTTCTCCTCAAGATCACCCTTACACACTTCAATACTCACTCCTACTGACCACCAGTGTTCACCCCCAGATCACCCTGACATACTACAATACTCACTCCTACTGACCACCAGTGTTCACCTCCAGATCACCCTTACACACTACAATACTCACTCCTACTAACCACCAGTGTTCACCCCCAGATCACCCTGACACACTACAATACTCACTCCTACTAACCACCAGCACCATCAGCTCAGCTTCTCCTTCACCAGTTCTCCTGTTTCCACCTTAGATGGAGCTGCAGGTACGTTCTGGCTCCTGCTGCACTGTTTAAGGTGGAACAGGAAAACTGGTGAACGAGCTGCTTCACCCTTGTGTGCTCGGTAGGAGTGAGTATTGTAGAGTGAACAGTTGGTCTGGGGCTGATGTGACTTGTCACTGGTGAGAGGTTTAAAACTACAGTTACAAGAAACTGGAACAAGAAGTTCTGTCTCTCGTCCTGACCGCTCCTCGTGGCTCTCAGTTAAACTGATTCTGAGAGACTGTGATAGCGCCCCCTATGTGGAGAATCACGTACAGCACCACTGTATTGACGGGGTTCATCTGGTGTGTGCTGAAGGCAGAGGCAGTGAATTCATCAGACTGGCCCAGTTTCCACTGTGTGATATCAACCGAGGCCCTGAGCTTCTACTGCGGGCCTGTTTTGTTCTCTGGCCCCTGCGGTTGTAGCGGTTGGGGGTAACGATCCTCTCTCCGACTCTCCGACTCTCCCGCCTGCCTGAGCTTCAGAAACCGCCGCATGCATAATTCATATCTCCATTCCGGCAGCAAATTCCTCACCTGACACTTCATGATCCAATTAGCTCTGAAAATGATTCCCTTTGTATGGCGAGCTTGTAGATAACACTGAAACCTCCCACCCAAGCCCACCCGCCCCGTCACTCAAGCTTTACGGCACGTGTAATTCTCGCTGCCTCTGAAAACCGGGTCTGTAATGGCTCTGACTCTGAAGTGCTGCGTGAACAGATGAGCGCGTGTGGAAAATAAGCTGCCGGGCCGACTGATGCTAACGCTCGCGCTCGTGTTCGCCGCCACACGTCTTAATACGCCGCTGTACACCGAGCGGTCTCGCTGTTCACGCCGCTGTCAGCTCCTGAAAGTGGAGGCGGTGAATGGTGTTCAGTGTTTCCCGGTAGCTTGTCGAGTCCGAGTCAAGGTCGCCTCTATTGATGTACAGCGGTTGTGCATGTAGGAAGTGGATGTAAATGAAAACCAGATTCCTGTCCGACTCAACGAGTTTATCACGTTCCCGTCAGCTGAGAGGAAAACATTCCACTCAGACTCTTCATCCTCATTCCCAAAGAATTCCCTAAACTAACACAGGACCGTGTGTGAAATGGTGAATAAGCTGATAGGAGTGAATACTGTATAGAGAACATGTTGAACACACTAGTGAACACAAAGACACTAGGAGGCGGTGATTCCCTCACACACACACACACACATATACATACACTAGTGAACATGCAGTAGGGGGCAGTAAAACACCCACATACACAGACACATTAGTGAACACACTCACTAGGAGGCAGTGATTCCCTCACACACACACACACACACACACACACACACACACTAGGGGGCACTGAAACACCCACATATACATACAAACTAGTGAACACACACACACTAGGGGGCAGTGAAACACCCACATATACAAACACACTAGTGAACACACACACTAGGTGGCACTGAAACACCCACATATACATACACACTAGTGAACACACAAAGTAGGGGCAGTGAAACACCCACATATACATACACACTAGTGAACACACACACTAGGGGGCACTGAAACACCCACATATACATACACACTAGTGAACACACACACTAGGGGGCACTGAAACACCCACATGTACATACAAACTAGTGAACACACACACTAGGGGGCACTGAAACACCCACATATACATACGCACTAGTGAACACACACACTAGGTGGCACTGAAACACCCACATATATATACACACTAGTGAAGACACAAAGTAGGGGCAGTGAAACACCCACATATACATACACATTAGTGAACACACACACTAGGGGGCACTGAAACACCCACATGTACATACAAACTAGTGAACACACACACTAGGAGCAGTGAAACACCCACATATACAAACACACTAGTGAACACACAAAGTAGGGGCACTGAAACACCCACATATACATACACACTAGTGAACACACACACTAGGAGCAGTGAAACACCTACATATACACACACACTAGTGAACACACACACTAGCGGCAGTGAAACACCAACCTACACACACACACACAAACACACTAGTAAACACACACACTAGGGGGCAGTAAAACACCAACCCACACACATACACACACTAGTAAACACACACACTAGGGGGTAGTGAAACACCAACCCACACACACACACAAACACACTAGTAAACACACACACTAGGGGGCAGTAAAACACCAACCCACACACATACACACACTAGTAAACACACACACTAGGGGGTAGTGAAACACCAACCCACACACATACACACACTAGTAAACACACACACACACTAGCGGCAGTGAAACACCAACCCACACACATACACACACTAGTAAACACACACACTAGCGGCAGTGAAACACCCACCTACACACACACACACACACACACTAGTAAACACACACACACTAGCGGCAATGAAACACCCACATGTACATACAAACTAGTGAACCCACACACACTAGGGGGCAGTGAAACACCCACATATACATACACACTAGTGAACACACAAAGTAGGGGCAGTGAAACACCCACATATACATACGCACTAGTGAACACACACACTAGGTGGCACTGAAACACCCACATATACATACACACTAGTGAACACACAAAGTAGGGGCAGGGAAACACCCACATATACATACACACTAGTGAACACACACACTAGGGGGCACTGAAACACCCACATATACATACACACTAGTGAACACACACACTAGGGGGCACTGAAACACCCACATGTACATACAAACTAGTGAACACACACACTAGGGGGCACTGAAACACCCACATATACATACGCACTAGTGAACACACACACTAGGTGGCACTGAAACACCCACATATACATACACACTAGTGAACACACAAAGTAGGGGCAGTGAAACACCCACATATACATACACACTAGTGAACACACACACTAGGGGGCACTGAAACACCCACATATACATACACACTAGTGAACACACACACTAGGGGGCACTGAAACACCCACATGTACATACAAACTAGTGAACACACACACTAGGGGGCAGTGAAACACCCACATATACAAACACACTAGTGAACACACAAAGAAGGGGCACTGAAACACCCACATATACATACACACTAGTGAACACACACACTAGGAGCAGTGAAACACCTACATATACACACACACTAGTGAACACACACACTAGCGGCAGTGAAACACCCACCTACACACACACACACACAAACACACTAGTAAACACACACACTAGCGGCAGTGAAACACCCACCTACATACACACACACACACACTAGTAAACACACACACTAGGGGGCAGTAAAACACCAACCCACACACATACACACACTAGTAAACACACACACACACTAGGGGGCAGTGAAACACCAACCCACACACATACACACACTAGTAAACACACACACTAGGGGGCAGTAAAACACCAACCCACACACATACACACACTAGTAAACACACACACACACTAGGGGGCAGTGAAACACCAACCCACACACATACACACACTAGTAAACACACACACTAGGGGGCAATAAAATACCAACTCACACATATACACACACTAATAAACACACACACTAGGGGGCAGTGAAACACCAACCCACACACATACACACACTAGTAAACACACACACTAGCGGCAGTGAAACACCCACCTACACACACACACACACACACTAGTAAACACACACACTAGCGGCAATGAAACACCCACATGTACATACAAACTAGTGAACCCACACACACTAGGGGGCAGTGAAACACCCACATATACATACACACTAGTGAACACACAAAGTAGGGGCAGTGAAACACCCACATATACATACGCACTAGTGAACACACACACTAGGTGGCACTGAAACACCCACATATACATACACACTAGTGAACACACAAAGTAGGGGCAGGGAAACACCCACATATACATACACACTAGTGAACACACACACTAGGGGGCACTGAAACATCCACATATACATACACACTAGTGAACACACACACTAGGGGGCACTGAAACACCCACATGTACATACAAACTAGTGAACACACACACTAGGGGGCACTGAAACACCCACATATACATACGCACTAGTGAACACACACACTAGGTGGCACTGAAACACCCACATATACATACACACTAGTGAACACACAAAGTAGGGGCAGTGAAACACCCACATATACATACACACTAGTGAACACACACACTAGGGGGCACTGAAACACCCACATATACATACACACTAGTGAACACACACACTAGGGGGCACTGAAACACCCACATGTACATACAAACTAGTGAACACACACACTAGGGGGCAGTGAAACACCCACATATACAAACACACTAGTGAACACACAAAGAAGGGGCACTGAAACACCCACATATACATACACACTAGTGAACACACACACTAGGAGCAGTGAAACACCTACATATACACACACACTAGTGAACACACACACTAGCGGCAGTGAAACACCCACCTACACACACACACACAAACACACTAGTAAACACACACACTAGCGGCAGTGAAACACCCACCTACATACACACACACACACTAGTAAACACACACACTAGGGGGCAGTAAAACACCAACCCACACACATACACACACTAGTAAACACACACACACGCTAGGGGGCAGTGAAACACCAACCCACACACATACACACACTAGTAAACACACACACTAGGGGGCAGTAAAACACCAACCCACACACATACACACACTAGTAAACACACACACACACTAGGGGGCAGTGAAACACCAACCCACACACATACACACACTAGTAAACACACACACTAGGGGGCAGTAAAATACCAACTCACACATATACACACACTAATAAACACACACACTAGGGGGCAGTGAAACACCAACCCAAACACATATACACACTAGTAAACACACACACACACTAGGGGGCAGTGAAACACCAACCCACATACATACACACACTAGTAAACACACACACTAGGGGGCAGTAAAACACCAACCCACACACATACACACACTAGTAAACACACACACTAGCGGCAGTGAAACACCAACCCACACACATACACACACTAGTAAACACACACACTAGGGGGCAGTGAAACACCAACCCACACACATACACACACTAGTAAACACACACACTAGGGGGCAGTAAAACACCAACCCACACACATACACACACTAGTAAACACACACACACACTAGGGGGCAGTGAAACACCAACCCACACACATACACACACTAGTAAACACACACACTAGGGGGCAGTAAAATACCAACTCACACATATACACACACTAATAAACACACACACTAGGGGGCAGTGAAACACCAACCCAAACACATATACACACTAGTAAACACACACACACACTAGCGGCAGTGAAACACCAACCCACACACATACACACACTAGTAAACACACACACTAGGGGGCAGTGAAACACCAACCCACACACATACACACACTAGTAAACACACACACACTAGCGGCAGTGAAACACCCACCTACACACACACACACACACACACTAGTAAACACACACTCTAGGGGGCAGTAAAACACTAGTACCAGATGTGAGTTATGTTGTGAATGAAGAAATAAAGTGGCTCGTTTAAAGTGTGTGGTACACCCCCCCCCCCCGCCCCCCCCCCTCCTCTGGGATGCCTCTGCGGTGACTGCCTCGCTCCTCTGAGGCTGCTGAGTCACGCTGGACTCTCCTGAGAGCTCAGGCCAGCACATACACAGCGCCTGGTCATTTTCCCCACAGTAACTCTCCTCCAGTGAAAACGTGATCGTGGCTGTGACATCATAACTGTTGCTATGACTGCCCTCATCCATAGCATCCCTTTACCTATCCACTTTCATTTGTGACATCACAACCATGGTGAACTGAAAGTGAGGCAGTTTTGCAGCTTATATTCCACACAAACCTGGAACGCATGGTTTTAACGGAACGTCTGGACACGTTAATGTTTACAAACTGCACAGAGACGCTGTTCCGTGACGAGGACCCCGAGACTCTGAGTGTTCGGCCTTCACACAATTCAGAGCTGGAAGCTCACACGTCGTGCCTGCGCAACAAACACACAATCAGCCTCCGAAGGTGATGAAGGACGTTCTGGATGGTTCAGATTCTCCGAGATAATGAGAAAAATCTCGCCTCTCAGGTTTACACGTCTCGCTTTATCCTGTCACCTCACACTGAGGCGTCTATGTGCCTGCCTGAGCTGATAATCAGCTTCTAAAGCCACTGAAATGCTTCAGTCCTCGCTCTCCTGAGCCTGCAGACACAGACTAACGTCTTCAGAGAGTCATTTAGAGGGAAACTCCACCAATTTTTCAAAATTTCTACATGCTGATATGAATCATTTGGTGTGAAGAGTTGATACCGGAGAAACTCGCCAGTCTGTATTTACAAACATATCATATTAAAACACATCTCAAGATACACCAGCACACAGTCGGTAGACTCTACTACAGCTTTCTGAAACTGAGTGTTGAAGAGGAGCCTCTATGTACCAGTGTTCTCATAAACCAGTATACTCATACACTAACACTTCCAGTCAACTGTCGTGTTGGTCTAAGTACAAATACTAAGATCACACATCCTCTACAGAGAGCGTATCTAAACAGAACCTACTGCTCTGTTAAAGGGAACCCTGGCTGGTAACACCTGTAAGCCTTAATATGGTGTAATGATTTTAAACTGTTAAGACACATAAAAAAAATCACAAAAGTATCAGATTTATTTATAAATTAACACTTTTATTCTAAATATTTAATGTATGGATGCAGACATTATTACTGATGTGCAATGCCTGCTGGGTAGATGAGGTCAGATGGTTTCAGGTCTGAACTGGACTGTGGTGTGAAGGAGTGAGTGTTAGTTACTAACTAGCTTAAAGAAAACCATGTACATTGTGTTGTTGATGTTGTTTCAGTGAAAGGCAGTGAAAGACTGATATTAGTCTAAACAGCTTCACAAACATAAACAAGGAGAATAGTTAGTGAAGCAGCGTGTGGACCAACACAGCTACCCATAGACCCCCGCTCTGCTCCCCTCACTTCAGTCTGGATGAGTTTGAGTGGTTCAGTAGACCACCACTGGTGAGAGACTTGACGGAGGCTGTTGGTTTTAAGCTCAGACTAAAACACAATGCAGAGCCACAGTTTCTCCACACAGGAAGTCCAGAAGCTCCAGATTATGGAGAACCACGAGAGGAACCGTGAACGTGAACATGCGCTGGACTCTCTCCTGAGAACGTTTAGCGTTAGCGTCAGCTGCTTCTCCTCGTTTGTGGATCCTGAAGGTGAAAGTACGTGTATGTAGGATTATTTACATCTGTTCTAATCAGATCTGGTGATCAGACACTTATTGATCAGATAAAGATGATCTATCAGCTCAGAGGTCGACATTGACGGCTCTATATTCATTACAGCTGCTCACTAGAGCACCACAGTGTAATCAGGCTGATACCAGTCCGTTAAAGGGCCCGTACCCTGTAGTTTGTTGGGTTTACTTTTTTATGTCCCAGTTTGTGTGATTGTAATTTCCCAGAATAGCACCTCAATCAATCCGCAGTCCAGGCTGAAGTATTCCGCAGCCTCAGTATGGACGGGCTGAACTGCTGGGGGCTGAACAGGCCGATGTATGCAAATGGGGTTCGTTTAGTTCCCGTTAGTTCCCAGCTTAGTTCCCACGTTTGGAGGTTTTAACCGTGTTTACAGTCTTTCATTTCAATTGTTAGAGCTCCTGTGTCTTTAAGCCCCGCCTCCTGATGAGCCTAGTGTGCTGTGATTGGTCAGTGCACCCTTTCTGTACTGATCGGTCAACTGCCAGAGCAGTATACTGCTACAAGCTCCGCCCCCACACCCCTGCGTCTGTTTTTATCTTGTCTAATCAAAGATGTGATTAGACAGGTTTGAGTCGGACGCTGGAGGATCAGCAGAGAGATGTTTACAGTCTTTCATTTGAGAGAGCGTGAAGGAAGTCTGGTTTCCATCCCACAGGCTCTTTAGACCAGGCCTTAAATTGGCTCCGGCTTCCGGATCCGGACAGCTCCGAGTTCGGAAGGCTTCTATTTCTGCCTGCTGTCAGCGCTGCCGGGAGAAGAGGTTCCTGAAGGCGTTGTTGTAGTTCTTGTTGAAGGCCGTGTAGATGAGGGGGTTGAAGAAGGAGTTGGAGTAGCCGAGCCAGAGGAAGACGCTCTTCCAGACGGGCGGCACGTGGCAGGAGAAGAGCGGAGTGACCAGTTCGGTCAGGAAGAACGGGATCCAGCAGAGGACGAACACTCCGATGAGGATTCCCACCATCAGCGCTGCCCGCCGCTCCTTCTGCTCCCGCCACGTCTCGCTGTCCGTCTGGAACGTTACCGTGGCGTGCCGCACCGTGAAGGCCATCTGCGGCTGCTGCCGGGACGCCTCCTTCACCTGCACCGGAAAACACACACACTCGTATTAATATTAATAGTTCTTTAATGATTAGAGAGCAGATACCATTAGGGAGGTGGATCATTCTCAGCACTGCGGCTAGTGTGTGTGTTGTGCTGGTGTGAGTGGATCAGACACAGCAGTGCTGCTGCTGCTGGAGTTTAAACACCTCCTCAGTGCCACTGCTGGACAGAGAAATTGTCCACCAACCAAAACTATCCAGACAGCAGTGTCCTGTGGGCGGCGTCCTGTGTCCACTGATGAAGAACTAGAGGAACACAAACTGTGCAGCAGCAGATGAGCTACTGTCTCTGACTTTACATCTACAAGGTGGACCAGCAAGTAGTAGGAGTGTCTAATAGAGTGGACAGTGAGTGGACACAGTGTTTAAACACTCCAGCAGCAGCATTGCTGTGTCTGATCCACTCACACCAGCACCACATCAGTGTCACTGCAGTGCTGAGAATGATCCACCTCCCTAATAGTATCTGCTCTGTGGGGGTCCTGTGGGGGTCCTGATCATTAAAGAACAGAGTAATAAAGTATACAGAGAATCAGATGAACTACAGTCTGTAAGTGGAGCTCCTGTATGGTCAGTGGAGCTGATGTTATGGTTGATCAGTGTGGCTTATATTTATTACATGTATATATGAGTGCCTATATAAGATAATAATGTGGTTCATATATATATATATATATATATATATATATATATATATATATATATATATATATATATATATATAATACATGTTGTAGGAATGTGTATATAACAGTAGAGTTGTCTAAAAATACCTCTATTATGATGCTTAATTTCATCACCAGCATTTATATGAATACTTACATATACAGGGTGAGTCAAAAGTATCAGGACGCCCTATTATTCCAGATAGGAAAGGAAAAATGATGTATCTGAATACCCCAGGTAGTAACGGGTGAGGGGGTCTATCTTTTAGGCTATGTCATGAACATGGCCACAATCTTGAAAGCCACCATATTGGATCAAGAACAAGTTTTTCCAATGGGAAGGTGGTTGTGTAGCAGATCAAAGAAGATCAGAACTGTCTCAGAAATCGATTGATATAATCAGATTTGTAATATCTCTTGTGGTTCAAACGTTATCAACACAACAAGTTACAACAAGTTACAACAACAACCACATTGATCAACATGTTCAGTGATCTGTCTCAGGAGCTAAACACAAATTTGATGATGCAGTACCACCTTCCCATTGGAAAAACTAGCCCTTGATCCAATTTTTATTTACTTCAACTTGCAATGTATTATTATGCTTTATATATTTTGTATACTTGTATCTTATGTTGTTATCTTTATCTGGTGAATGGAGGAGCAGCAAAGTAAGAATTTTATTGTACAGTGTAACGGTTTGTTCTGCTGTGCAATAAAACTCTTGAATCTTGAATTACTTGTTGGGGTATTCAGATACACCATCTTCCCTTTCCTGTCTGAAATAAAAGGGTGTCCTGAGACTTTTGGCTCCCCCTGTGTGTATATAGTCGTATGTACACACACACAGCAGATATGTTCTTCACTGTCAACCATATAGCTTTTGTAAAGTGTTCTCTGGAAGAACAGCGGTGGTCCTCGAAGAAAGCGTTTACAAAGAAACTCAATAATCCACCGGCCGCGACACGCTCGACACTTCTAACTCTACAAATAACTCCAGCAGCCGAGAGCCTTCTGATCCACAGAGGTACCAAAACAGCCTTTTAGCTTTCACGGCCCTCTGGCACTTTGGAGACTCCACGTCCTGCATGTCAAGGTTACGTCCAGCTGAAGTGCCTGGACGTGTTCAGGAACTGACCACATGCGGTTCAACTTAATGGAGCCCTCAGGGACAACATGACCCACTAAACGCTTGTTCACTTTAACACGAGGATTAACTTAAACGCTCGCTGAGATCACGTCTAATTATATTGACTGAAACAATTCCCAACTGGAAAAGAATAAAAAGTCCAGACGGAGGGAAATCAGAGCGCCTGATTGGCAATCCAGGATCCCAGGATTCTGGACGGCCTGCAGATGCTCCATTAAAGGCTTGTTGTGAGGCTTTAGGCGGCTTTCTGAGAACGTCAGGACGGAGAAGAGCTAAGTTTTCAGCCGTGACTGGACCTGAAAGTTCTGCTTGTTAGTTCTATGTACTAGTGGAAGCTCCCAAACCCACGTCTTCCTGGATCCTAACTAATGGGAGGGCCGATTATACTAAAGCTGTAGGATTGTTGTGGCTACAGTAGATGAGGGGAACAAAAACAGGCTGCTCTATGTTGAGCCTTCGTTGCTGTGAGCCGCCCAGTGAAGCCTAGTTACTGAACGTTTGGATTTCAGGTACATTTTTGAGTTTTTTGAGATTTTTACTATTAAACTCACATCCACGACTCAGACAGAAGGTCCATCTGGAGGGTTGAGGCCTCAAAATGATCTCA
The DNA here is from genome assembly GCA_021613375.1 of Megaleporinus macrocephalus. NCBI lineage: Eukaryota > Metazoa > Chordata > Actinopteri > Characiformes > Anostomidae > Megaleporinus > Megaleporinus macrocephalus. The sequence continues at coordinate 1,539,031 of CM038723.1, forward strand.
GAATCAATGTTGTACTGATGAAGATCTGATGATCAATAACTCTCATCCTTACTCTCATCCTCAGAAGACACGACTTTCGCTATATTTTGATTGAGTTCTCTTTGAATTCTCTCTCAGTCAGCAGATTCATCCTATTGGGGAAGGGAGCCAAGGCACAACTAACTGGTCCAGTTCAGTTAAACGGTGACGGTGGTGCTGATAGAAACCAGACTGCTGAAGATCTGAATGCCTCTGGAAGCTACATCGCAGGTATATGTTGCATGCCGAGGTTACCAGTAAGTCTGAGACGTCGTCTGTAGACATTGTTTTTAGTTCTGAGTTCAGGTGTTGCCTTAAAAGTTTATTCATGGTGGAGAGGTACACTGTTAAGTTCCAGAGGCTTTGGGGAGATGTTTGGGTTTTTTTTTCTTTCTCTCTCGTTCTCTCTCTCTCTCTTCTACAGGCTGTGTTGAACTGCCCCCCATCTTGTTCTTTCTCTCTGCATGAGTGTGGACAGGTCAGGTTGGGCGCCGCCTATTCATCACCTGTAGTCATTTGTTCTGTTAGCACCATTGTTTATTTTCTGTAATATATAAGTGAAAACAAAACTAGTATTGTATGTATACCCAGCTACTGCTCTCGCTGTCCTTCCTTTTCATCCACCATCACCCTCTGCATGTCACTTCCCCCCACCCCTAGCGCCATCGGCTGGGAACGTAACATACATGCTCTGTGTCCTGAGGCCAGACAATCCCCCCTCAAAGCCCCCATACTCCTAGCTACAGAGAGGAACGGCCCGCAGAACACTAACATCTACTGTTTAATATATCGTTTCTTTTTCATTTCTTAAGTTCTGAAACTGAAAACCTGAAAATCAGAGACAGATCAGATCAGATCATCCATTTACCTTCAATTACACCAACTAAAAACTGCAGTGATGTTTAAAACAGAATGTTTTTAACTATAATGTAGGTGTAGGTGTGGACGCTGATCTGGAGCTGCAGTCCATCATGTTCTCAATGAAGATGCTCCACTGTGTTTAACACTAGGGGTCACTGTTTGGTCTCCAGTCTGTTTAGATTGGAGGGTTTCTGTGATTAGTCTGAAACAGCTGAACCTCTCTGACTCCGCCCACTGAACCTCTCTGACTCCGCCCACTGAACCTCTCTGACTCCGCCCACTGCACTTCCTCTCAATCAGCACTAAAAATAAAGCTGGTTTCTGCTTCTGTATCAGTGTATCAGTGTGAGTTTAGCTGCTCGTGTGTCTGATGCTGGAGGAGCTAAATCAGACGTGTCTGTTATTGGGGGTCTGGTTTAGTGTTTAGCTGCTCGGGTGTCTGATGCTGGAGGAGCTGAATCAGACGTGTCTGTTATTGGGGGTCTGGTTTGGTGTTTAGCTGCTCGGGTGTCTGATGCTGGAGGAGCTAAATCAGACGTGTCTGTTATTGGGGGTCTGGTTTAGTGTTTAGCTGCTCGGGTGTCTGATGCTGGAGGAGCTGAATCAGACGTGTCTGTTATTGGGGGTCTGGTTTGGTGTTTAGCTGCTCGGGTGTCTGATGCTGGAGGAGCTGAATCAGACGTGTCTGTTATTGGGGGTCTGGTTTGGTGTTTAGCTGCTCGGGTGTCTGATGCTGGAGGAGCTGAATCAGACTTGTCTGTTATTGGGGGTCTGGTTTGGTGTTTAGCTGCTCGGGTGTCTGATGCTGGAGGAGCTAAATCAGACGTGTCTGTTATTGGGGGTCTGGTTTAGTGTTTAGCTGCTCGGGTGTCTGATGCTGGAGGAGCTGAATCAGACGTGTCTGTTATTGGGGGTCTGGTTTGGTGTTTAGCTGCTCGGGTGTCTGATGCTGGAGGAGCTAAATCAGACGTGTCTGTTATTGGGGGTCTGGTTTAGTGTTTAGCTGCTCGGGTGTCTGATGCTGGAGGAGCTGAATCAGACGTGTCTGTTATTGGGGGTCTGGTTTGGTGTTTAGCTGCTCGGGTGTCTGATGCTGGAGGAGCTAAATCAGACGTGTCTGTTATTGGGGGTCTGGTTTAGTGTTTAGCTGCTCGGGTGTCTGATGCTGGAGGAGCTGAATCAGATGTGTCTGTTATTGGGGGTCTGGTTTGGTGTTTAGCTGCTCGGGTGTCTGATGCTGGAGGAGCTGAATCAGACGTGTCTGTTATTGGGGGTCTGGTTTGGTGTTTAGCTGCTCGGGTGTCTGATGCTGGAGGAGCTGAATCAGACGTGTCTGTTATTGGGGGTCTGGTTTAGTGTTTAGCTGCTCGGGTGTCTGATGCTGGAGGAGCTGAATCAGACGTGTCTGTTATTGGGGGTCTGGTTTGGTGTTTAGCTGCTCGGGTGTCTGATGCTGGAGGAGCTAAATCAGACGTGTCTGTTATTGGGGGTCTGGTTTAGTGTTTAGCTGCTCGGGTGTCTGATGCTGGAGGAGCTGAATCAGACGTGTCTGTTATTGGGGGTCTGGTTTGGTGTTTAGCTGCTCGGGTGTCTGATGCTGGAGGAGCTGAATCAGACGTGTCTGTTATTGGGGGTCTGGTTTGGTGTTTAGCTGCTCGGGTGTCTGATGCTGGAGGAGCTGAATCAGACGTGTCTGTTATTGGGGGTCTGGTTTGGTGTTTAGCTGCTCGGGTGTCTGATGCTGGAGGAGCAGAATCAGACGTGGCTGTTTTTGGGGGTCTGGTTTGGTGTTTAGCTGCTCGGGTGTCTGATGCTGGAGGAGCTGAATCAGACGTGGCTGTTATTGGGGGTCTGGTTTGGTGTTTAGCTGCTCGGGTGTCTGATGCTGGAGGAGCTGAATCAGACGTGTCTGTTATTGGGGGTCTGGTTTGGTGTTTAGCTGCTCGGGTGTCTGATGCTGGAGGAGCAGAATCAGACGTGGCTGTTTTTGGGGGTCTGGTTTGGTGTTTAGCTGCTCGGGTGTCTGATGCTGGAGGAGCTGAATCAGACGTGGCTGTTAGACTGTTAGGCTACCGGTTGAGGGATTAAGTCAAGCATTGTATAATCAGATATATACCTCGACAGCTTCAGCTACTGGTGCTATGGTGTTGGTCTTCTTGGACCCGATCCGAAACTTGGCTGCTTTATAAATCTTCCAGTAGACGAACAGCACCACGCAGAGCGGTACGTAGAAGGCCCCGAAGGTGGAGAAGATGGTGTAGGACGGCTCCTGGCTGACCTGGCACTCCATGTCCTCCTCCGAGTACGTCTCCCCCCATCCAAACAGAGGAGACAAGGAGATGACCGAAGACAGCAGCCACGTCAGTCCGATCATCACGTTGGAGATCTTTTTGCGGGCCTTCAGAGTATACTCCAGGTGCCGGGTGATGGACCAGTAGCGGTCAAGCGCGATGGCCGTCACGTTCCAGATGCTGGCGGTGCAGCACAGAACGTCAAAGGAGATCCAAACCTGGCACAGGACCCTGCCCAGCTTCCAGCGCCGGCCATTCAGTTCATGGACCAGGCTCAGGGGCATGACCAGAGCGGCCACCATCACGTCCGAAATGGCCATGGAGGCCACCAGGTTGTGAGGGACGCGGTGGAAGGTGCGGACCCGGAGGATGGTGACCAGGACCAGCATGTTCCACACGAACGTGGCCACCACCAGCATGGCCAGCAGGGTGAAGGTCAGCACGCTGAAGACTGTGACTGGCCTGCGGGGGCTGCCGTAGGCCGAGCTGTGGTTGGAGGAGGTGGAGAAACTGAAGTTGGTCATGCTAGAGATCCTGGGGGTGCGGGCTGACAGGTCCGGGTGAACTGGATCTCCTACAGCTGTACACAAAGACGGTGGAGAGAATCAAACGTGAACATCTCTACACTTCAGTCAGACTGTATTATATTATATTTATAATTATTGGAGCAACTTCAAAGGTTTTAAATACATATTAGAAACAACAAACTTCAAAACCAAACTAGACATACTGAGAGTGGAGCTGTACGACTGCAGGAGCTCATGAGTCCGATAGAAGTTTCGGATGAATATTTAGAATTTCCAGGATATGAACTGGGAGGACTGGGTGAGCTGTTGGTTGAAGGACTGTGTAGAGTTAAGTTGTTGTAAATGGTCACATATCTACATATAGAATAGAATCGAATAGAATAGAATAGAATAGAATAGAAAAGAATAGAATAGAAGAGAATAGAAAAGAATACCATAGAATAGAATAGAATAGAATAGAATAGAATAGAAAAGAATAGAAAAGAATAGAATAGAATAGAAAAGAATACCATAGAATAGAATAGAATAGAATAGAATAGAATAGAATAGAAAAGAATAGAACAGACAAGAAAAGAATAGAATAGAATAGAATAGAATAGAAAAGAATAGAATAGAATAGAAAAGAATAGAATAGAAAAGAAAAGAATAGAATAGAATAGAATAGAATAGAAAAGAAAAGAATAGAATAGAATAGAATAGAATAGAATAGAATAGAAAAGAACAGAAAAGAATAGAATAGAAAAGAATAGAATAGATTAGAATAGAAAATAATAGAATAGAATAGAATAGAATAGAAAAGAAAATAATAGAACAGAATAGAACAGAATAGAATAGAATAGAATAGAATAGAAAAGAAAAGAATAGAATAGCATAGAATAGAATAGAAAAGAAAATAATAGAACAGAATAGAAAAGAATAGAATAGAAAAGAAAAGAATAGCAGAAAATAGAATAGAATAGAATAGAATAGAATAGAATAGAATAGAAAAGAAAAGAATAGAATAGAATGGAATAGAATAGAAAAGAATAGAATAGAATAGCATAGAATAGAATAGAATAGAATAGAAAAGAATAGAACAGAAAAGACTAGCATAGAATAGAATAGAAAAGAATAGAATAGAATAGAATAGAAAAGAATAGAATAGAAAAGAAAAGAATAGAATAGAATAGAATAGAATAGAATAGAAAAGAAAATAATAGAACAGAATGGAAAAGAATAGAATAGAAAAGAAAAGAATAGAATAGAATAGAATAGAATAGAATAGAAAATAATAGAATAGAATCGAATAGAATAGAATAGAAAAGAAAAGAATAAAATAGAATAGAATAGAAAAGAATAGAATAGAAAAGAATAGAATAGAAAAGAATAGAATAGAATAGAATAGAAAATAATAGAATAGAATCGAATAGAATAGAATAGAATAGAATAGAATAGAAAAGAAAAGAAAAGAATAAAATAGAATAGAATAGAAAAGAATAGAATAGAATAGAATAGAATAGAATAGAATAGAATAGAAAATAATAGAATAGAATCGAATAGAATAGAATAGAAAAGAAAAGAATAAAATAGAATAGAATAGAAAAGAATAGAATAGAAAATAATTGAATAGAAAAGAAAAGAATAGAAAAGAATAGAATAGAAAAGAAAAGAATAGAATAGAATAGAATAGAATAGAATAGAAAAGAATAGAATAGAATAGAATAGAATAGAAAAGAATAGAATAGAAAAGAATAGAATAGAAAAGAAAATAATAGAATAGAATAGAATAGAATAGAAAAGAAAAGAAAAGAATAGAACAGAAAAGAAAATAATAGAACAGAATAGAAAAGAATAGAATAGAAAAGAAAAGAATAGAATAGAATAGAATAGAATAGAATAGAATAGAAAATAATAAAATAGAATCGAATAGAATAGAATAGAATAGAATAGAATAGAATAGAAAAAAAAGGAAAGAATAAAATAGAATAGAATAGAATAGAATAGAAAAGAATAGAATAGAAAATAATAGAATAGAATAGAAAAGAAAAGAATAGAATAGAATAGAATAGAAAAGAAAAGAATAGAATAGAACAGAACAGAACAGAACAGAAAAGAATAGAATAGAATAGAATAGAATAGAAAATAATAGAATAGAATAGAATAGAAAAGAAAAGAATAGAATAGAATAGAATAGAATAGAATAGAATAGAATAGAAAAGAAAAGAATAGAATAGAAAATAATAGAATAGAATAGAAAAGAATAGAATAGAATAGAATAGAACAGAAAAGAAAAGAATAGAATAGAATAGAACAGAATAGAAAAGAATAGAATAGAACAGAATAGAAAAGAATAGAATAGAATAGAATAGAATAGAATAGAATAGAACAGAATAGAAAAGAATAGAATAGAATAGTTCTTTTTGCATACAGTGGAATTTGAACTCTGCATTTAACTTCTCCGTGAAGTGAACACTCTCATACACACACACACACTAGTGAACATACACACACACACGTAAGTGAACACATACAATAGGAGGCAGCGAAACACCCACATACACTTACGCACACACACTAGTGAACGTACACTCACACACACACACACACACACACACACACACAAGTGAAAACACACACTAGGGGGCAGTAAAATACCCACACCCACATACACACACACACTAGTGAACATACACACACGAGTGAACCCACACATTAGGAGGCAGTAAAACACACACATGTATACACACACACTAGTGAACATACACACACACATCAGTGAGCACATACACTAGGAGGCAGCGAAACACCCACATACACTTACGCACACACACTAGTGAACGTACACTCACACACACACACACACACAAGTGAAAACACACACTAGGGGGCAGTAAAATACCCACACACACACACACACACACACACACACACTAATAAACACACACACTAGGGGGCAGTGAAACAGCCACACTTGTTTACTGTTAGTTTTAAAATCTGAACTAAAACTAGTTTCTATACTGTAGCTGAAGCCCCCAGCTCGTACCACCTGACCAGCTCCATCTCCTCCAGACGACCCAGAGAGAGTGAGACGTTCACCCCGTCTCTTAAAAGTGAAACACTGCCGTGGTGATAAAAATACCTCACACTCTGACACTACCAGTTTTTTCAGCTGAGCGTGTCCCCGTCCGCCGTCTCTGCGGTGCCAAGCTGAGTTAGTCTCAGGTTTAGAGACACGTCAGCCTGACTGACACTGCAGCTCCTGTCACATTAGAAGAGAGTCGGGAACCAGCAGGAGGATTAACACCTTCCTTCACAGAACAGATTCCTCCAGACCATCTCATCAAACATCTGATCACAGCCGTCCTACTGGAGAGACCCTCTAACCCACCATACACCACCATACTAACCACTACACCACCGTACTAACCACTACACCACCATACTAACCACTACACCACCATACTAACCACTACACCACCATACTAACCACTACACCACCATACTGACCACTACACCACCGTACTAACCACTACACCACCATACTAACCACTACACCACCGTACTAACCACTACACCACCGTACTAACCACTACACCACCTTACTAACCACTACACCACCATACTAACCACTACACCACCATACTAACCACTACACCACCATACTAACCACTACACCACCATACTAACTACTACACCACCATACTAACTACTACACCACCATACTAACTACTACACCACCATACTAACCACTACACCACCATACTAACTACTACACCACCTTACTAACTACTACACCACCTTACTAACCACTACACCACCATACTAACTACTACACCACCATACTAACCACTACACCACCATACTAACTACTACACCACCATACTAACCACTACACCACCATACTAACTACTACACCACCATACTAACCACTACACCACCATACTAACCACTACACCACCGTACTAACCACTACACCACCATACTGACCACTACACCACCATACTAACCACTATACCACCATACTAACCACTACACCACCATACTGACCACTACACCACCATACTAACCACTACACCACCATACTAACCACTACACCACCACACTAACCACTACACCACCGTACTAACCACTACACCACCGTACTAACCACTACACCACCATACTGACCACTACACCACCATACTGACCACTACACCACCATACTGACCACTACACCACCATACTAACCACTACACCACCATACTAACCACTACACCACCATACTAACCACTACACCACCGTACTAACCACTACACCACCGTACTGACCACTACACCACCGTACTAACCACTACACCACCGTACTAACCACTACACCACCGTACTAACCACTACACCACCATACTAACCACTACACCACCGTACTAACCACTACACCACCGTACTAACCACTACACCACCATACTGACCACTACACCACCATACTAACCACTACACCACCATACTAACCACTACACCACCGTACTAACCACTACACCACCGTACTGACCACTACACCACCATACTAACCACTACACCACCGTACTAACCACTACACCACCGTACTAACTACTACACCACCGTACTAACTACTACACCACCATACTGACCACTACACCACCATACTAACCACTACACCACCATACTAACCACTACACCACCATACTGACCACTACACCACCATACTGACCACTACACCACCATACTAACCACTACACCACCATACTAACCACTACACCACCGTACTAACCACTACACCACCATACTAACCACTACACCACCATACTGACCACTACACCACCATACTAACCACTACACCACCGTACTAACCACTACACCACCGTACTAACCACTACACCACCGTACTAACCACTACACCACCGTACTGACCACTACACCACCATACTAACCACTACACCACCGTACTAACCACTACACCACCGTACTAACCACTACACCACCATACTGACCACTACACCACCATACTAACCACTACACCACCGTACTAACCACTACACCACCGTACTAACTACTACACCACCATACTGACCACTACACCACCATACTAACCACTACACCACCATACTAACCACTACACCACCATACTAACCACTACACCACCATACTGACCACTACACCACCATACTGACCACTACACCACCATACTGACCACTACACCACCATACTAACCACTACACCACCATACTGACCACTACACCACCATACTAACCACTACACCACCATACTAACAACTACACCACCATACTAACCACTACACCACCATACTAACCACTACACCACCATACTGACCACTACACCACCGTACTAACCACTACACCACCGTACTAACCACTACACCACCGTACTAACCACTACACCACCGTACTAACCACTACACCACCGTACTAACCACTACACCACCGTACTAACCACTACACCACCGTACTAACCACTACACCACCGTACTAACCACTACACCACCATACTAACCACTACACCACCATACTAACCACTACACCACCATACTAACCACTACACCACCGTACTAACCACTACACCACCATACTGACCACTACACCACCATACTAACCACTACACCACCATACTAACCACTACACCACCGTACTAACCACTACACCACCATACTAACCACTACACCACCATACTAACCACTACACCACCGTACTAACCACTACACCACCGTACTAACCACTACACCACCATACTAACCACTACACCACCGTACTAACCACTACACTACCGTACTAACCACTACACCACCATACTGACCACTACACCACCATACTAACCACTACACCACCATACTAACCACTACACCACCATACTAACCACTACACCACCGTACTAACCACTACACCACCGTACTAACCACTACACTACCGTACTAACCACTACACCACCGTACTAACCACTACACCACCGTACTAACCACTACACCACCGTACTAACCACTACACCACCGTACTAACCACTACACCACCATACTAACCACTACACCACCATACTAACCACTACACCACCATACTGACCACTACACCACCGTACTAACCACTACACCACCATACTGACCACTACACCACCATACTAACCACTACACCACCGTACTAACCACTACACCACCGTACTAACCACTACACCACCATACTAACCACTACACCACCGTACTAACCACTACACTACCGTACTAACCACTACACCACCATACTGACCACTACACCACCATACTAACCACTACACCACCATACTAACCACTACACCACCATACTAACCACTACACCACCGTACTAACCACTACACCACCGTACTAACCACTACACCACCATACTAACCACTACACCACCATACTAACCACTACACCACCGTACTAACCACTACACTACCGTACTAACCACTACACCACCATACTGACCACTACACCACCATACTAACCACTACACCACCATACTAACCACTACACCACCATACTAACCACTACACCACCGTACTAACCACTACACCACCGTACTAACCACTACACCACCGTACTAACCACTACACCACCATACTAACCACTACACCACCGTACTAACCACTACACCACCGTACTAACCACTACACCACCATACTAACCACTACACCACCATACTGACCACTACACCACCGTACTAACCACTACACCACCATACTGACCACTACACCACCATACTAACCACTACACCACCGTACTAACCACTACACCACCGTACTAACCACTACACCACCATACTAACCACTACACCACCGTACTAACCACTACACTACCGTACTAACCACTACACCACCATACTGACCACTACACCACCATACTAACCACTACACCACCATACTAACCACTACACCACCATACTAACCACTACACCACCGTACTAACCACTACACCACCGTACTAACCACTACACCACCATACTAACCACTACACCACCGTACTAACCACTACACCACCGTACTAACCACTACACCACCACACTAACCACTACATCACCATACTAACCACTACACCACCGTACTAACCACTACACCACCGTACTGACCACCACACCACCATACTAACCACTACACCATCGTACTAACCACTACACCACCATACTAACCACTACACCACCATACTAACCACTACACTACCATACTAACCACTACACCACCGTACTAACCACTACACCACCGTACTAATCACTCTCTGTTTTCATTACTGTGTAAAACTGTTAAGGGTGAAAGAAGAGTGGGACTTCACTGCTGGAGGAAGTCAGTGTTGCTATTGGTGATGAAGGTCAGGCTGTATACTGTTGCCTGATTGGCTAAATGCACTGTGGCTGCAGTAATTTGCATACAGTTGGAAGCTGCTGAACTGGCTGTGTGGTAAGTTTCACTGCATCACTAACCAGCAGGCCCGGTGCGGCGCAGCAGAGCTCTGAGCTGAGCTGCAGGTGGACGTGCTGTTGAAGTTCGGAGCTGGTCTTATTCCGCACAGCTCACATCATTAAACGTCCCGTCCCTGGTAGGAATAAACGAGTACCCGGCCGAACCTGCTGCATGCAAAGTTCCCAGCTGCCTCAATTATCCTGAGTGTGTGGTCAGCGCGCTGGCGCTAATCAGGCCGCACAGAGACGCACACGTACCCGCCGCGTTCACAAACTCCACAAAGACCCAGAGCACAAACACAAATTGGCAATTTTTGCCTTTTCAAAGATTTAATTTTCTCAAATTCTACTTTATCAGCGAAAGCAGAGGAGCTCGCAGTGCGGCGGTCAGGAATTCTGCACATCAAGGACCGTTTCTCTCCACCGCAGATTACATACCCGCCCATTATACCCAGCCTGAGGAAACATGAAGGCCAAAGAAAACACTAGGGCCAAAAGTATGTGGACACTAATCACTAGTCATTGAGTGCGGATGTTTCAGTCACACCCATTACTAACAGGTGTCTAAGGCCAAGTACGTAACCCTGCAGTCTCCATAGATACACACTGCAGCCTTTCAAACAGCAAACCATCCAGAATGAAACAAACTTGGACGGCCGGAACGAGCAAGGCAGTAAGAAGTGACTGGACTGGATTAGGATTATCAGTGCTTACATACCACATCAGCCAATTAGAACAGAGCTCATTTACATACACCCATCTTAAAGACACAGTGTGAAATCACATAATAATGCTGGCCTTACACCAAGCGATTAAAATCTTGAGAGTCGTGCTAGAGTTGAGTCGTGTTCGCAACATCTCGATGGTTTAGCGTGAGGCGGTCTTTTTCTCGTCCGAGCGTTCCGATAAAATCAACCAATAGGAGAGCTCTTTTCACCACCCAACGGGAAGCCGCGAGGCGAGTCCAGGAATGTCTGGTGGGTAAAGAAGTTAGACATACAGAGGAGTCCAGCGAGGGTTCGGAAACTGCGGTTCTCCTGGGCTGTACAAAAGGAGGAGAAACTGGAGGAGCTGTGGAGTGAGCTGTGGAGTGAGCTGTGGAGTGAGCTGTGGAGTGAGCAAGAGTGCCTCTTTGACATGTCTTCACATTTATAACACGACAGAGTGGAAAAGAAAAAAACGGTGGACAGAAAATGCCGAAGCCCTCAAAACTCCAGCCGAACAGATCTACAGTGTTTACAATTAGCCAGGCAGCTAACCATGGAATCATGGGATAGCACAGTGAGCTGCGTAGAGTAGAAGGCAAGGAGGCGATTTCAGACGCACCCACAGTAACTACTGCAGCCTGGTTGCTGTAGTGGCTCATAAGTAACTGGACAGTTGTCTGCTCAGCTGGTCCAGGATCAGGTGTGTGTCGTTCCCTCTTTATTTCATTACTGAGCAGATAAAAGATCTAGAGATGATTTCATGTGTGATCAGCTTCTTTGGGAATCTGTTGCTGTGAACTCTCAATATGACGTCCAAAGAGCTTCACCGCCAGCACAACGAGCCTGGAACCCACCAGAGAGAGCAGAACCATTAGGTGGGCCCAACCAGCTATTTCAACTATGTCTTCAGAAGAAAGAACGAGCTGGTCAGCTCTGAAACTCAAAGGCCCAGAGAACCTTTCTAATAACTGTGGTCAGAAGAATGATTTCCCTGATGTGGAATAAACCTGCGCAGTGGTCAAACAAATCAGGAACAGTAACCGCAGCAGCCTGGTTGCTGTAGTGGCTCAGAAGTAATTGGACAGTTGTCTGCTCAGCTGGTCCAGGATCAGCTGTGTGTTGTTCCTGCTTTATTTCACTCGTGAGCAGATAAAAGATCTAGAGCTGATTTCATGTGTGATCAGCTTCTTTGGGAATCCGTTGCTGTGAACTCTCAATATGACGTCCAAAGAGCTTCATCGCCAGAGGGACCACCAGAGAGAGCAGAACCATTAGGTGGGCCCAACCAGCTCTTTCCTCAAAGGTTCTGAAACACGAAGGCCCAGAAGACGATGGAAGATGAAGAATTTCGGGCCGAGTCTACTTGTAAGGATAACAGGATCCTGTATTAAAATCAGAGAATCGGCGGAAAGGCTCGTCTCCAGAAGCAGCTCAGCAGAAATCTGGAGTCGTGCTGTTCTTGGAGAGACTCTGCTGAGCCTCGTCTGGTCGGCCCGGTTCAGCCGCCCGGTGTTTGCATGTTGATGTGCATCCTGCGGGGGGAAGAGAGCCTTTGATGATTTATTCATGTCTAATGTGTGTCAGTGAGGAGCTTAAATCCATATTTACGTTCAGGTTCCCCCAAAAACAGCACAGCGGCGGATCTGGAGGTCTTCCTGGAGTTATCACTCTCTAACGGCGTCGGAGCTTCGGCTGCTGTTTTATGAATGAAGCTCCTCGATGAACACAGTGATCTCCATCTGCACGATGATCGCGTGTCCGTTACAGTTACAGTGATTTCTGTGTTGTCGCTGTTTTATATGTATTATTTTATAAATGGAAAATAACGAGCTGCTATTTAATCTTCATGACGACCGACAGAAATTTGGTTTCAGAAAAAAGGTGGACAGAAAAAAGGTTTTTCCTTCTAGAGATGTTTTTCTCTGAAAAGCGTCATTATATATTTTTATAAAGTCTTAATAAAGGCCTGTTTACGTTTTTCTGATTTCATTTCTCAATTAATAGGATTTTGATTAAGATTTTAAATGTATAACTACAGCAAATGGGCATCAATATGACTGCATATATATATATTTCGATCGCCGATCACCTTTCAACGCAATGGGCTGATAGCCGATACGGATCGAGGGCGGGGCTGTATGCAATTATTAGCGCAAGCAAGCCACGAAACATGGTCTGAACTGGTTTATTACTATTTTTAACGAGCTCATATGAAACAGTATAATATTTTAACTAAATTAGAAGTTGGTCTAAATTAGAAGTTGGTCTATGTGGGAGTAAACCGCTCGGTACAGCTCCAGAAGATCCACATCTGAAAAGTATCTCTACTAGGAACAGCAGAGCGTGGATCCAGGTGGAACATTAAGCAGCAGAATGAACGTCTTCTACAGCCGAGAAGATCTGCTTATCTAGAACTATAAACTCAATCACTCTGGCTGTGGTTCTTTAGCTCTCTGGCTGTTTCTGCTGCTGTTCTGTTCGTACCAGTCAGATCTGGTCTGTACTGGTTTCTGGGTTATTAGTTTAGTGTTAGCTATGTGTGCTAGCTCTGCTGTTACTGATACTCACTGTGTTCAGCTGTGTGGTGTCTCTGAAGTGCTGTATCTGATTAGTATCAGATTAGTATCTGATTAGTATACTAGTCTTATTACTTATACTAATCTGATACTAATCAGATACTAATCTGATACTAATCAGATTAGTATCTGATTAGTATCAGATTAGTATCTGATTAGTATCAGATTAGTATAAGATTAGTATCAGATTAGTATCTGATTAGTATCAGATTAGTATCTGATTAGTATCAGATTAGTATAAGATTAGTATCAGATTAGTATCAGATTAGTATCAGATTAATAGTGTTAAATGTCTTTGTTTTGGTTCCCGTGAGAGACTCTGATGTTATTAATTTTACAGATGTTATAAACTGTCCTGGATGAGAGTCTAATACACAGACAGACATGTTCTCGTGAGGCCGCTGCTTTAGTCAGTCTGTGGAAATGAAAGGGAATGTGTTTCCACCTAGTGGTTCAGATAGGAATTGCAGGGAGCTGGCCGGAGGTCTCCTCTTCCTGGATCAAACACTAGCTGGAAATACAGAAATAAGGCGCATTTGTTTAACGTCATCAATCAGCTCTTAGGATCGACTAAACTGGAGAAATATCAGCTGATCACATATTTTGATTAAAAATCGGCCGATACTGATACATGGCCGATCGATCTTTCCATCTCTAATATATATATATATATATGTGTGTGTGTATATCGTCGCTGTCCAAAGAACAATGGAAATCAATGGAACCAATGGCTTCAATGAAAAGACCAAAAGAAATGCTTCAAAATCACTTGGAAACAACCCTGGTTCCACTGACCTGTATATATATATATATATTCTGCCATGCAGCCAGTAAGTTGTGGTATAATGTCCCAACACATGAGGGTTTGGTTGCCAGATTGGTCTAATTTGAAATGACTGTAAAATTACTTATAATTCTCCTGAAACTCAGGATGTTATTGGTCATGTAGGCTAGAATAAAACAAACTCTAGCCCTGTTAGAATGTGATATATGATTAATCTTTCAGCCCCAGTGTTGAGCATGTTTCTGGCCTAAGGCTGAACACATATCAGCACAGATTATATATATCTGTTTGGCATCATCAGCATCATCACCCTCATTATCACCTTCCCCAGCTCTTCATTACTCTTATTACTCTTATTACTCTTATTACTCTTCATTACTCTTCATTACTCTTATTACTCTTATTACTCTTCATTACTCTTATTACTCTTATTACTCTTCATTACTCTTATTACTCTTATTACTCTTCATTACTCTTATTACTCTTATTACTCTTCATTACTCTTCATTACTCTTATTACTCTTATTACTCTTCATTACTCTTATTACTCTTATTACTCTTCATTACTCTTATTACTCTTATTACTCTTCATTACTCTTCATTACTCTTATTACTCTTATTACTCTTCATTACTCTTATTACTCTTCATTACTCTTCATTACTCTTATTACTCTTCATTACTCTTCATTACTCTTATTACTCTTATTACTCTTCATTACTCTTATTACTCTTATTACTCTTATTACTCTTCATTACTCTTATTACTCTTATTACTCTTATTACTCTTATTACTCTTCATTACTCTTCATTACTCTTATTACTCTTATTACTCTTCATTACTCTTCATTACTCTTATTACTCTTATTACTCTTATTACTCTTATTACTCTTATTACTCTTCATTACTCTTATTACTCTTATTACTCTTATTACTCTTCATTACTCTTATTACTCTTATTACTCTTATTACTCTTCATTACTCTTCATTACTCTTATTACTCTTCATTACTCTTATTACTCTTATTACTCTTCATTACTATTATTACTCTTATTACTCTTCATTACTATTATTACTCTTCATTACTCTTATTACTCTTCATTACTCTTATTACTCTTCATTACTCTTATTACTCTTATTACTCTTCATTACTCTTATTACTCTTATTACTCTTCATTACTCTTATTACTCTTCATTACTCTTATTACTCTTCATTACTCTTATTACTCTTTATTACTCTTGATTACTCTTATTACTCTTCATTACTCTTCATTACTCTTATTACTCTTATTACTCTTATTACTCTTCATTACTCTTATTACTCTTATTACTCTTATTACTCTTATTACTCTTATTACTCTTCATTACTCTTATTACTCTTATTACTCTTCATTACTCTTATTACTCTTATTACTCTTCATTACTCTTCATTACTCTTATTACTCTTCATTACTCTTCATTACTCTTATTACTCTTATTCTATATTCTGTTTATTGTTTCTTACTGTACGTCTCTCTTAGTGTGATACTGTTCTTGTTTCATGTCGTACACGCGTACCTCACATTCCTTATAATAAGAATAAACTATTCAGATTCTGATAACGTCAGGATTTACAAGTCGATGCATTTGGAGTATATTTATTTTAATACTATGACAGTTTTCTTGAAATTGGACTAAACTAGACTGAATCCTAACCGCTGTATGTTGTTGTGTGTTGTATCTCCAGGTTCTCGCCAGCACACAGCTGTAGTCAGACTCTTATAACTTTAATTAAATATAAATAAACATAAACTTAAACATATATCTTATATTTTCTGAGGTCCATCTACAGCGTTTCTGCAGGACTTCTGAAGTGTGTTCAGTAAAGTGCTTCATAGTGCTTGACCTCAGACCGAGCATGGATTTCACTTCCTGAAAGTCTGACGGAGTCTCTCATTCTCAGCACTGCAGTGACACTGACGTGGTGGTGGTGTGTTAGTTAATGTGTGCTGTGCTGGTGTGAGTGGATCAGACACAGCAGTGCTACTGCTGTGGGAGTGTTTAAACACCTCAGTGTCACTGCTGGACTGAGAATCATCCACCAACCAAAACTATCCGGACAGCAGTGTCCTGTGGGTGGCGTCCTGTGTCCACTGATGAAGAACTAGAGGAACACAAACTGTGCAGCAGCAGATGAGCTACTGTCTCTGACTTTACATCTACAAGGTGGACCAGCAAGTAGTAGGAGTGTCTAATAGAGTGGACAGTGAGTGGACACAGAGTTTAAACACTCCAGCAGCAGCACTGCTGTGTCTGATCCACTCACACCAGCACGTCAGTGTCACTGCAGTGCTGAGAATGATCCACCTCCCTAATAGTATCTGCTCTGTGGTGGTCCTGTGGGGGTCCTGATCATTAAAGAACAGAGTAATAAAGTATACAGAGAATCAGATGAACTACAGTCTGTAAGTGGAGCTCCTGTGTGGTCAGTGGAGCTGATAGATATAAGGAGGTGGGTTTAATGTTATAGCTGATTGATTGGTGTGTATATAAGTATATATATATATAAACCCTGTGCTGCTGCAGGGCTGAGCTGAAATGTCCTCATATTAAAGTTGAAGGTTCAGTTTGAGCTGCTGGGGTCTCAAACCATAGGCGGTCCTCGCGCTGCATATTGCTCTGGGACCTGTTCTGCTGAACAGAGGCTCTAAAAGCATTCAAGGATGACTTGTTTGGGAAGACCAGCCTGAGCTGCAGAGGGGGGCTCGGAGCCGCAGCCAGGAACGAAGCGCCCCATAGAAACGGCTCCGGAATCCTTCACAGCCGCTGAAAAACACATTCCCGTCACATCACGTGGTTCCTCTTAGGAGACGCGCGGTCTTGTTAAGGCACTGACCAGCGGTCCCTGGAAACAGGTGTACCTCCTGCGTCTGCTAGGTGACGGGCTCTGCTGGAGAAGCTCCAGGATCAGCGTGCCGGCGCTGTCAGCCCTTTAGAAATGATATGCGTGTGTGGGCGGCTCTAGCCCTCGCTGACACCACCAGCTACCCTTCATCAGATCTCCAACACCCAGCGCCCTCGCCGCTGAGTCATTACTTTAATGACTGCTCAAAGCACCAGCCTGGAGTCGGAGGGTCCAGCACGGACCACCGCCGAACAGCTGCTGACGCTGCCGAGCTCCATACCTGCAGTGTAACTGATTACCTGCTAATTAACATCATAATTAACACCAGACTTCAATAGAGACCTGCTTTCACATATACAGCTCACATAACATCCCTCCCCCTGCCTCTAACATCCCTCCCCCTGCCTCTAACATCCCTCCCCCTGCCTCTAACGTCTCTCCTCCTGCCTCTAACTTCTCTCCTCCTGCCTCTAACTTCTCTCCTCCTGCCTCTAACATCCCTCCCCCTGCCTCTAACGTCTCTCCCCCTGCCTCTAACATCCCTCCCCCTGCCTCTAACTTCTCTCCTCCTGCCTCTAACATCCCTCCCCCTGCCTCTAACGTCTCTCCTCCTGCCTCTAACTTCTCTCCTCCTGCCTCTAACTTCTCTCCTCCTGCCTCTAACATCCCTCCCCCTGCCTCTAACTTCTCTCCTCCTGCCTCTAACATCCCTCCCCCTGCCTCTAACGTCTCTCCTCCTGCCTCTAACTTCTCTCCTCCTGCCTCTAACTTCTCTCCTCCTGCCTCTAACATCCCTCCCCCTGCCTCTAACATCCCTCCCCCTGCCTCTAACATCCCTCCCCCTGCCTCTAACTTCTCTCCTCCTGCCTCTAACATCCCTCCCCCTGCCTCTAACATCCCTCCCCCTGCCTCTAACTTCTCTCCTCCTGCCTCTAACATCCCTCCCCCTGCCTCTAACTTCTCTCCTCCTGCCTCTAACATCCCTCCCCCTGCCTCTAGCGTCTCTCCTGCTGCCTCTAACGTCTCTCCTCCTGCCTCTAACTTCTCTCCTCCTGCCTCTAACTTCTCTCCTCCTGCCTCTAACGTCTCTCCTGCTGCCTCTAACGTCTCTCCTCCTGCCTCTAACATCTCTCCTCCTGCCTCTAACTTCTCTCCTCCTGCCTCTAACTTCTCTCCTCCTGCCTCTAACATCTCTCCTCCTGCCTCTAACATCTCTCCTCCTGCCTCTAACATCCCTCCTCCTGCCTCTAACATCTCTCCTCCTGCCTCTGACTTCTCTCCTCCTGCCTCTAACATCTCTCCTCCTGTCTCTAACATCTTTCCTTCTGCCCCAACATCTCTCCTCCTGCCTCTAGCATCTCTCCTCCTGCCTCTAACATCTCTCCTCCTGCCTCTAACTTCTCTCCTCCTGCCTCTAACTTCTCTCCTCCTGCCTCTAACTTCTCTCCTCCTGCCTCTAACGTCTCTCCTGCTGCCTCTAACGTCTCTCCTCCTGCCTTTAACTTCTCTCCTCCTGCCTCTAACTTCTCTCCTCCTGCCTCTGACTTCTCTCCTCCTGCCTCTAACATCTCTCCTGCTGCCTCTAACTTCTCTCCTCCTGCCTCTAACGTCTCTCCTCCTGCCTCTAACATCTCTCCTCCTGCCTCTAACATCTCTCCTTCTGCCCCAACATCTCTCCTCCTGCCCCAACATCTCTTCTACTGCCTCTAACATCTCTCCTCCTGCCTCTAACATCCCTCCTCCTGCCTCTAACTTCTCTCCTCCTGCCTCTAACTTCTCTCCTCCTGCCTCTAACTTCTCTCCTCCTGCCTCTAACATCCCTCCTCCTGCCTCTAACATCCCTCCTCCTGCCTCTAACTTCTCTCCTCCTGCCTCTAACATCCCTCCTCCTGCCTCTAACATCTCTTCTCCTGCCTCTAACATCTCTCCTTCTGCCCCAACATCTCTCCTCCTGCCCCAACATCTCTTCTACTGCCTCTAACATCTCTCCTCCTGCCTCTAACATCTCTCCTCCTGCCCCAACATCTCTTCTACTGCCTCTAACATTTCTCCTCCTGCCTCTAACTTCTCTCCTCCTGCCTCTAACATCTCTCCTCCTGCCTCTAACATCTCTCCTCCTGCCTCTGACTTCTCTCCTCCTGCCTCTAACATCTCTCCTCCTGTCTCTAACATCTCTCCTTCTGCCCCAACATCTCTCCTCCTGCCTCTAGCATCTCTCCTCCTGCCTCTAACATCTCTCCTCCTGGCTCTAACATCTCTCCTTCTGCCTCTAACATCTCTCCTCCTGTCTCTAACATCTCTCCTTCTGCCCCAACATCTCTCCTCCTGCCTCTAGCATCTCTCCTCCTGCCTCTAACATCTCTCCTCCTGGCTCTAACATCTCTCCTTTTGCCTCTAACTTCTCTCCTCCTGCCTTAAGCATTTCTCCTCCTGCCCCCAACAACTCTTCTCCTGTTTCTAACATCTCTCCTCCTGCCTCTAACATCTCTCCCACTCTCTCTAACATCATGCCTCCTGCCTCCAACATCTCTTCTACTGCCTCTAACATCTCTCCTCCTGCCTCCAGCTGTGTTCATGTCCCCAACATCTCCCTTCCTGCCTCCAACATCTCTTCTCCTGCCTCCAACATCTTTCCTTCTACATCCAACATCACTCCTCCTGCCCCAACATCTCTTCTACTGCCTCTAACATCTCTCCTCCTGCCTCTAACATCACTCCTCCTGCCTCCAACAGCTCTTTTCCTGCCTTCAAAATCTCTTCTCATGCCTCCAACATCATCCCTCCTCCTGCTTCACGCCTTTCTCTTAACCTCCTGCCTCCGACATCACTGTTCTTACCTCAGACATCACTCCTCCTGCCTTCAGCTCTCCTCCTGCCTTCAGCTCTCCTCCTGCCTCCAGCTCTTCAACTCTCCCCCTGCTTCCAACATAATTCCTCCTGCCTTCAGCTCTCCTCCTAGTTCCAGTTCTCCTCCTGCCTCCAGGGATATTAGACCTCTACTGAATAGCTTATATGTTAACATTATCATAAGCTATTTCCGTTATCATTACCATTACCTCATTAGCTTAAATATTAATATGATAACTAATTAGATAAAGGTTTAACACAGTTTATTAGCTTACTAGTAACTGACTGTATGTCGTAACAGACTCATTAATTCAGAGATGAGTCAGATATTATAATCAGAATGATCATTTATTAATAAACCAGCAGCTACTACACAGCAACTATAACTGTAACCAGCTTCAAACCAACAATATCAAATTATTAATATTATTTTCATAGTAAATTATTATTAATCTGCAATAGTATCAAACACACATACTCACATTAACGTAACATCATTTTCTCAACATCAGACCCACCAATCAGCAACCAGCTATACCCAACTGACTACTGACAGGAGGAGTCCACCCAAATATACTGCTGGTGTAATCTGTTCAGTATCAGATCAGCTAACACCAGACCTCCCGGCTTCTCAGTCACCTGCACCCACACCTGAGAGTTCAAACCTCGAGTCTCGAGGAGCCGAGAGCAGTGATGGTGTCAGAACATGCCTACATTTCACTGCACGCGCTGCTCAAACAGTTCAAAAGCAACTTCCGCACGAGCTGAGCACGTGAACGTACCTCGAACAGCGGAGTCCGTCCAATGTCCATCGCGTGCGGAGCGAAGAAGTACAAACTCGCTCGCGCTGGCTGTGTCCACTGCGCCTGTCCGCGCTCGCGCTGGCTGTGTCCACTGCGCTTCTCCACCGAAATGAAGATGTTCGTGTTTCTCACCTCAGCGCAGAGGACTCGGAGGAGAAGGGGTCGGCGGGGGGCGGGGGGAGGTTGGATGGAGGTGGTGGAGGGGTAGGTGGGTGGAGGGAGGGCATCTCGGTCGAGAACACGTGCGTGGGACACTTCACTTCAGGCTCTGAGAGCTGGATTTCTCCCACTACACCACACCTACACTAATAATGACTTAAAGGGGAATTCCACCCATTTTTCTAAATTCGTTAAACTCAAATCTGATTCATCTCTAGATTAACATTACAGTATCAGTTTAGTCTGTATATCTCATTAACTACCATAACTCATTAACTTTAGATCAGCTGATTAACCTATATGGTCTGTCCAGTGTGGTTCCTGCCTTCCGTCCAGTGAGCACCGGGATGGACTCCAGGACCCCCAGTGACCTGAGAAGATGTGTGATTTGGATGATGATTGAATGAATGAATGAATTTATTAACCCATATGTTGACATCACTAATTAGCTTACATACTGTCTATCAAAAGTATCAGTGAGGGAGAATCTGGAAGATCTGAAAATACTAGGTTTTCTTTGGGGACTATTTGAACCTCACAGCGTCCTGCATGTATCCCTCCACCATGAATGGAGTTTAAGACTGAGATCTTCTCTAAACTATCATAAACAGCGTCTCAGAATCAGACAGTGTATTTATAACATCTACTGTAAGAACTTTCTGTGAGGAGCTTTTAGAGGTGGACGTCTGGTTCCATTCACCACCACTGTGGACAGATCTGACTGGATCTAGAACAGAGAGTTCCACGCAGAACATTGTAATATATATATATATATATATATTACAATAAAGATTACATTGTAATATTTAATTATGCAGAAATCTGAAAAAGTCCAGGAATGGAGTGTATTTGTCAGGGGGGTATTAGTAGAGGGAGTGTTCTGGTGTGTAGTGTAATGAACTGCTGTAAATTTACTGTAGATATTTATTATTATAGTACTAATACTAATACTATTTTTATAGTAATTGTAAAATACTGGTAAATAATCACAGAGCGTGTGTAAATTAACAGTAATACAATCAGTCTCACAATAACAGAAAATTACTGTAATTTATCAGCTAATAATTTCTTAAATATGCACCATCATCCCTTCACAGTCCAGTCACTATCCATCAAACTCGTACTGGTGATTACAGACCAATGTTTCTTTTTAATGATATTTTTTTATTAAACTGTTTAAACTGCTTCTACTCATTTAAGTAATAAAATATATGCAGTGGGCGGGGCCAGGTTGTTTGGCTAAAATAAAGAAAGATAATCTAAATTGATTATTAGACGAGGAGACGCGAGCTGGTGCATTTACAACTTTTTTTTTTTACAAAAATTCAGTGAAAAAATTTAGCAAAGAAACTGTAGCTTGAACGGTGTTAGCCAGTCAGCTAGCTAGTTGGCTGGCTAGTTAGTTAGTACCATAAATACCATAAATTGTACTGTCATATACTTTAATTCAATTTACAGTACAATACTGTTAAAAGAAATTACAGTAGATACTCTGTACAATAACAGTAAAGTACTGGTGTCTCTGCTGACAGTATTTTACTGTTAATTTACAGTGAATTTTCTTTACAGTGCTCGCTCACCTATTCACACCAACAGACATGTTCACCAGGAGACCAAACTTCTGCCAGCGTGTTTATATTTCAGAGACAGGGTGTGTTAGATTGTGTCTCGCTCTGCTTTAGTCCACAGCAGTCGAGCCCAGGTTCATTTATTTATTTATTTATTTATTTATTTATTTTTATGCACCTTTTAAGCAGATGATGTCACAAAGCAGCTTTACAGAAAATCCGGGTTCAGACCCCCGCAATGAGCATCGCCAGGGGCGACAGTGGCAAGAACACTCCCTCAGATCAAGAGGAAGAAAAGATTTCATAAAAGTCTTAATTACATAAAAGTCTGAGTGGACAGAGAGGAGCGTAGATAGGAACATTGGGAGATATTGGATAAAACACATAGTTTATATAAACACTAATGGACTCTTCCTAACGTCCAGCTCCAATCAGACCAGAAGAACACCTAGTGAATCCAATCCAATTTACACTTTATTATTAAATATTAATCAGTATTAACAGAGTAAGTAGAGCTTTTACACTTTATTATTAAATATTAATCAGTATTAATAGAGTAAGTAGTACTTTTACACTTTATTATTAAATATTAATCAGTATTAATAGAGTAAGTAGTGCTTTTACACTTTATTATTAAATATTAATCAGTATTAATAGAGTAAGTAGTGCTTTTACACTTTATTATTAAATATTAATCAGTATTAATAGAGTAAGTAGTGCTTTTACACTTTATTATTAAATATTAAACAGTATTAATAGAGTAAGTAGAGCTTTTACACTTTATTATTAAATATTAATCAGTATTAATAGAGTAAGTAGTGCTTTTACATTTTATTGTTAAATATTAATCAGTATTAATAGATAAGTAGAGTTTTACACTTCATTATTAAATATTAATCAGTATTAATAGAGTAAGTAGTGCTTTTACACTTTATTATTAACTATTAATCAGTATTAATAGAGTAAGTAGTGATTTTATACTTTATTATTAAATATTAAACAGTATTAATAGAGTAAGTAGTGCTTTTATACTTTATTATTAACTATTATTCAGCATTAATAGAGTAAGTAGTGCTTTTATACTTTATTATTAACTATTAATCAGTATTAATAGAGTAAGTAGTGATTTTATACTTTATTATTAACTATTATTCAGTATTAATAGAGTAAGTAGTGATTTTATACTTTATTATTAAATATTAATCAGTATTAATAGAGTAAGTAGTGATTTTATACTTTATTATTAACTATTATTCAGTATTAATAGAGTAAGTAGTGATTTTATACTTTATTATTATTATTATACAGAAAGACCCGAAAGTAATCTGCAGACGTCAGCAGGTCTTCTTCACGTGGAAGCTGTTGTTCATGCATGAAGCTCCAGAAGAAGTCGCCACTGTTATGGTGGAATTGGCTCAAAGCCAAAGTCTAAGCTACAAGTGGTAAATTAATCTGATCGTGAAAATCGAGTGTGAAAACTGAGTGTGCACATTTTGGGTACATCTCGTTTGTGGACGACGGTCGTCTGGAATGAGTCAGCAAAACAAGCTCCTGAAGAAGATAATTGCTGACCTCAGGTCAGCTCATTTCTTCTTCTTCTCCCAAACCTTGTTAGCTCGTCCAGCCGCTGAGAATCGGAACCTCGACGTTCCGTTGATTAGGGGCCTCTGAGGCTCCTCTTCAGGTCGGACAGTGAATTAATCAGACAGTCAGACGTGCGTGTTTATCACTGGGTGTGTGTTTGATGTTGAAGAATCAGATGAAGTGCTGTGTGACGCATTTAGGCCTCCACACTCGTCACCACAACATCTACAGCATCTACAACATCTACAACATCTACAACATCTACAGCATCTACATCATCTACAGCATCTACAACATCTACAACATCTACATCATCTACAACATCTACAACATCTACAGCATCTACATCATCTACAACATCTACATAATCTACAACATCTACAACATCTACAGCATCTACATCATCTACAACATCTACATTATCTACATCATCTACAACATCTACAGCATCTACATCATCTACAACATCTACAGCATCTACAACATCTACAAGATCTACAGCATCTACAGCATCTCCAACAGCTACAACATCTACAGCATCTACAGCATCTACAACATCTACATCATCTACAACATCTACAGCATCTACAGCATCTACAACATCTACATCATCTACAACATCTACAGCATCTACAGCATCTACATCATCTACAACATCTACAGCATCTACAACATCTACAGCATCTACAGCATCTACAACATCTACAGCATCTACATCATCTACAACATCTACAGCATCTACAACATCTACAACATCTACAGCATCTACAACATCTACAGCATCTACATCATCTACAACATCTACATCATCTACATCATCTACAGCATCTACAGCATCTATAGCAGCTCCAGCAGCTCCAGCAGCTCCAGCAGCTACACCATCTACAACATCTACAGCATCTACATCATCTAAAGCATCTACAACATCTACAGCATCTACAACATCTACAGCATCTACATCATCTACAACATCTACAGAATCTACATCATCTACAGCATCTACATCATCTACAGCATCCACAACATCTACAGCATCTACAGCATCTACAGCATCTACAACATCTACGGCATCTACATCATGTACAACATCTATAACATCTATAACATCTACAGCATCTACATCATGTACAGCATCTACAGCATCTACAACATCTACAGCATCTACAGCATCTACAACATCTACATCATCTACAGCATCTACAACATCTACAGCATCTACATCATCTACAACATCTACAGCATCTACAACATCTACAACATCTACAGCATCTACAACATCTACAGCATCTACATCATCTACAACATCTACATCATCTACATCATCTACAGCATCTACAGCATCTATAGCAGCTCCAGCAGCTCCAGCAGCTCCAGCAGCTACACCATCTACAACATCTACAGCATCTACATCATCTAAAGCATCTACAACATCTACAGCATCTACAACATCTACAGCATCTACATCATCTACAACATCTACAGAATCTACATCATCTACAGCATCTACATCATCTACAGCATCCACAACATCTACAGCATCTACAGCATCTACAGCATCTACAACATCTACGGCATCTACATCATGTACAACATCTATAACATCTATAACATCTACAGCATCTACATCATGTACAGCATCTACAGCATCTACAGCATCTACATCATGTACAACATCTATAACATCTATAACATCTACAGCATCTACATCATCTACAGCATCTACATCATCTATAACATCTACAGCATCTACAACATCTACATCATGTACAACATCTATAACATCTACAACATCTACAGCATCTACATCATGTACAACATCTATAACATCTATAACATCTACAGCATATACAGCATCTACATCATCTACAGCATCTACAGCATCTACAACATCTACAGCATCTACAACATCTACATCATCTACAGCATCTACAACATCTACAACATCTACATCATCTACAGCATCTCCAGCAGCTACAACATCTACAACATCTACATCATCTACAGCATCTACAACATCTACAACATCTACATCATCTACAGCATCTCCAGCAGCTACAACATCTACAACATCTACAGCAGCTCCAGCATCTACAGCATCTATAACATCTACAGCATCTACAACATCTACAACATCTACAACATCTACAGCAGCTCCAGCATCTACAGCATCTATAACATCTACAGCATCTACAACATCTACAACATCTACAGCATCTATAACATCTACAGCATCTACAACATCTACAACATCTACAACATCTACAGCAGCTCCAGCATCTACAGCATCTACAACATCTACAGCATCTACATCATCTACAACATCTACATCATCTACAACATCTACAGCATCTATAACATCTACAGCATCTACAACATCTACAACATCTACAGCAGCTCCAGCATCTACAGCATCTACAACATCTACAGCATCTACAGCATCTACAGCATCTACAACATCTACAACATCTACATCATCTACAGCATCTACAGCATCTACATCATCTACAACATCTACAACATCTACATCATCTACAGCATCTACATCATCTACAACATCTACAGCATCTACAACATCTACATCATCTACAGCATCTACAGCATCTACATCATCTACAACATCTACAGCATCTACATCATCTACAACATCTACAGCATCTACAACATCTACATCATCTACAGCATCTACAGCATCTACAGCATCTACATCATCTACAACATCTACAGCATCTACATCATCTACAACATCTACAGCATCTACAACATCTACATCATCTACATCATCTACATCATCTACAACATCTACAACATCTACATCATCTACATCATCTACAACATCTACAACATCTACAACATCTACATCATCTACATCATCTACATCATCTACATCATCTACAGCAGCTCCAGTGCAGCAGCTTTTAGACGCGCTAGAGGGCAAGAAGGGTCTGTACTTAAGCATACTGAAGGGGAAGTCCACCCTATTTTTCTAAATTCGTCCAGGTCATAGCATTAGTCTAAAAGGAAGAATCTTGTTTTAATGCCTAAAGTTTTATTCGGAGAGAATGTTGGAAAACTCTTCAAACTTTTTTAAGCAATGCTGCAAGGCTGGAAGGGCAATTTCACCATTTTTTTTAATTTTTGAGTACATGTCAACAGGGCTGACCATCATCATCTCTTTGTTCTTTACTTATGTTCATAACTGTCATCAGCATCTTCCTCATCATCATTAACTGTTAACGTTGTTCCTCACTATGTTCTTC
Organism: Megaleporinus macrocephalus; assembly: GCA_021613375.1. NCBI lineage: Eukaryota > Metazoa > Chordata > Actinopteri > Characiformes > Anostomidae > Megaleporinus > Megaleporinus macrocephalus. Next base: position 1,567,287 of record CM038723.1, read on the forward strand.
ATCGTTGCCATTGTCATCATCAGCTGTTCATCACTTGACTCTTCATCTTTGCCTTCACCGTCTTGTTCCTCGCTGTTGCATCACCACTTTAATCTTCATCATCACCTACATCATCAAATGTTAGCCATCAATACCAAGTTTTGTTCTTCCTCGTCTTCATCAACCTCACAGTATTTTCATCATCACAGCCATCACCACTTTTATCTCCTCCTTCTTCTCTCTTTTTTACTCTTCATCATCATCATCATCACCATCATCATCATCATCCTTTTGTTTACTATCTTCATCATCATCCTCCTCACTTTGTTGCTTACTACCTTCATCATCATCCTCCTCACTTTGTTGTTTGTCTTCATCCTCCTCCTCCTCCTCACTTTGTTGTTTACAATTTAAATCATCACCATCTTCATCCTTTTGTTTACTTTCTTCATCATCATCCTCCTCACTTTGTTGTTTATCTTCATCCTCCTCCTCCTCACTTTGTTGTTGACTATCTTAATCATCATCATCTTCATCATTTTGTTTACTATCTTCATCCTCCTCCTCCTCACTTTGTTGTTGACTATCTTAATCATCATCATCTTCATCATTTTGTTTACTATCTTCATCCTCCTCCTCCTCACTTTGTTGTTTATCTTCATCCTCCTCCTCCTCACTTTGTTGTTGACTATCTTAATCATCATCATCTTCATCATTTTGTTTACTATCTTCATCCTCCTCCTCCTCACTTTGTTGTTTATCTTCATCCTCCTGCTCCTCACTTTGTTGTTGACTATCTTAATCATCATCATCTCCATCATTATGTTTACTATCTTCATCCTCCTCCTCCTCACTTTGTTGTTTATCTTCATCCTCCTGCTCCTCACTTTGTTGTTTATCTTCATCCTCCTCCTCCTCACTTTGTTGTTTACTATCTTCATCATCATCATCCTCACTTTGTTGTTTACTATCTACATAATTCTCACCATCACTTTCTCCGTCATGTTAATTCCAGCCATCATAACCACCTTACTCTTCATCATCAGTATCACTTATTTATCTCTATCTTCATCGTCTTACTCCTCACGTCACCACCTCCTCCTCCTCCTCCTCCTCCTCCTCGGACAGTCCGGCGACGCCTCATCTTTACATTTGGCGCCTTAACAGCTACAAACTCGTGCGAATAGGACGAGGCTCCTCCCACAACCGGAATGTCCTATATCCGGAGAGGGGAGATCCAAACTTTAACTTTTATTATTTCACCAATAACACTAATATATTTGTTTCATTTTTCCTTTCTGTACATCTTAAATAAACTACATACACGAAAGTTTAAATAATTTATGATAATTTAACTTATTATTGTGCGCTAACAGAGGCAGAGAGGTGAGTCTCCCCCTCCGGAGCAGTGGCAGGTCCGCCGGTTCGGCTTTGGCGCTCTGGCCGGGCTCCGTCTCTCCCAGGCTGCCCGCTGACCTGCGCGAGTAATGCTCCCTGTTCTCCCCACAAGTCCGCTCTAAACCACCCGGTCGAGCTCACAACCATGTCGGAGGAGGAGCTGAAGGTTCCCGACGAGCTCTTCAAGGACGTGAAGTTCTACGTGGTCGGTGATATCGAGCAAAAGGTGAAAGTTTTCAGTCGTTTCGATGCTAGTTGGCTAAAGTAGCGTTAGCATAGCACAAGCGAGCAGCTCGTATTTACTGAGAAGGACTTTTCAGAAAAGTCTCCTGTGTGTCCTCTTTATCAGAGAATCTCAGTGTGATGGGTGGTGTGAAGGAATGAGGGCAGTTAAATTAGAATTATTTGCTTAATTAATTTAACCAGCGAGCCGCCTTCCTCACACAGTGCTAGTTAGCTTAGCTTAGCTCACTCGCTAGTGCGCGCTATTCCTGCTCATGTAAACATAAGAATCTGTATAAAAGTGTGATTCTGTGTGTTTGGCTGCGTGACTGTATAGTGATCAGTATGATAATCCATATATTGAACGGTGTCATATATAGATTAGCTACACTAGTTGACCAGCTGTGCTGTGATGCTGTGATATTCGGACCTCCTGGCTGCTGTTGTTTTTCAGCTTAACATTAAGATTAAGTCATTAAGGTGTAAACAGAGAGATTCAGTTTGGTGTGTGATGATGTTTATAGTGCTGTTGATGGTGTTTACAGTGCAGGTGATGTTTACAGTGGTGGTGATGTTTACAGTGCTGGTGGTTGGTGATAATGTTTACAGTGGTGGTGATGTTTACAGTGCTGGTGGTTGGTGATAATGTTTACAGTGGTGGTGATAATGTTTACATTAGTGTTTGGTAATGGTGATGTTTACAGTGGTGGTGATGTTTACAGTGGTGATGGTGTTTACAGTGGTGATGGTGTTTACAGTGGTGGTGATAATGTTTACACTGGTGGTGATGGTGTTTACAGTGGTGGTGGTGATGGTGTTAACAGTGGTGGTGATGGTGTTTACAGTGGTGGTGATGGTGTTTACAGTGGTGGTGATGGTGTTTACAGTGGTGATGGTGTTTACAGTGGTGGTGATGTTTACAGTGGTGGTGATAATGTTTACACTGGTGGTGATGGTGTTTACAGTAGTAGTGATGGTGTTTACAGCGGTGGTGATGGTGTTTACAGTGGTGGTGATGGTGTTTACAGTGGTGGTGATGGTGTTTACAGTGGTGATGATGGTGTTTACAGTGGTGGTGATGGTGTTTACAGTGGTGGTGGGTGATGGTGATGTTTACAGTGGTGGTGATAATGTTTACACTGGTGGTGGGTGATGGTGATGTTTAAAATGATGGTGTTAATGTTTACAGTGGTGGTGATAACGTTTACATTAGTGGTTGGTAATGGTGATGTTTACAGTGGTGGTGATTTTTACAGTGGTAGTAGTGGTGATGTTTACAGTGGTGAGTGGTGGTGATGTTTATAGTGATGGTGATAATGTTTACAGTGCTGGTAGTAGTGGTGATGTTTACAGTGGTGAGTGGTGGTGATGTTTATAGTGATGGTAATAATGTTTACAGTGGTGGTTGGTGGTGGTGATGTTTACAGTGGTGGTTGGTGGTGGTGATGTTTACAGTGGTGGTTGGTGGTGGTGATGTTTACAGTGGTGGTTGGTGGTGGTGATGTTTACAGTGGTGGTTGGTGGTGGTGATGTTTACAGTGGTGGTTGGTGGTGGTGATGTTTACAGTGGTGGTTGGTGGTGGTGATGTTTACAGTGGTGGTTGGTGGTGGTGATGTTTACAGTGGTGGTTGGTGGTGGTGATGTTTCATACCAGACCTCTCCCGGATACCAGACTTGGTTTAAAGATAAACATATTACAATTGTGATACATGAGCTTCAGTTACTTCTTCATATTGCATAAGCAAACACACAGTCTTCAGTCTACATTTGAAAGGGGAAGTCCACCAAATTTTAAACACTTATTTAAGTGTTTAAGCTTTAAGATGTAAACAGAGAGATTGAGAGTGGTTTGGTGTGAAGTGGTGCAGAGGGAGCTCTTAGAGGTGGACGTCCGGTTCCATTCACCACCACTGTGAACAGTTCTGACTCCATGTTTGTAGTTTGTAAGCAAGTGTGAATATTGGACGGTCGAACTAAAAAACTGAAAGGGAACAAAAGTCGACTTTCACAGTCTTCAGAGTTTCTTCGATTCCCTGCCCTGAGACAGCCTCATTAATGGACGTTACACATCATTTCCTTTGATGTTGTGCAGTCCGTGTGACTTATTCTGACTCTAATCTGAGGTTGTCTGTGTCATTGTCAGGTGGTGCAGCTGCTAAAAGCCGGGAAGGGTAAGGAAGTGTCCTACAACGCCCTTGCCACCCACATCATTGCAGAGGATGGAGACAATCCGGAGGTTAGCGAGTCGCGGGAGGTGTTTGACCTGCCTGTTGTGAAGGTAAGTGGCTAAACATGGCAGGTGCTGCTTCTGCTGTCTGTCTGGCACGACCTGCACAAAACCACAGCCTGCTTTTAAGTAGGCCAGACTTGTTTAAATACTGTGATACATACTTTAAGATATTTTGTCACAGTATGTGTATCAGGGTGAGGGCGAAAAAAATCAATACAGCATGTTATTGCTAGTGATGGGACCGATCCAATACAATATCGGTATCGGGGCCGATATTGGCGTAATTTAACGTATCGGATATTGGGGGGAATGCGGCCGATCCACTTAACGATTTGTTTTTTATTTCATTTCTATTTAGTTTTGCGCATTATTTCACCCATTTGAAATCTTGTCGAAGTTGCTGCTGCTGATACAATTTTCCTAATACTTGAACTGTTTAGATCATGCAGTCAGTCATATTGTTGTATTTAGTATACTAGGTTTTGATACATAAGATGTTTATTTCAGTTTTGTGTTTTAAATATTTGATATGAAAGAAAACTATTGTGTTTGTATATGCTTTTGGAATGCATTTATAGATAGATAGATAGATAGATACTTTATTGATCTTGAAGGAAATTTAGCATATTAAAATATTAAATGCATGTGTGTACTCTGTGTGCTGCGTCTATTTCAGCCTCATTATGTAACCTTAAACATAGTACCAATGATAATAAACTAAAGAGCCCTTATATCGGTATTTGTATCGGTATCTGTATCGCTGGTGCTAGAATAATACCGACAGTTGCTTTGAGTAAAGCAGAAAGGGTTACAGCAGCTTGTGTGTAGAGGTGTAAGAAAATATAGAATATCGGGACATTATATTTAGTGATACTGTATCAATTCTCAAAAACACAGTATCGATACACAGATTTCTGGCAGACAGTGAATCATTATGTGTTGTGTTTAAACCTCTGACCACTAGATGGCAGTGTTGTAATTCATTTTCAGCTCCACTCCAACATTAACAAGCAGCAGAAGGGTGCAGTGCTACTGTAAACATTGACAAACCCGTTCATACAGTGGTGTGTTTAATAGTAGGATTTTAAAAATCACAATATATCACTTTGCTTGCAGTATATCACCATATATTGTATCGTGACCGCTGTATCCCGATATGTATTGTATCGCCAGGTCCTTGCCAATGCACAGCCCTACTTGTGTGGATGTCAAAGTTAGTAATTTGCAAATGATGTACTCAGCATGTTGCAAAATCAGTGGTTCCTAACCCTATATGTGTACAGGGTGAGTCAAAAGTCTCAGGACACCCTTGTATTTCAGAAAGTAAAGGGAAAATGACGTATCTGAATACACCAACAAGTCACAGGTGAGGGGTCCTATCTTTTAGGCTATGCCCTGAACGTCTAGAAAGCCACCATATTGGATACAGTGGGAAGGTATTTGTGTAGCAGATCAGAGAAGATCAATCAAAGTCTCAGATTTGCAATATCTCTTGTGGTTCAAACGTTATCAACGCAGAAAGTTGCCACAACAACCACATTGAACAACATGCTCAGTGAGCTGTCCCTGGTGCTGAACACGGATCTGAAGGTTCAGCACCAGCTCTACAAGTGGACACAGTTATATCGTATGTTTTACTTCCAGTAATTATGCTCATCATCTAAGTGCAGGGACGTCCAGTGAGGAGGGAAAAACTATTTTGGTTATACTGTAAGTCAATGGAACCAGACGGTCATACAGACAGTATTGGGTCATTTCTTTTGTTACATTGATGTTGAGATTTAAACACTCTGTAAAGAATCAGAGGCGTTTCTGAGAAAGTGACAGAAGATATGACGTTTTGTATAATTATAATTTAATCTCTTGTTGCTGCTTAAGATGATATAGATGTCCTACAAACTATGGTGTAGATTAGGGCTGCACAATATTGGAAAAATTTGACATTGCAATATTTTTTTTGCTGTGATATATAATGCAATATTAAACAATGCAGGACGTTTCACCAGATTTGACCTAAAGTCAGGAGAAGTAAATGATCCATCATAATAATAATAATAATAATAATAATAATAATAATAATGCTGCATGTCTCTCACCCTAAATGATCCTCTGGGGAACATTTTTGCAAACAGCGACTGTTCAGTTGGAAATCTTCACTGTAAAGGTTCATTTACACTCAACGTTAAATATGGATACGGATACGCGCGGTGCTTTCTGTTCGTGTCTAAAACAGTTTTCTACATTTAATAGCATCCAGATCTGGTGTCGCTCTCATCATACAGAGCTTCGTGGTGGTGCTTTAAATGGTCAAACAAATGAGTCTCGTTGCCTCGTGTTGTGCAAGAACTGCAAGATACTGTCTACGCAGAAAATGCACGTCACTCACTACAAATAGGGAAAAAGTCCATCCAATGTTGGTGCGAAGTAAATGATATTGGGCAGTCCTAATCTTCCTCTGGTAGGTATTTCATATAAAAAATAAAAACAGTGCAGCAAAAACATTCCAGTATGACGTGTTTGGTTCATTTGCTTTAAGTGTCCTGCACGTCCTGCGATGGTTCTATTGCGCGTACGCATTGCACCGTGATGACGATGCTAAAACGATATATTGTGCAGTTCTAGTGTAGATGATAATTCCAACTTGATTGACACTCAGGCAAACTCATGAAGTGACACTATCCCAGATTTATGTCTTCGTTGTCCAAAGAAAAGGGCAAGAACCTTCTTAACTCTCAGTGTAAGTTAATATAAAGAGGTTTTATTGGTTTACATTCATCATGAAATGTTAATTTGATGTAAAGAGCAGCTGTGGAGTTTGTATGATATAGATAAAAATGGATATATCTATGTTTTTCTTTGAACAGCGACTGTATTAAACTTTTAAAGTCATTGTATTAACCTTGTGGTGATGCTCTGTGTTTCAGCCCAGCTGGGTGATCCTGTCCGTACGGTGTGGAGACTTGCTACCGTATCCTTCTTCCAGCTGGATTAGTCCAAACTGTATAGATCTTCTCTTCTTCACTCTCACAGCTACATAACCTCCGTGTTAGTTTCACAGAGTTTCACTAAGAGTTAATAGGAGTTACTGCGTAATAAGCCTGTAATAACTGGATAAGTGTGCTGGTTAATAGATTATACTGCTTCCTCATTACAGTACAGTGCAGAATTCATTTTATTTGTTTTAATTTCCAATCAAACTAGCCATAACTTATCAATCTTTCTAGAGGGGGACTGATCAGTGTTTTTGAGGCCAATTCTGATTTGCAGAAGTAGAAAAATAGGCCAAATAATCCACATACACAAAGCAGGGTAAAGGATAGTGTGTAAGATATATACAGGGGTTGGACAATGAAACACCTGTGATTTTAGTGTGGGAGGTTTCATGGCTAAATTGGACCAGTCTGGTGTTCAATCTTCATTAACTGCACCAGTAAGATCAGAGTGTGAAGTTCAGTTAGCAGGTAAGAGCACAGTTTAGCTCAAAATATTACAATAACACAACATTATGGGATGTACCAGAGTTCAAAAGAGGACAAATTGTTGGTGCACGTCTTGCTGGCGCATCTGTGACTGTGAAGTCTTTGTGATGTATCAAGAGCCACGGTATCCAGGGTAACGTCAGCATACCACCAAGAAGGACCAACCACATCCAACAGGATTAAGTGTGGACGCGAGAGGAAGCTGTCTGAAAGGAATGTTGGGTTTTAACCCGGATTGTATCCAAAAAACATAAAACCACGGCTGATCAAATCACGACAGAGTTAAACGTGCTCCTCAGCTTCTCCTGTTTCACCAGAACTGTCCGTCAGGAGCTCCACAGGGTCAGTATACACGGCCGGGCTGCTGTAGCCAAACCTTTGGTCACTCGTGCCAATGCCAAACGTCGGTTTCAATGGTGCAAGGAGATCAAATCTTGGGCTGTGGACAATGTGAGACATGTATTGTTCTCTGATGATCCACCTTTACTGTTTTCCCCACATCTGGGAGAGTTACGGTGTAGAGAATCCCCAAAGAGGCAGACCACCCAGACTGTTGCATGCCCAGAGTGAAGCATGGGGGTGGATCAGTGATGGTTTGGTTTTGGCCCAATACTTGTGCTAGATGGGCGCGTCACTGCCAAGGGCTACCGAACCATTCTGGAGGACCATGTGCATCCAGTGGTTCAAACATTGTATCCTGAAGGCGGTGCTGTGTATCAGGATGATAATGCACCAATACACACAGCAGGACTGGAGAAAGATGGTTTGACGAACATGAAGTTGAACATCTCCCATGACCTGCACAGTCACCAGATCTAAATATTATTGAGCCACTTTGGGGTGTTTTGGAGGAGCGAGGAGAAACGTTTTCCTCCACCAGCATCACGTAGTGACCTGGACACTGTCCTGCAAGAAGAATGGCTTAAAATCCCTCTGACCACTGTGCAGGACTTGTATATGACATTCCCAAGAACTGATGCTGTATTGGCCGCAAAAGGAGGCCCTACACCATACTAATCAATTATTGTGGTCTAAAACCAGGTGTTTCATTGTCCAGTTTCATTGTCCAGTTTTGTTGTCCAACCCCTGTATGTATGTATATATATATGTAGTTTACATGCCTCGTTTATTGTCACCTTGACTAATAAATCAGGGTTACAGGATTTTCTCCAGAATCCGGGCAGCTGTTCTTCGGTATCCGAGCGTGTTTACCTCACGTAAGTTTATAAATAGACGTCTGTTTATCATCATACTGTATTTTTTTATTTTTTTTTTTATTTAAGCATATCCGACTGTCCCTTCTTCTGTGTTTGCTTCACAGCTGGCAGAAGACCTCAGCACCCTGTGGGCCTTTATTACGTTTTACGGCGGCGACTGTCAGTTGAATTTCAACAAGAAGTGTACACATCTGGTGGTCCCGGAACCCAAGGGGGTAAAAACACCTATTTGTCGTCTCTCGCTGGAGTTTATAAGCAATGTTTTCCATTTGCATTTAGATTTGTTCTGTTGAGCCGTGAACGCTGAACGCTTTCTCGGTTCAGTTTTACGGCCGGCGAGTTCCTGTAACGGTGCCGTTGGTTTGGTTTAACAGCCAGTCGTCTGCAGCCTTTGGGCTCTTAGGTTTGGTGGGGGGTGGGGGGTTTGTGTTTATAAGCCCTGCTTTTGGTGTTGATGCCCTTTGTGGACTTGATTTGTCGAAGAGTTTACGATGATGGATGAAGTGAAGTGGTTCTTCTCTACAGCTTTTCTCTTGTGTACCAAGTAGGGCTGGGCGATAAAACGATAACGATAATTATCGAGACATAACGTTTCCTTGAAAGAACTATAATACGTAGTCGATAGAAAGTTGAAGGGATTAAATTCTGTTCATGTTTTAAGAAACAACATGAACAGCCAATGAGAATGAGGATAGCGCTGCCCCAAACCAATCAGGTGGCTGAACTCCAGCCGTTTCCTTTTTGGTTGAAGCACACAGTACAGAGTGACCACACTGTTGTGTTACTGTGTGAAACACTCCCACAACTTTAGATGTGAATATATATATATATATTTGTGTGTGTGTGTGTGTGTTTAATCTTTGGTACATTTGTACATCTTTTAATAGAAAATAAATCAGAGGACAAAAAAATGTAACAAAATTTTTACATTTTGATATCTTCACTTCTCACTTTAAGTAAAAAGAAATAGCGATTTGATTTATATCTTGATATATATCAATATCGACTGATATGAAAAAAATTATCATATTAAGATTTTTGCCCATATCGCCCAGCCCTAGGACCAAGCATATGTACCCATATTCTTATTTTTTCCCAATTTGTCACATTTAAAGTCACACAACTCATTTTAATATGCTTCCTGGCCAAAAGAAGGCTCTAATATTTCGTTGGACCGTCTTTAGCGTCGCTGTTTCCACAAGCTTCTGCAACGTCATTTATTTCCAGAGTTGCCTTAATTCTTCAAAGACTGTCAATGGGGTTCAGGTCTGGACTCGGTAGTGGCCAGTCCATGTGTGTAAATGGTGTCTCCTGCTCTCTGAACACTCTTTCACAGTCAGAGCCCAATGAATTCTGGCATCGTCATCTTGGAATACGTCCATGCCATCAGGAAAGAACAAACCCATTGATGGAATACCCTGGTCATACAGTATGTTCAGGTGGTCAGCTGACCTCATTCTTTGGGCACATAACATTGCTGAACCTGGACCGTTGTAAAAAAATCACAAAAGTATCAGATTTATTAATAAATTAACACTTTTACTCTAAATATTTAACATATAGACTGCTGGGTAGATGAGGTCAGATGGTTTCAGGTCTGAACTGGACTGTGGTGTGAAGGAGTGAGTGTTAGTTAAACTAGCTTAAAGAAAACCATGTACATTGTGTTGTTGATGTTGTTTCAGTGAAAGGCAGTGAAAGACTGATATTAGTCTAAACAGCTTCACAAACATAAACAAGGAGAACAGTTAGTGAAGCAGCGTGTGGACCAACACAGCTACCCAAAGACCCCCGCTCTGCTCTCCTCACTTCAGTCTGGATGAGTCTGAGTGGTTCAGTAGACCACCACTGGTGAGAGACTTGACGGAGGCTGTTGGTTTTAAGCTCAGACTAAAACACAATGCAGTGCCACAGTTTCCCCACACAGGAAGTCCAGAAGCTCCAGATTATGGAGAACCGCGAGAAGAACCGTGAACGTGAACATGAGCTGGATTCTCTCCTGAGAACGTTTAGCGTTAGCTTCAGCTGCTTCTCCTCGTTTGTGGATCCTGAAGGTGAAAGTAGAGTCTTAGTAGTGAACATACTACTCACTAATAAAGGAGTGTGAAGCTCAGAGACACTCCCGTTCAGTGTATCTAGCTGTTTACTGAGCGTGAATGTTTCCTGCTAGAAAGCGGAGCTCCTTTAACAGACACTCTCCTTCTCCGTCAACACCAACACACAGCTTCACAACAACTCCAGCACTGTGTCACTCTCTCCTCCACCCTCTCTGTTCACCATTTACACTAATGTGGTGTGTGATGTCACCGCTGATGTCAGAAATGTTGAGTTCTAGTTCAAACTGTAAAGACTGAACAGTAGCATGTTTAGTAGCTAGCTGTGCTCGAGCGTGACGGCCGGTTACTGCAACCATTTGTCGTCACTACCCGCTGATCACGTCAGTAGATACAACAATGGAGACCCACGTGCAGCAGATTTTACACAAAATCTAATAAATCTGATACTTTTAGTGATTTTTAACAACCTGTCCTAATAATTTAGTCATTACATCATATTAAGACTTACAAGTGTTACCAGCCGGGGTTCCTTTAAGGAGGGTGGAGAAGAAAGGTCTGAGAGAAGATGGATGATGTTCTGTAGCAAGTACGTCTGTAACGATTTGTTTGTTTGTTTTCCAGGCAAAGTATGAATGTGCTCTGAGACACAGCAGCATAAAGGTAGTCACGCCTGAGTGGATAATAGACTCTGTCAAGGACAAGAACCGAAAGGATGAGGCTCTGTACCACCCGCGCCTCACCTACCACGAGGAAGAGGACGAAGAGGAAGACGAAAGCGAGTATGAAAACGAGCGCAGCTCCGAGGGCAGCTCCCGCAGCAGGCGCTCCAGCCCAGCCTCCTCCCGAGAAGCCACACCCTCCAGACGCCACACCCGCTCGCCCTCTCCCAAACGGCAGGAGCTCATGTTCGACGACTCGGACGACTCCAGCCCGGAGAAGGAGGAGCGGAACCTGAACTGGACTCCGGCCGAGGTGCCCCACCCCGCCGCGGCCAAGCGTCGCCTGCAGCCGGGCAAGGACACGGGCCTCATCAACCTGTGTGCCAACGTACCACCCGTACCGGGCGCAGTGGGCCCTGCGGACGCCCGACTCGGGGCTGCTGGTGGACCTGGCATCCCCCCAGGAGCAGAGCGCCCGGAGATGATTGGCGGATGGACCAGACCACTGAGAAACATCACCAACAGTGGCGAACCACAGCAGGTCAACCGTCCACCCAACGTCACTCATGTAAGAGAAACACTTTTATTTATTTATTTATTTATTAAAGTTTTATTGCTTTAATTATTCACCACTCCACGACCCACTACACTCACAGTGCTCAGTCTCACAGTCAGAGCGGACCCCCACCACTCCACCACCCACTACACTCCCAGTGCTCAGTCTCACAGTCAGAGCGGACCCTCACCACTCCACAACCCACTACACTCCCAGTGCTCAGTCTCACAGTCAGAGCGGACCCCCACCACTCCACCACCCACTACACTCCCAGTGCTCAGTCTCACAGTCAGAGCGGACCCCCACCACTCCACCACCCACTACACTCACAGTGCTCAGTCTCACAGTCAGAGCGGACCCCCACCACTCCACCACCCACTACACTCCCAGTGCTCAGTCTCACAGTCAGAGCGGACCCCCACCACTCCACCACCCACTACACTCCCAGTGCTCAGTCTCACAGTCAGAGCGGACCCTCACCACCCACTACACTCACAGTGCTCAGTCTGTAAAACAAAAATAAAGAAATGCTGTACCATAAATAACCAAAATCTCTCCATGTCTTCATGTCAGATCCTTCAGAACCTGTCTGCCTCGGCTAAGGGCATAGAGCAGCAGCAGGGAGCTCAGGGCCAGCCTGGTGTCCCCAACCAACTGCTCTTCAACCCCGTGAAGGCTCCTCATCAACAGCTCACTCCTGAAGCACAGCAGCAGTTACTGCAACAGCACCAGCAGCAGCAGCAGCAACAACAACAACAACAAGCACATCAAATCCCTCCACAACAGCAGCAACAGCATGCACCGCAAATGCTGCAGCAGCATCCCATGATGCACCTGCAACAGCAGAGCATGCAAATGCACCATCAGCAGCAGCAGCAACAACAACAACAACAACAACAACAACAACAGCAACAGCAGCAGCAGCAGCAGCAAGGATTCCCTCAGATGCCCCAACAGCAGCATCAGTTCCTGCAGCAGCAGATGCACCAACAGATGTATTCTCAACAGCATCAGCAGCAGCAACAGCAGCAGCAGCAGCAGCACGCCTTCCTGCAGCAGTTGAGACCGCCGCTGCTGCGCCAGCCGCTGCAGCCACAGCAACTGCAACAACAACAGCAGCAGCAACATGCACTGCAGCAGCAGAAGCTACAGCAGCTACAGCAGCACAGGCTCCAGCTGCAGCTGCAGCAGCAGCAACAACAACAACAGCAGCAGCAACAACAGCAACAGCAGCAAAATCAGCAGCAGATGCACCAGCAACATTTGCAGCAGCACTTCCTGCAGCAGCAGCAGCAGCAACAGCTTCAGCAACAGCATCTGCAGCAGCTGCAGCAGCAGCAACAACAACAACAACAGCAGCTGCAACAACAACAACAGCAGCAGCAGCAGCAGATGCAAAGCCAGCTGCCGCATCCGAATCCTCAGGGCCTGCAGCATCAGCAACAGGCGACGCTGCAGCCTACGCAGCTGCACCAGCTGTTTGGACACGAGCCGGGACAAGACAGTAAGTATTGATTGATGATATTGATGGTGGCTCTTCATGCAGCGTTGATTAGGCAGTTCTGAGCGCCCCCTGCTGGAGTTTAACTGTGTGTGTTGCGCTCTGTCCAGTTCCAGAGGAAGGCTTCTTGGTCGGCTGTGTCTTCGCCATCACTGACTACCCAGAGCAGATGGCTGATAAGCAGCTCCTGGCCACGTGGAAGCGGGTAAGCTCTCCGGATGTCCTCCAGCAGCTCAGAGTGAAAGGTTACACCCACATGTCTTCAGTCAGCCGGGGTGCGTTCGGTGCCCGTATTGCTGCTGTGATGTAGCTAACAGTCAATATTCACCCAACTAGAGATCAGTGTTTTTGAGGCCGATTCCGATCGACGATCACCTTTTAGCGCAATCAGCCGATAGCTGATACCAATAGAGGGCGGGGCTATACGCCACGGCAGGGCTACATGTAGTTATTAGCGCAAGCAAGTCATGAAACATGGTCTAAATTGGTTTATTACAATTTTTTAACAAGCTCATATGAAACAGTATAATATTTTTAACTAAATTATCAGTAAATAAACAAAGTAAATCAAACACACATCCCCAAAACTGCAATACAGAAATAAGGCTCATTTGTTTAACGTCAGCGATCGGCTCTTGGGATCGGCTGAATTGGAGAAATGTTGGCTGATCGCATATTTTGATTAAAAATCGTCCGATACCGATACATAGCCGATCGATCCTTCCATATATATCCCCAACACTTCTCTCGGCCAGGTCTTCGTTAATGCGGTTCAGTGTAGAGATGGAATAAAGATCGATCGGCTATGTATTGATATCAGCCGAATTCTAATAAGATAATGCGATTGGCCGATATTTCTCCAGTTTAGCCGAGCCCGAGAGCAGATCGATGGCGTTAAACAAACTAGCCTAATTTCTGTATTTCTAGCTAGCGTTTCATCCAGGAAGAGGAGCCCTCTGGGAAACCCCCTCTGGCCAGCTCCCTACAATTGCTATCTGAACCACTAGGTGGACATACATCCAGTCCTAGTTCTGACAGGGTGTATTGGTAAGAACCTGGCGATACAATATGTATTGTGATACGGGGGTCACGATTCAATATATCGCAGTATATTGCGATACTACAAGCTAAGTGATATATTTCGATTTTTTAAATTTTACTATTAAAACACACCACTATATGAACAGGTTTATGAATGTTTACAATAGCACTGCGCCCTTGTGCTGCTTGTTAATGTTGGAGTGGAGCTGAAAATGTATTACATCACTGCCATCTAGTGGTCAGAGGTTTAAACACAACACACAATGATTCACTGTCTGCCAGGAATCTGTATTGATACTGTGTTTTTGAGAAGCGATACAGTATCACTAAACATCATATCCCGATATTCAATATTTTCGATATTTTCTTACACCCCTAGTCAAAGTCAGTAAACCTCCCGTCTGCATTTCTCTACACAGTAATGTTTATCGTTTTTAACCACACTGAGCCTCTGCGTTACCTTACTGAGGAGCTGGATACAGTTTTGTAGCTCCAGTTTTTTAACTACAGATGCAAAATTAGCACACCGAACACGTCTGAGCCAGAAAATGTTTGTAAATTTGATTTTCTCTTTACTGTCCCTTTAAAAACTGTTGAGTGGAGTTTAAATCTGGGGTCCAGCATAAAAATCACACAACTATAAACTCTATAAACTCTGTGTCTTCAGTGCAGCGTTTTAAATAATCCCTCACACTCTGGATCTGATGCTTTCTGATGATCTAATATTAATGATTAATAATTAATAATTGTTCTTTTATAGATCATTCAGGCGTATGGAGGCGCCGTGGACTCTACTTTGAATCGCTGCACTCACCTGCTGTGTGAAAGTCAAGTCAGCAGCATGTACCTGCAGGTAAGAGCAGCCGGCGCACGTCTCTGAAGTAAAGACGTCTCCGTCAGACCTGAACCTGCGCTCGTCCTGTTTTATAGTTTTTATCTCCTTTGAACTATAAGTGGTCCGAAATTCCTTGCTTACCTCTGCAGGCTTTGAGGGAGGGGAAGCGCTGCGTGACGGCTCATTGGCTCAACACCATTCTGAAGAAGAAGAGGATGGTACCTCCTCACCGGACCCTTCATCTGCCCTTCAGCTTCCCCCCTGGAGCCAAACCCTGCTCACAGCACGTACGAATGCTAGTGTTTACTGAGAGCTCCGTCTGAACACTTTTAGATTAG